>SJYA01002982.1:0-99593 GCA_006410615.1 Neotragus moschatus
AGCATTAATTTACTAGTGTGTGAGATGAGTGCTTGAGTAGCAAGTACCTAAATTTTATCTCAAATACCTTCCAACCACTCTGGCATCAAGCTGTACTTATCCTCTGCTAATCAAGTTAGTAATGGGAACTAATACTCCCAAACGCAGAGTCAGGGGGCCAATGATGTCAAGAAGTAATTATGATAAAAATGATGGTAATTTTGTTATTAAATACCTTTGCTGTTACCTATAATTATTAATAACATTGATCTGAAATGGGCCTCCCTTGTGGCTCAGCTGATAAAAAAATCCACCTGCAGTGTGGGAGACTTGGCTTTGATCCCTGGGTTGGGAAGACTCCCTGGACAAGGGAAAGGCTACTCACTCCAGAATTCTGCCCTGGAGAATTCCATCGACTGTATATTCCATGGGGTTGCAAAAAGTTAGACACTACTGAGTGACTTTCACTCTCCTCACCTGACTGGAAATACTTAAAAAATCTTCATATATTCATAATTCCCAGTTAACTCTGTCTTGCAAACAGCTCTGTAGGACCCTTTCCCCGATTCATTTATTTTCCAGGAATTTTATCTTAAGTGCAATTTCCCCAGGGCCTTCTTTAAGGTCAAGGCCTGCCCTGTAGGAAGCTGTCCTCTGCAATGAGTCAGACTAAGCACAAGGTGTTATGGTTTCAATAGACTAGAGCCTGGATCAGTAAGACAGTCTTGGTTATAGACTAACCCAGAAATTTAGTCCTTGCAGAGATAGCAACCTGACTGATATCCATCTTATTTCCTTCAAGCAGTTTATAACTGAGAAGGTCTAAAACCATCGCCATCACCCACTTACCCATTACCCTGATTTAGTAAAATGTCTTATTAATCAAAATATTGACACATGAAACTTTTGTTCTCAACCTTGTTGAGCTCTGCCAAAAAAAAAAAAAAATGGCAGAACAATGATACATGAGGTGTATGCATGAACAATTTCCTTCCTTGTTTATCCCTTACTAGAGTCTCAGTCAAAGCAGTTGTCACTGACACAGTGTGTGTGTGCTCAGCCATCAAGTCATGTCTGACTCTTTCTCTATCTGACTCTTCCAACCCTTTAAGCCATTGTCAACTTCTGCTCATTAGTGTCTCTGAACACCCTAATGGATAGAAAAAAATGGCCTTTACTTTTTTTGAATCTATAGTATTTTGATAGTTTCATTACAGGAATTAAGTGGGAAGGCTGTTGATTTAAGTGTAGAGCCAGTTGATTTGGAACAGAAAATTGTGTCACTAGGAAAGAGAATTGGGGAAATTTTCTTAATCTCTCTCCCTCAGTTTCCTCATATACAAAGTAGAGATCATAATAGTACCTATCTCATGCCACCTTGGTGAGGACTGGAGAGCTCATATCATTTTTTAATGTAGTGTTTGCAAAAAAGATATTTTATCTTTGTGTGAGTATGTGTGTGTATTAGTTGCCCAGTCATGTCCAACTCTTTGCAACCCCATGGACTGTAGCCTGTCAAGCTGCTCTGTCCGTGGAATTCTCCAGGCAAGAATACTTGAGTGGTTTGACATTGCCTTTTCAGGGGATCTTTCCAATCCAAGGATTTAACCTGGGTCTCCTGCATTGCAAGCAAGTTCTTTGCGACCCTATGGACTGTAGCCCATCAGGCTCTTCTGTCTATGGAATTTTCCAGGCAAGAATACTGGAGTGGGTTTGCCATTTCTTCCTCCAAGGAATTTTTCAGACCCAAGAATTGAAGCTGTGTCACTTAGGTGTCCTGCATGGGCAGGTGGGTTGTTTACCACTAGCGCCACCTGTGGGTATACATTTCAGTAAATGGACTGTACTTCATTTGAGGGCAGGAGTAAGTCTTTGTTTGCATCTACAAAAATGCTTGCAGTTGGCAAACACTAAAATGAATGTGGTTAGATAGCATCACCAATTCAATGGAAATGAATTTGAACAAACTCTGGGAGACAGTGAAGGATAGGGAAGCCTGGCATGCTGCTGTCTATGGGGTTGCAAAGAGACAGGCAGGACTTAGCAACTGAACAACAATAACAGTTATTACAGACAGGCCCTTAGTGATTGTGATGAGCTGTGAATTTGCTTTCCTTTCTTCTTTCCTTCTAATAATTTTTAGCGTGTATTAGATTTAAGGTTCTGTGGAAATACAGCAGGTCGAGGCCTTGCCCTTGGAAAACAACATAAAGAGACCCAGGAATGAATGATTGATTGGAATGTGGGAAGAACAGTGCCAGGAGGTGACCAACACAGGAACAATGGGAGCACACAACAGGCAGGTGACTCAAAGGAACCTCATCGCACAGGACCAGAGCTCACAACTGGGTGACATTTCTGACAAGGGGGTCATCTTACCAATAGTAAAGAATAGATGGGTGATGAAATTACACAGCTGTGATTTATTCTGATCTTTATGGGAAAAAATTTTTAGAAGACTGATTCAGAATTGACAATATTTCTTGAGATGAAGGAGGGGCTCAGATTTACCCAGTTTACTGTGATACTGTTTTCTTTTATAGAAACCCATCAAAAAGGCAAGGGGGAAAATGAATAATTCTTATTCATATAATTGGGATTCCTATGTACTTCTACTGGTGTACAGATTTTGGGGGTATATTCAAAACTGCTTTAACTGACTCAAACAGTTTTATTTGGTGCCAGTTTAAGCAAGACCCAGGCTGCAAGGCATTCATGACTTAACTAGTAGCCCATATTAAAATGCAGCAATTTAATTGCAATTACTGTTATCATAATTTATTTATAAAATGCCATTGTAAGCATTTGTATCTGACAATCCATTTACTTTCAATGTGGTACTATGTGTGGCCCATTAAATTATAAAATGCAAGGTCATTAACCTACAGTTCCACTTGTGTGTTGTTAAATAGCATCCTGTCCTTTCTCTGGTTGAGATAGAATTGTTAGATCATTTATCTGTAACCATTCAGTTTACCTGTGATCTTCCAAAAGCTCTTATTACTGCTAATTAAGCAGGTGTGACCTGTGCCGAAAGCAGTTGGCACTCCTTGAACATCTGGCCAGGATCCAAAATTTGGTCAATTCTCTTTAGTGCTCTCATTTTCCTCTCATTTGCCTTTGGTCATTAGTGATTATGGCAGCTCAGTACATGTTTTCATGTTCAGGATCATTAGGGTTTTAGAGGTTTTAAAGAGGGCACTTGGCATATGATCAAGTGTACTGTGGACAGACCATGGAAGAAAAGCATTTCTTTTGCTTCTGAAGCCAAGATGGTACTTCATGTTGAGTTGTCAAAGCTGTTGAGCTCAGCATTGTGAATAATGAGTCTAGGATTTATAGACTAGAACTTCCCAAGTAGGTAATTGCATTCTTTTGCATTGATAATAACCTGTGTTTCCTGAACACAGATGATGCACTCTCCTGTTCCAGGCCAGAAATTCACATATCTTGTTGGATACATCTGAGCTAGTGGTTGGACAATCAGTATGACTTTTATTCAAGACTTGGACAGAATAAGTGAAAAATGAAAGAAATACAAGGAAGCTACCATTTATGTTGCAACTGTTAATGTTTTAGAACTGAATGTGAAAGCTCTTACCTCATGTTCAAGTAAATTTCCCTGTAATGCTGTCAGAAAGGTGTTACTATAAACCCAGTTTTACAGGTAAAGAAATTGGGGCCTGGAGAGTACACACAGTTACTAGGTAGCTACACTGGAATTTAAAGTCAGGTCTGCAGAACTCCAAAGCCCTTTGCAACAAATCACAGTTCCGTTGCCCTCTGGTATCACCATGTGCAAAGTTAACTCTGTTTCCCTGAACTTAGGTATCCAGTCTACAGCTAATTATGTTTGATCCTTATCTTCTGCTTCTCTTTTGCAGATTTTCTAGAGATCATATTATTACTTGCTAATTATTTTTCACTGAAGGAAAGGAGAAATGGGCATAGAAAGTATAAGGCAAATATAGCCAAATTTCACATAATGGTAGCTTTTGATCAAGGAAGAAGTATGCACTTATTTAAGATCCAGTTATGAATCTGTCTCTTATACACATCTTGCCAGTTTAAGCAAGACCCAGGCTGCAAGCCATTCATGACTTAACTAGTAGCCCATATTAAAATGCAGCAATTTAATTGCAATTACTGTTATCATAATTTATTTATAAAATGCCATTGTAAGCATTTGTATCTGACAATCCATTTACTTTCAATGTGGTACTATGTGTGGCCCATTAAATTATAAAATGCAAGGTCATTAACCTACAGTTCCACTTGTGTGTTGTTAAATAGCATCCTGTCCTTTCTCTGGTTGAGATAGAATTGTTNGTTGCTCAGTCACGTCTGACTCTGCAATACCATGGACTGTAGCCTGTCAGGCTCCTCTGTTCATGGAATTCTCTGGGCAAGAATACTAGAGTAGGTTGTCATTTCCTCCTCCAGGGGATTTCCTGACCCAGGGATTGAACTCATGTCTCCTGCAATTACTACAGTCAAGCCAATTAACATAACCATCTCCTCCTATAGTTACTATTTTTGTGTATCATGAGAAAAGCTGAAATTTAGCAAATTTCCAGTACCAGTACAGTATTACTAGCTATAGTCATATACTATAGAAATGCACATGCAAAGGAAATGCTTTTCTTCCATGGTCTATCCTCAGTACACCTGGTTGCATACCAAGTGCCCTCTTTACAGCCACTAAAATGCTAATCTGTGTACTAAGTCACTTCAGTCGTGTCTGATTCTTTGGGACTCCATGGACTGTAGCCAAGCTCCTCTGTCCATGGAATCTCCAGGCAAGAATACTGGAGTGGGTTGCCATGCCCTCTTCCAGGGCATTTTCCTGACCCAGGGATCGAACCTGCATCTCTTATGTCCCCTGCTTTGACGGCCAGGTTCTTTACCACTAGCGCCACCAGGGAAGCCCATATGATTATATGCTATACGTTAGTTTGCTACACGTAGTCATCCCACATACTGCAACTTTGTACCTGGGACTAACATGGCTGCATTTCACCCACCTCCCTCTCCCTGGTAACCACCATTCTATGCTCTGCTTCTATTTATTTGACTTAAAATTCTACAGAAAGTGAGATCATACAGTACATTTTTCCAGGTGTCAGACTTTTGAAAGATATCTTTTTAATTAAAATTTTTGCAAATGAATATCTTATCTTTGGTAACAGAGCTATTAATATGTATGAATTAATATGTACATATGTATATGATATTAATTATATTTCTTGTATCTCATTTTCCTCCATTATGATACCTTAAACTTGCAAAAGTGGTGACTTCAGCCCTCTTAATCATTCAAGAGTATATTCTCAACTAGAACAGTGCTTGACACATAATCAGGTGTTCTGTGTTGAAACAGCAAATGAATATTATGACTACTGTTAATTATGCAGTGTAGCATTTTAGCAGTGTCCTCCAGGATTTTGAATGCTTGGGACTATTTTTCTATCTATTAAACATCTGTTTTTGTGCCTTTCATGTCTACTTTTTAGAGTCTCTCTATTTATTTTTCACTTCTGGTTGTTATTTATCTAATTTTCTGATTTTGCCTGCCCCAAGCAGGTACTTTCTGATTCTAATATCAAGATTGGCATGAACTGGGGAAACAGAGTCTCAAATCTTTTTAATTAAATTATATTAATTTGAATATTAAGCATAAGAGAGGGTTTCAGGGCTCTGCCTGTGAATTATCAAATTAATGAATCTGGATTCATAGCATCTGATCTGGGTTCTCCTAAAGAAGACTAACTTTGTAGTTTGAGTTTCTCTCCCTCCCTCCCTTTTCTTTGCCTCCAATCTACACCCATGATAGGTCTCACAGTTCTCAAAGGACATTGTGATGGAGCTCTTCTTTGCAAATCTAAAGTCTTGTTGCTGTTATTGATCTTTCCAAAAGCCCCTTCTCAAAGACATGGCCATAAACTTTTCCCCTTAATTTCCCTCGAGGGTTCAGTAAGTAAATGAATGTTATAAGCTACTTTTCATAAATTTCTACTTATTGAGGAAAGCATAAAATTACTAGCTGATGCAAGTGTATGAGTCTGGGAAAGAAGTGGAATATAAGACCTTGCAGAGGATCTTAACTGCATCCATGAGTCTTTGGGTAACATTCATAAATGCCGTATGACAGTTCTGTGTCATTTTAAATTCTAATATAAGTTAGTTCAGTTCAGTTGTGTCTGACTCTTTGTGGCTCCATAGACTGCAGCACGCCAGGCTCCCTGTCCATCACCAACTCCCAGAGCCTATTCAAACTCAGGTCCATTATGTCGGTGTCGCCATCCAACCATCTCATCCTCCGCATCCCCTTTTTCTCCCACCTTCAATCTCTCCCAGCATCAGAGTCTTTACCAGTGGGTCGGGTCTTTTCCAGTGAGTCGGTTCTTTGCAGCAGATGGCCAAAATATTGTAGTTTCAGCTTCAGAATCAGTCCGTCCAATGAATATTCAGGACTGATTTCCTTTAGGATGGACTGGTTGAATCTCCTTGCAATCCAAGGGACTCTCAAGAGTCTTCTCCAACACCACAGTTCAAAAGCATCAATTCTTTAGTATTCAGATTTCTTTATAGTCCAACTCTCACATCCATACATGACTACTGGAAAAAACATAGCTTTGACTAGATGGACCTGTTGGCAAAGTAATGTGTCTATTTTTTAATATGCTGTCTAGGTTGGTCATAGCTTTTCTTCCAAGGAGCAAACATCTTTTAATTTCATGGCTGCAGTCACCATCTGCAGTGATCTTGGAGCCCCCCAAAATAAAGTTTGTCACTGTTTCCATTGTTTTCCCATCTATTTGCCATGAAGTGATGGGACCAGATGCCATGATCTTGGTTTTCTGAATGCTGAGTTTTAAGTCAACTTTTTCACTCTCCTCTTCCACTTTCATCAAGAGGCTCCTTAGTTCTTCTTCAGTTTTTGCCATAAGGGTGATATCATCTGCATACCTGAGGTTATTGATATTTCTCCTAAACTCCAATATAAGTTAAGCAGGTCAATATTTGATAGTTTCTTTAAAAAAATCCCAGGTATGGACCCAACGCTGACATAATTGGCAGAGCAATTATGAATCTGGCTGGTTAGAGAGCAGAGAGTTGGGCGTTTCAGGTGTTTGTTTCTCAGGAATTTTCAGGTTGTCCTCAAAGGCAGTGTTATGAGAAGGGATTAGAGTGAAAAGCAGGATGCTGCTGGACAGCATTCAGGTCCGTGGGCAGACACTTTTTCTCAGGGTCTTTGTCCTAGGGTAAAGCAAGTAGGATGCCTAGGGCACAACATTTAAAGATGTCCTTAAAAAAACACTCTCGGTGTTGTTTTTGTGAAAGCACAATGTTGGCCTTGAGAATTGCACCCTAAGAACTTTACTTGCTTTACCTCAGTCCTGGCCCTGCTGGACTCCCAGTGAATAGCTTGACCTTAATTAGAAGTTCCCAAAGTGGGACACATAGAGCAAGAGATTTTGGCTGCTGTAGAAAATGAGGTTCTGTAAGTGAGAGCAGCTGAGTTTAGAAAATATAGATTAATACATCCCCATATTGGAAAATTATACTACATTTTACTGATTCTGGTCTCAGATACCCTACAGAAAATATAGCCATTCAACTTAATGTAATTTATTTTTTCCAAAATCATTGATTATCACAACTATTGCTCTTCCCTGCTTAATAACTGAAAAGTTGTGTCATCTAAGTAAAACCGTACATCATTTTTACTTAGTAAAACTCAGTTAAACTGTACATCTGAATTAATTCTTGGAATAGCCCTATGAGGTTAGCACAATTACTACTCACAGTTTACAAAGGAGAAAGCAGAATAATAGAAAAAATCATTTGAAAAGACATTTGTGTTTTACCAATACTATTCCTTGTCAGAGTACATGGAGTCTTTATTTTTATTTTTTCTTACTTATTCAAAATTAGCACATTTCGTTTTCAGAATAATGAAATTTTTTGGTATGAATGGAGTAGCAACTTTGACCTACACGTGTCTTTCTCTTTTTTCCTCATTGTAAATTTCTTCTCGCCTAAACTTGTGTGATGAAGATTTTATTTACATCTAAACCCCCAGCCTGCCATGCTATCATAATTTTTCAGCACTGACTGGCTCAACAGGTTTCCACATATTCCTGAGCAATGTGAATTTCAACCCCAGAGTTGCTCAGCTCTACCCCTGAGATCAATAGACAAACCTAAGATGGTGGTATTGAATAACACTTTGTATAGAGTTGGCTTCCCAGCATGTGAAGAGGGAAGCAAGTGATAGAGTGAACTGCGGTCTACAGAAGACCCCTGTCAAAGAAAATACCTCTTCTACAGTGTCATGTTCTACACTGGGAGTACATTATTGAACACCATTTCTGTTTTAACCAGGGACACAGAATGGTGAAAAGATAAACCTGATCCATGTTCTCTTATGATTTATAGTCAGGTTGTCCCTATATTCTACACAGATGTCCAAGTAAAGTTAATGAATAAATTGTGAAATTAGAAAGTTACTTCTCAATACTTCTCTCCACTGTCCCTTGTGATTGGCAGAGTACATCAGTTTTAGGGGCCGGGAGGTGCTTCAGCTGTAGCCATAGTTACCGTATTTATATTTAGAAACTCAGTTCCCCAGCAACTGTCTCAGTCCATGAACTGTGGGTTCAAATACAACTTCCATTAGTCCATATTTAAGGAGGCTGAATACACATTTTAGTTTCAGTGACAGTGACATATAAAATTCCCTCAGGAACTGAACTGACTGCTAAACTGCAGGACTTTCTGCTTGGGAGAAACTACTGCAATTCAAGTTGNTGTCTCAGTCCATGAACTGTGGGTTCAAATACAACTTCCATTAGTCCATATTTAAGGAGGCTGAATACACATTTTAGTTTCAGTGACAGTGACATATAAAATTCCCTCAGGAACTGAACTGACTGCTAAACTGCAGGACTTTCTGCTTGGGAGAAACTACTGCAATTCAAGTTGGCTACACTTGATACTGATCTTTTTCTGGGCCCATTAGAGAATTTTGCTGACTTCTTCTTAGCAAGTGAGTAAATAATTGGCCCCAAACCATAGATGCCAGGGATAAATTTAGAAGGCTGGGTCAGCCCAATCTTTTATCACATTCTGAATCTTATTTTGGAATGAGATCATCATCTTGATTTTGTGTCCTATCTTGCCACAACCATCCTTATATGTTAGGGCATGTTTGCTGACTGGTGGAACAGCTTGCCAATTAGTTATCTGTATGTGGGACCAGGTGGCATCCTGAGAGAGAATACTCAGGGAGATGGAGTTCTTATAAAACCTCAACAGGAAAGAGATGATTGTTTCTCAGCATGGCATGGAAGGTTTAGAGCATGCATCCATGAGGGTTCTGATAACTTCTTCTCCTTTCATCTCACTAGATTTTAATAGCTTGAACAATACAGAACACATGCTACTCATCTTTGAATTCCTGATGTCTATCATAGTGCCTGGTCCATAGTAAGCACTCAACAAGTATTTTTAAACAAATAGAAACTGCAGGGTTAGGATTAGGTTTGGGGAAGGACTGGAATCGGAGTAGTCCTTTGTTTTGTTTTTTCCCCGTATGTTTGTTACTGCTCTAGAAGTTTACATACATGATGTCCTTTATTAAGCCTGTGAAGTAGGGGGTGATATTGCTATCCATATTTTTCAGTGAGGAAATTGAAAAGCTAAGTGAGTTAACTAAATCCGTATGGTTGGTAAAGGAGCATCTGTCCCCGGGGTTGTGTAGCTCCAAATCTCAAAGTGCCTCCTAAGTATCCTGCACTGACTTCAACATGAACTGTTACCTAAATATTTAGGACTCACTACAAAAACTTATACAGTTTGTCAGACTCAATAATACTTTTAAAACTGAAATAAAGTAATTAGCTCAAAATAGTATGGTTCTCAAATGCTCTGTTGCTGAATATTAGTATGCTTCTTCAAGAGATGGGAATACCAGAGCACCTGACCTGCCTCTTGAGAAATCTGTATGCAGNAAACTAATGGTAGTGGTTTAGTTACTAAGTCGTGTCCAACTCTTGCAACCCCATGGACTGTAGCCTACCAGGCTGCTCTGTCCATGGGATTCTCCAGGCAAGAATACTGGAGTGGGCTGCCATTTCCTTCTCCAAGGGATCTTCCTGAGCCAGGAATTAAACCTGGGTCTCCTGCATTGCAGGCAAATTCCTTACCAACTGAGCTATGAGGGAAGTCCCTCTACAAACTGATAAATGCTTAATATATGAAATGTATTTTCTAGAACATCTATGTGATAGTCCACTTTATGAAGTACTTCTGATATTTTAATAAGTAAATTCTTCTGACTCCCTGAAATAAAATTTATCAGACAATGGATTTTATACATGTATGTTAAGTCACTTCAGTTATGTGTGAGTCTGTGTAAATCTATGGACTGTAGCCACCAGGCTCCACTGTCCATGGGATTCTCCAAGCAGGAATACTGGAGTCGGTTGCTCTGCCTTCCTTCAGAGGATGTGCCTTATCCAGGTATCTGACCTGTGTCTCTTATGTCTCCTGCATTGGCAGGGAGGTTCTTTACCACTAGCACTACCTGGGAAGGTGGATTTTATAGTGTAACAAGGTTATAAAGTCATCATGTTATATTAGATCCTCAGATTTTATTCATCTTATGGCCAGATATGAACCCATTTAAATTCCTACTCGTGTTCAGATACTTGTGTTATTATTATTTTTTTTTCTGTATAGTGACTATATGTCACATTTCCCTTTCTGTAGGAAGAAAAAAGACATCTGTGGATTTTCATGACAATTTTGCTGCACCAGCAATTATACTAAAATTTAGATTCTGTCACATGTATTATTTAAACAACTGCTCCTTATCTGATAATGTTTAAAGAGTCAGCATTCACTGGTCTTTCTTCCTGAACATGTTAAGAAAACACATTTATGGGTCTGTTCCAGAATTCTTGACATTTGAACATATTCTCACTTATTTGGCCTTCAGATACTTCCTATAATTTTTTACCTTAAGTCTATTGACCCTAGTCAATTGCATTATATATTCTTATTGGGGAGTGTAATGAAATGGGAACCCACTCCAGTGTTCTTGCCTGGAGAATCCCAGGGACAGCAGACCCTGTTGGGCTGCTGTCTATGGGGTTGCACAGAGTCAGACACGACTGAGGTGACTTAGCAGCAGCAGCGATGACTATTTTTAGTACAAGATTTATTTTTAAGTAAGACTATAAAGTCACCTGAAAACACTTTAGGTTAAATCAGTCTTCTTTCTCTACAACAACAAACTCAGAAACTAATTAAGCACTTGAAGTTTATTTTAGAATAAACTAGCATAGCGGAAGACAACTGGAGCTTTGGTGATGAGGTGGTTTTGGCCTGTCATAGCAAATGAAGAGAAGAGAGGAGATTAAAAATTCAAGTCTTGTTTTGGCTTTAAAAAAAAAATTTTTTTTTAGTTTGTTTTGCTTTACAATACTGTATTNGTTTCATCCACCTCATTAGAACTGATTCAAATGTATTCTTTTTTTGTTTTGGCTTTTTAAATAGTGCTACAGTGAACGTTATTGCACATGTATCCTTTTGAACCATGGTTTCCTCTGTATGTACGCCCAGGAGTGGGATCACTAGATCATATGGTAGAAATATTTTTAGTTTCTTCAGGAACCTCCATACTCTTCTCTCTAGTGGCTGTGCCAATCTATATCACCACCAACAATGTCAGAGGGTTCATTTTTTCCACATCCTCTCCAGCATTTATTATTTNTTTGAACCATGGTTTCCTCTGTATGTACGCCCAGGAGTGGGATCACTAGATCATATGGTAGAAATATTTTTAGTTTCTTCAGGAACCTCCATACTCTTCTCTCTAGTGGCTGTGCCAATCTATATCACCACCAACAATGTCAGAGGGTTCCATTTTTTCCACATCCTCTCCAGCATTTATTATTTGTAGATTTTTGGAAGATGGCTTTTATGACTGGTGTGAGATGCTACCTCATTATAATTTTGATTTGCATTTCTCTAATAATTAGCAATATTGATCACCTTTTCATGTGTCTGTTGGCTATCTGCATTTCTCTTTCAGAGGAATGTCTGTTCAGGTCTTCTGTCCATTTTTTGATTTTTTTTTTAACTTTACAATAGTGTATTGGTTTTGCCATACATTAACATGAATTTTTGTTGTTGTTGTTGCTGTTGTTTGATTTTGATATTGAGATGCGTGACTGTTAATAAATTTTGGAGATTGTGGAAGTAGCCTAAAATCCACTAACAGATGAATGGCTAAAGAAGATGTGGTACATATATACAGTGGACTGGTGCTTAGACATTAAAATGTGAAATAATGCCACAGTAACAAGGATGGCCCTAGAGATTATCATACTGAGTGAAGTTAGTCAGATGGAGAAAGACAAATATCTTATGATATTGCTTATATTCAGAATCTAAAAAAAGAAAGATGTAAACAAGCTTATTTACAAAACAGAAATAGATTCACAGACTTAGAAAAAAAACTTATGGTTACTAGGGGAGGAAGGCTAGGGGGAGAGATAAGCAGAGGTGGGGACTGACATGTACATGCTACTATATTTAAAATAGCTAACCAACAAGGACTTACTGTATAGCACAGGGAACTCTGCTCAGTACTCTATAATTAACTAACTAGGAAAGAATTTTAAGAAGAACAGATCCATGTATATATGCATGTATAATTGAATAACTTTGCTGTATACCTGAAACTAACACAACATTGTTAATCAACTGTACTCCAATATAAAATAAAAATGAAAAAAACAAAAACAAGAACTTCAAGTCAGGAGCACACATAAAGCCCAGCTTCTTATTTTCACCCAGTAGAAAGGGGGACATATGCCTGAGTGGTCTAGTCTCTGATTCCCTTTAAAGTATGTCCTTATGAAAGTGTTCTCATGTAGCATTCAAGACCTGCTCACTGTCTGGACACTGAAATACTAAGAGGTGAGGTTTCTGAATGCTTTCTTAAGGAAATTACCATGACCAAGCTTTAGACAGCTAGTCTGATGTCATTCAGTAAATGGAAAGAATGGTTTAGGGAAAAAGAGCCTGAGATTTTTGGAGGCCAAACAACACAAATTAAGTCAACTCAGTANACTGAAATACTAAGAGGTGAGGTTTCTGAATGCTTTCTTAAGGAAATTACCATGACCAAGCTTTAGACAGCTAGTCTGATGTCATTTAGTAAATGGAAAGAATGGTTTAGGGAAAAAGAGCCTGAGATTTTTGGAGGCCAAACAACACAAATTAAGTCAACTCAGTAATTTTATCACTAAACAGTTACCCTACATGACAAAAATGCAGATACATACACATTGGCTTGGGTACAGAACTTAATTAGCTTATTATGAATGTGGCAGAACTTTGTAAAGCTCTTTATAAATGTTAGCTTACTTATTTATTAAAAAGACTTGCAATGCCCAGAGACCATCTGGAGGCTAAGCTCGCATACGGTAAACAGATCAATGCTCAAATGGGGCACAGTAGGAAACTTTCCTGCTGCTATTTGTCCCCACAGAGCATCTGGAAGCAGCCGAGCATTGTGAGCCAGCTCCTAGCATGAGGCCCATCAGAGCCCTTCTACGTCTGACCCTTTCCCTGTGGGGAGATGCTCCCTACTGTAGCTCCTCTGGGCAGGAGGGAGTGAGAGCAGGAGGCAGGGGGTGCTAAGCCCAGGATGAGCCAACAGCTACTGAGCCTGGAGGTGGGTTAAGTCTTTGACCTCCCACCTTCTTATACTGAGTAGAAGGAGATAAATTAGCTTATTTGGGGGAGGGGGAGAAAGGACCTAAAGTCAGAAATGTCAGAATTCCTGGAGCTCCCGCTGTTCACATCTCTGAGTAGCTTAACATAATGAGAAGAGATCTGGACTTGGGGTAGGAGGCTTGTTTTCCAGGCTGGCCACTCCATTAACTCACCTTGGGATCTTCTAGAGTTCATTTGACTTTTCTGTTTTCCCACCTGTAAAAATGGGGTATTAAATGCATCCTATTTTCCTATGGAGTGTTATGAAATGTATTTGAAAGGTTTTTACAGTGTTATATATAAAGAGCTAGGTATACACACATATTCCCCATATGTTTATAATTCTGAGGACAATCCAACTCTATGAGACACTAGATTGCACCTTCTTGTGACCCAGATAAACAGCATTGTAGAAGACAGAATTGCTCAAGTTGTGCCTTGTGAGTGATATGTAGGAGTTGAAAAAGTACGTGCTTTAGAAGTAGCAGGATTTGGGTGTAAATCTCTGTTCAATTTCTCCCAAGTAATCCTGAATGATTTCCTTAAACTGCCTGGGATTAAGTTGTTTCATATGTCAAATGGTCTTAAGGATGCCAGGACTGGCATCGCAGAATTACTGTAGGGTGGAGAATGTGCAATAAGACTTCTATACTGTATCTGGATAGCAGTAGATTCTCGTTAATTTTTAACTCCAATCCACCCACTCTGTGCAATATCGCAATGGAATTTATAAGTGGTATGAATGTAAAACTCTTTATCAGTCATCTGGCTTCTGCTGTTCTTTGGGTTTTGGAACACCACACAGTACAGAAAAGTGATTTGCACATGGACATTTTAAGGAACAATTGAGAAAATAAATAGCATATCAAAGAATACGTTCCTGTGTTCAAGTGAGATAAGAGTAATTTCCTTACGAGGATTCACTTCTCCCTAGATTTGGAAAAAATGAAAATAAAATGAATGCAGCAACAGGAATATCTTCAATGGGAAATTAAAATGTAGATTAGCCATGGAGATAGAGTTTTTCTTCTGGGTAATATTACACTCGGCACATCATGCATTTCAGTTGCCTTCTTTGCATAGTGTTGCAGTTCAGCATAAGACCCTTTCTAGCACTGACATTATCTAGTTCTGCATTTTTACCTTGGACTACTTACTGCTTAAAAGAGGAGGCTTGCACTGGTCACTGGGAACAGGCAAGAGCAAAGTTAAACAACACTGTCATGAATGACTGCATTTCCAGTCTCACCCTGTCTCTGACACACAGCCTGGTAAGGGGGCCACCTCCTCAGGACTCTGCTGAATGAACATCTGTGGCAGCACGTTACACTGCAGGCTGACTGGTGGCCCTCCCACAGACCTGTATCTCTTTTGGAGAGGGGACTGTTTTATGGATTTCTCTTCGTTGAAGTTAATATTGCAGAGGCTTATTATGATCCCAGTGCTGGTCAAGAGCAAAAAAAGACTTACTGCATTGCGAAGAGCAGCAGGGTATATTTAAGTTAGGACATAATTAAGTGTGAAGGTGTAGATTCTGATATAGGCGTAGCTAATAGAGACTTTTTTTTTTTTAATCTGTAAAGATGTTTTTACCTGCTGTGGTAGCTCTTGTGGAAATAGAATGTGGGTCACTTTTCACCTGGACAAAAACAATAGGGTGTGGGAGACCGTCCACTGCTCATGGCAATATTGAAAGGGTTAAACGGTTTTCTTGAGAGCAGGATGGTTTGAGTTGCCAGACTTCAGCCTAGGTGCTTTCTTTCTGTTCCTTCCTTTTACTGGGTTCAGTGTTTCTTTCACTTCAGGATGCACATGTATTACTGTACAGGGCTGTGGATTTCCAGCTGCATGTATTACACACTATGAGTGACTCAAGAGACATTCCAGAATAATTTTGACAACATGTATTTTCCATATTACATGTTGAATATAGAACCTAACGCTAGTAAAGAAGCAATTCCATTGTGNACTTCAGGATGCACATGTATTACTGTACAGGGCTGTGGATTTCCAGCTGCATGTATTACACACTATGAGTGACTCAAGAGACATTCCAGAATAATTTTGACAACATGTATTTTCCATATTACATGTTGAATATAGAACCTAACGCTAGTAAAGAAGCAATTCCATTGTGTTATTTTTCCCCTCTAAAGATTGACAGTTCTTAGAATTATTGATAATAATGAGTTAGCTAAACTTGGCTGTGGGCTTTCATACACTTTGGCTGAGAGTCTCAGCAAAACATTTTCTTTGAGCAATTGGTCAGCATCTCTCATCAGAGTTTTTACTTTGTAATTCTACTTCTAGAATTGTTCTTAAATACCTATATGCATGTGTGCCTACAGATGTATAGGAAGATGTTTTTTTTGTAGGATTGATTGCTTTAGCAAAACAAAGCCATTAATAAATATACTTCCTTAGATTTTGCCANCTGCTGTGGTAGCTCTTGTGGAAATAGAATGTGGGTCACTTTTCACCTGGACAAAAACAATAGGGTGTGAAAGACCGTCCACTGCTCATGGCAATATTGAAACGGTTAAACAGTTTTCTTGAGAGCAGGATGGTTTGAGTTGCCAGACATCAGCCTAGGTGCTTTCTTTCTGTTCCTTCCTTTTACTGGGTTCAGTGTTTCCTTCACTTCAGGATGCACATGTATTACTGTACAGGGCTGTGGATTTCCAGCTGCATGTATTACACACTATGAGTGACTCAAGAGACATTCCAGAATAATTTTGACAACATGTATTTTCCATATTACATGTTGAATATAGAACCTAACGCTAGTAAAGAAGCAATTCCATTGTGTTATTTTTNCACTTCAGGATGCACATGTATTACTGTACAGGGCTGTGGATTTCCAGCTGCATGTATTACACACTATGAGTGACTCAAGAGACATTCCAGAATAATTTTGACAACATGTATTTTCCATATTACATGTTGAATATAGAACCTAACGCTAGTAAAGAAGCAATTCCATTGTGTTATTTTTTCCCTCTAAAGATTGACAATTCTTAGAATTATTGATAATAATGAGTTAGCTAAACTTGGCTGTGGGCTCTCATACACTTTGGCTGAGAGTCTCAGCAAAACATTTTCTTTGAGCAATTGGTCAGCATCTCTCAAGTTTTAAAATGTTCAGACTTCTAGAATTGTTCTTAAATACCTATATGCATGTGTGCCTACAGATGTATAGGAAGATTTTTTTTGTAGGATTGATTGCTTTAGCAAAACAAAGCCATTAATAAATATACTTCCTTAGATTTTGCCATAGTGTTTTTTTAATAAAGGTTTAGTCTCTTACATTGAACAAGGCCCTGAAAGATCAGGCTTTGGGCTACATGTCCAGCCTTTCCTTGCCTTCTCTAGCTCTTGTCATCTACACAACAGTAAGTGATATTTTGCTAGCAATCCAAAAAAAGTGGAGTGGATAATTATAATTCATCTAGACAAATATCAAATTTGAAACCGCTATCTATAAAGATGAAAAAATCACCAAGATGGCATCATCTTATACAGAGGGATCTAGGGGTGTGTGAGTGTGTGTGTGCGCACATACGTGTGTGCAGGTGTGTGTGGATTCGTGCACAAGGTTTTCTCATTTAGAATTCTGCAGCAAAGCTATAAACCTGCTCCTTCATCTGCACTCCGTAGAAACCTGAAAGACACTATTGAAACTACCAATCCCAGACCTATTCCCTTTCTCTCCCCTTCTTCACAGAGATTTTTAATGCCTGACTAGGTTACTTCTCTTTTTGGTCCTGGAGAATGTTTTCATAAGTCTGTCCTAAGTGTATTATTTTTTATCATAGCAAGTATTTATCAAAAGTGAGTTTGTACAATGTCTTGTGCACATTTTACATGCTTTTAGTTTATTCACCTCAATAAACTCATGAAGTAGGTAGTCAATATCCTCAGTTATAGTGAGGGTCAGCAAGATTAATAACTTAGTCGGGTTATACAACTAGTAAGTGATAAAGTTGGCTTCCCAGGTGGACGGTGGTAAAGGATTCACCTGCCAATGCAGGTGATGCCAGTTCAGTCCCTGGGTTGAGAAGATGCCCTGGTAAAAGAAGTGACAACTCATTCCAGTATTCTTTCCTGGGAAGTTCTTGCCTTGGTGGGCTATAGTCCATGGGGTCGCAAAAGAGTCAGACATAGCTTAGCGACTAAATGATAATAAAAGTGATAAAGTTAGCATTTAAACCCAATGCCACCTGACTCCAGTGCCCATGCTTACAGGCACTAGAGTGGCTGACAATAGTGGATAGACTGGAACATTTTTAAACTTAGAGCCAACTGACCATACCTTCTCTTCTGTCCCAAATCCCATTCTAGGCACCTGTGAGAGAAGGGGACAGTTGGCTACATTTTTGTTAAAGATGCAAAGAGCTGCAGTTCTGACCTTCTATGTCTAAGAGAACGAGAGACTCCTTGAACATCACAAGATATAACTGAAACTCACATAAATATCTCACCACTCTCCTTAGAGCAGAGATGACTTACCTCCTAATGGTTCCAGTCCAATCTCTTCAGAATCCCAAGGACAGGAAAGCAGCATAAGGCAGCCCACCTTCTATGTCTACAACAATTGCCAGGCACCTGAGCTCATAGAGAGGATGCCTAGGTCAGCTTTACTATTTCCCTTTGTTCCGGAACTGTGTTCTTATAAACAATAGCTGCAGAGACAGACCTGTCTGTGATTTATGGACTCGAGTCAGAAGGAGCACCTCTTAAACTTGCATATGTTGCTTATTTTCTTACTTTAAGGACCCTAATTGATTTTCTCACCTTTTGGTTTTAGAGTTTGGTCATTATTCATAGGGTAACATGGATCAGCTTCGTCTTTCTGGCTGTGATTTTGTAAAAAACTGTGCTAAAATATGGAGACAAGACTGTAAGAAAGAGTCAGGAGCTTCAGAAGCAAAATGGAAATAACTGATCTGAGCCTCCTGATACCTTGACTTGGTCAGATCATCAAGGAATCATACGTCCTCTGAAACCCCTCTTCCACAGTGGTAATGAATCTTGTTACCCCATTCTCTGCTTTGCTAGGGACATTCTTAGTTTATGCCCATGTTCACTATTTTTGGTTTGCAAGATTTATTTCATGGGTACCCTAACAATNCTTGGTCAGATCATCAAGGAATCATACGTCCTCTGAAACTCCTCTTCCACAGTGGTAATGAATCTTGTTACCCCATTCTCTGCTTTGCTAGGGACATTCTTAGTTTATGCCCATGTTCACTATTTTTGGTTTGCAAGATTTATTTCATGGGTACCCTAACAATGAGGAGAATGCTAATATTTACTCCAAAGAATTTTGGCAAGTAAATAGACTTCTCTGGGAAGGGGTGGGGCCTTGAATTTGTGGCTCTGTGCAGCAGAGGACATGCACTTATCTTTGGGATATAAAGAACCTGGAAGGGTAGGACATGGGGATGGGGGTTATATTAAGGATATAGTGTGCTTGGAAATCTTACGAGTATGGAATTAGAAGGTGGAAAACTATAAGGAGATAAAAATAGTAACTCCTTCTGTTTGTCTCTGATCTCTTCTAAAGTGTCTTCATTTCTATCTCAGTTTACCAGTCTCTACTTCTCTGGTGGTGTCAGTGGTAAAGAACCCGATGGCCAATGCAAGAGACTTAAGAAACATGGGTTTGATGCCTGGGTTGGAAAGATCCCCTGGAGTAGGAAATGGAAACCCACTACAGTATTTTTGCCTGGAGAATCCCATGGACAGAGGAGCCTAACGGGCTACAATCCATGGGTCACAAAGAGTCAGACATGCCTGAAGCAACTTAGCACACACACACACACCCCTCTCTGAGTCTCTAATACCCTTTAGGCATTTTTTTGCTTCTGTTCCTGTGCTCCTTTCTCTTCTCTGTCAATCTTATTCTCTCTGCTTTTTTTTCTCTCAAAATTTGATTTCTATGAATATTGAACTTCTTACATCAGATGCCTATACCAACTGGCAACAATCTCATATCTCTTGTAGTTCTGTTCCCATAAGGCCGATGATATCTTTTCTAGAGTTGGGGACAAGTTAAAATTAAGGGACATCACTCTGCCAACAAAGGTCTGTATAGTCAAGGCTATGGTCTTCCCACTGGTCACGTACAGTTGTGAATGTTGGACTGTAAAGAAGGCAGAATGCCAAAGAATTGATGCCTTTGAACTGTGGTGCTGGAGAAGACTCCTAAAAGTCCATTGGACAGCAAGGAGCTCAAACCAGTCAATCTTAAGGGAGATCAACCCTGAATATTCACTGGAAGGATTGATGCTGAAACTGAAGCTTCAGTATTTTGGTCACCTGATATAAACAGATGACTCACTGGAAAAGTCCCTGATGCTGGAAAAGATTGAGGGCAGAAGAAGAGGGCATCAGAGGATGAGAGGGCAAGATGGCACTATAGATGCGATGAACATGAACTTGGGCAAACTCTGGAGATGGTGAGGAACAGGGAGTCCTGGTGTGCTGCAGTCCATGGGGTCTCAGAGTTTGGACACGACTGGATGATTGAACAACAACAAAGGGACAACATATACATTTATAACAATATGTTTTCCAAGACAATCCCTCTGAATAGCTTCATGAGCTTGCACGTAAGATAGGTCTGCAGCCAAAATGTAAGGATCCAAAGCTTCATCAAAATGTAACCTATCACAACCAATGTGTGTAAATTCAGTTGTTTCAAACAATACTACAACGACTATGTCAATATCATGGATAATTTTCACTAGTACCTTGAGAAGGTGTCTCAAGAGATAACAAAAAGGCCTGACAGTGCTTTCTATATAAAAAGGCACTATTACACCTCAACAGATAAATGCCCCTTTGAATTTTTTGTCAGTGTTTTACTTCATTTTTTTCAAATATTTGGTATGGTTTTCTTTGTGTCAGATATTTTCTAAATGGCATCACAGGGCAGATGGTTCTTTGTGTTTAAGAGTGACTGTCTCCTGACTGGTCTCTTCTGTGTGAGGGAAAATCAGTGTCTCCTTTGGTGAACTGGTCAGTGGGCCCATGGTAATGGTGGAGTGTGGGTTAATGAACGTCTACTTCTTGCTCTTGCCTCAAACTTTCCCAACAAAGATTGACCAGCTGGCAGTTCTGAGGCCTGGCATTCCAAACTGTTCAGTAATCTGCCATCTGTTTCACGTTCTCACATTATTGAGAAATGAAGAGTCCAATTGTCATCTGGTCCTACCCTCACCTGGTTCATGAAAGCCATTTAGGATCTTATCTGGTCTTCTCTCCTTTGAACATCACCAAAATCCAGTGGATGTTTTGCCCAACATGGAAGGCCAGGAGAGGAATTCAGTTCAGTTCAGTAGAGTCACTCAGTCATGTCTGACTCTTTGAGACCCCATAGACTGCAGCACGCCAGACTTCCCTGTCCATCACCAACTCCAAGAGTTTACTCAAACTCAAGTCCATTGAGTTGGTGATGCCACCCAACCCTCTCATCCTCTGTTGTCCCTTTCTCCTCTCACCTTCAATCTTTCCCATCATCAGGGTTTTTTTTTTTTTTTTCCCAGCAAGTTAGTTCTTCACTTCAGGTGGCCAAAGTATTGGAGTTTTAGCTTCAGTTCAGTTCAGTTGCTCAGTCGTGTTCCACTCTTTGTGACACCATGGACTGCAGTACGTCAGGGCTCTCTTCCTATCACCAACTCATCAGCATCAGTCCTTCTGAATATTCAGGACTGATTTCCTTTAGGATTGTTGGTTTGGATCTCCTTCCAGTCCAAAGCATTCTTAAGAGTCTTCTCCAACACCACAGTTCAAAACCATCAATTCTTCTGTGCTCAGCTTTCTTTACAGTCCAACTCTCACATCNTTTTCATTTTTCAATCCTGGGACTTCTATTTGGTTCTCTTTTATAACATAATGTTTCACTGAAATATTCTACTTATTCATTAATTTCAAGTTAATTGACTATTGTTCATTGAAGCATTTTTATGATGGCTGCTTTAAAAACATTGTCAGATTGCTTTTAACATCTGATTCATTTCAAGGTTGGCATCTGTTGATGACCTTTTTTCACCTAAGTTGTGATTTTCCTGGACTTTGATGAGTGATTTTTTTATTGTATCATGTGTAGTTTGGATATTAGGAGATTTTGAATTTTACATTAACCCTGTTGAAGTGTGGTGTGACGGTAGGTTAACATATGCATACAACTTTCTGCTGCACCCTCCCCCATCCCACTGGCAAAAGTGTGGTGCTGCTTCATTTTAAATGGATCAGGGGGACATTTAGCTTCTATCTCTATCCACTAGCATCTTCCTGGCAAAAGTGGGTTTCCTATTTAAGCTCTCTGCCATGCCCAGTTACCAAAAGGGAAAGGGAAAACAGAGAGCTGACTTACACCACTTGACTGCTGCAGGTTGAGGGCTGAAAGTCAGCTGTGCCACAGTGAGGCATACTGAACCCTTTGCCAGATAGAGGGTTAGGTGGTAACAGGCAAGCTGATTGTAATTCTGAGCCACAGAAGCTAGAACATTACTTCAAATAGATGATTTTCCTAGAGGTTTGGGAAGATGCCAGGTACATGAAGAGAATCTTAAACATAAATAATTCCTCAATTTGTAAACATCTTCATGAGTAGAAAAATCTAATTTAGAAAGTCAGCTTTAGGAAATGCAACTTAAGAGAGAAGTATTTAGTAGGTAAGATATATCTAGTTAAGGTGGAGGGAATAAAATTAAATGAAATGTAATATTTCTACAAATTCATATTTTCAAGTTATGTTACTCAGATTTAAAAATTCACGAGGTGGGAAGTTTGGGGCTGTGACTTACAGAGTGCTCTTGTGTATACTTTTTATGAGATCTAAGAGCCGATGATGCAACATCGTATTTTATGTGTGAAATAGGGATGTTCAGGATCCTGAAGATGGAACGGAGAAGACCTGTACTATGTTCCTAAAGTTAATACACATCTACCGTAGTAATCAGTTCGTTTTGGAAATCTTCCCTGTGCCCTCCCTGAAGATGAACGGCTTTAGAAGTAACGACTATAAAAGTTCAACTGCTTTGTCCTCTGTACTATCAGTTTTGGGGGATTGCATTTCAGGTGAAGTTTCTGGGGACTACAGTAAATACTTGGAAGTTCAGTTCAGTTCAGTTCAGTCGCTCAGTCGTGTCCGACTCTTTGCGACCCCATGAATCGCAGCACGCCAGGCCTCCCTGTCCATCACCAACTCCTGGAGTTCACTCAGACTCACGCCCATAGAGTCAGTGATGCCATCCAGCCATCTCATCCTCTGTCGTCCCCTTCTCCTCCTGCCCCCAATCCCTCCCAGCATCACAGTCTTTTCCAATGAGTCAGCTCTTCACATGAGGTGGCCAAAGTACTGGAGCTTCAGCTTTAGCATCAGTCCTTCCAAAGAAATCCCAGGGTTGATCTCCTTCAGAATGGACTGGTTGGATCTCCTTGCAGTCCAAGGGACTCTCAAGAGTCTTCTCCAACACCACAGTTCAAAAGCATCCATTCTTCGGTGCTCAGCCTTCTATTTGGAAGTTTACTAAGTGTAATACTTGTTTCAGTGTTGTGCATAGTAAATTTAATCATTTGGAAGTTACCCATGATTAAATTTACTTAGTTTTCTTCACAGTGAATTTCTCTGATAACTTTAATAATATTTAACTCCTTTTGTATTAGCTAATGATAGATCTAGTTATCCTGAGGTAGAGAAGTAAATTCACACAGAGCATTTTGTCTCAATGGTCTGAGTAAATGTCTATCCCAATGGCAGAAATAAGTTTCTTCACTAAAATATTTGTAAACACTTTTAAGCCTTCTTGGAATCTTAGTACTTATTTTTTTTAATACTTCATGACATTCTTATCACCAACTCCATCATTGCCATCTTCCTTATCACCATAAAAATAGCAAAAATAAAAATACATATTTCATATAAACCAGGCACTGATCTAAGCACTTCAATGTTATCTCATTTAATTCTTTTGAACAAGACACACATATACACACACAGATGAAACAGAGAGTTAAGTAACTTGCTGAAGGCAACTCAGCTAATAGTGCCAAAGTCAAGATTGCCTGGTGTTTTGTTCTTGTTATTGCTGTTGTTTATTTTAATAAGTCTGAGACCTTACTCACATGCCACATCACCTCTAATCTGAAAGCAAACCTGAAATCTTTAAAGCTGAGGTCTCACAACCTGTCCCAGACATCAATTAATTTCTTTCTTTGTCTTTCTTTTGATACTTGTATAAGCCTACAGAGGGTAGAACTAATCTTTTAATGCCCAAGTCCTTTTTGTTTCTGCAAAAAATTCTATGTACAGGGGAAATGAAAGCATTTATTTTAGCACTTGTGATGTACCAGGCTTTTATGTAGATTCTTTTATCCTCAAAGCAACCCTGAAGGGTGGTTATATTTATTTTGGAGATGGTATGACTGGAGCCTAGAGGTAAAGTGGCCTCCCCAGGGACATACTAAAACAGCAAATACTAGATAGAAACCCAATTTTACTGAGTTAACCTCTAACTGATCCTATTTATGACCCAGTTGTCATCAGTCATGACCCTTGGCATGAAACCCGAGGTGAGGTCAAGATAAAGAGAAATAAAGGGAGGTTTTGTGCAGCCAAGAGCAGTGAAAATTTAGCAGGAGAAAAGAAGTGGGGCTCAGAAAGAAGGGCATTGTGAGAGGTCCAGAGGAAGACAGCTGGAATCTGGAGGGTAGGAGGGAGGGGGCAGTGAGAGTGGGGGATAAAGGCTGTGCAAGAGCCTTTATCTGAGTGTTATATATTCCTTCAAAGAAGAGACAAGGTGAATTCAGCAGTTTATTTGCCTCAGGTTGACTCTTGAAATGAAACCAAGAAGGAAATAAAGAGTGGCGTGATGCCGCGCTGCTTGTCCTGGATGTAGACTGTGGCTTCTGCTTCTCCATCTGATGGCTGAAGTAAGGCTCATCTTTAACCAGTTGTGGGTATCTCTCAGAATGCCTCTGTTATTGACTAAAGAATTGGAGAGAAGGGAATGCTATGCAGGTTCTGTTTGGTAGGATGGCAGTAGAGTTACTCTTCTGATGTCCTCATGTTTCTATTGTTGGCATTGCCATTGTGGCTGCTGATACATCCTTCAGGGCAATTTGCTATTTCTAACTGTGCTTTAAGTTCATTTCAGTTCAGTCACTCAGTCATATCTGACTCCTTGCAACCCCACGGACTGTAGCATGCCAGGCTTCCCTGTTCATCACCAACTCCCAGAGCCTACTCAAATTCGTGTCCATCAAGTCGGTGATGCCATCCAAGCATGTCATCCTTTGTTGTCCCCTTCCCCTCCCACCTTCAATCTTTCCCAGCATCAAAGTCTTCTCCAATGAGTTGGTTCTTTGCATCAGGTGGGCAAATTATTGGCCTTTCAGCTTCAGCATCAGTCCTTCCAATGATTATTCAGGACTGATTTCCTTTAGAATTGAGTGGTTGGATCTCCTTCCATTCCAAGGGACTCTCAAGATTCTTCTCCAACACCATAGTTCAAAAGTATCAATTATTCGATGCTCAGCTTTTCGTCCAACTCTTATGTCCATACATGACTACTGGAAAAAACATAGCTTTGACTAGATGGACCTTCATTAGTAAAGTAATGTCTGCTTTTTGATATGCTGTCTAGGTTTGTCATAGCTTTTCTTCCAAGGAGCAAGTGTCTTTTAATTTCATGGCAGAAGTTACCATCTGTAGTGATTTTGCAGCCTCCCAAAATAAATTTTCTCACTGTTCCCATTTTTCCCCCATCTATTTGCCATGAAATGATAAGAACAGATACCATGATCTTGGTTTACTGAATGTTGAGTTTTAAGCCAACATTTTCACTCTCCTCTTTCACTTTCATCAAGATGCTCTATGCTTTTCACCGTAAGGGTGGTGTCATCTGAGGTTATTGACATTTCTCCCGGCAATTTTGATTCCAGTTTGTGCTTCATCCAGGCCAGCATTTCACATGATCTACTCTGCATATGAGTTAAATAAGCAGGGTGACAATATATTCTTTTCCTAATTTGGAACCAGTCTGTTGTTCCAAGTCCAGTTCTAACTGTTGCTTCTTAACTTGCATACAGATTTCTCAGGATGCAGGTCAGGTTAACTGGTATTCCTATTTCTTGATACAGTTCCCATCTCTTGATACAATACAGTTTGTTGTGATCCACACACTCAAAGAATTTGGCATAGTCAATAAAGCAGAAGTAGATGTTTTTCTGGAACTCTCTTGCTTTTTTGATGATCCAGTGGATATTGATCTCTGATTTCTCTGCCTTTTCTAATCCAAATTGAGCATCTGGAAGTTCATGGTTCATGTACTGTGGAAGCCTGGCTTGGAGAATTTTGAGTACTACTATAATAGAAAAATAAAAATCCCCATAAATCAAGAGGTCAATAAGGAAGCTAATCAGAAGAAAATACAAAGATATTGCTCAATAAAGAGGCTTCCATTCCAGAGGTGAGTCTGGAGACCTTTGATGAGCTTCTCTAGTGATGTCTCATGATTCATTTTTTTTTTCTTGACATATGGCTGCTGAATTCACCTTGTCTCTTCTTTGAAGGAATATATAACACTCAGATTAGTTCTCCCTGGCCACTCAATCATTTTTCATCAAACTTTACCCTGTTTCAGTCACACAAATGTCATATGGAAATGGAAGTGAATTTTATATAATCTGAAATAAGCTCAAATTGGGATAATAAATTTGCTTTAAATAAAGAGATTTGAAACTAAACACGGACAACATTATGATTTATCTGGTATCTGTCCTTTCTAAGAATGAAACTTAATCAAACATGGAGTCAATGCATCATTAATCCTATCTACTTCTTGGAAAGAATATAATGCTGATTTTCTTAAAATAAGTATTGATCAATTATATAAAACTACCAGGATCACTTAAGAATGATTTTTCAACTCTATCCTTCATTCAAAATAGTGTGTACATATATTCTGAACACAAAGTACATACATTTACTTCTGTTATAATTTATGGTTAAAAACAAGATTTTTTTCTAACATGATTGATATAGATCAACTTGAGCATCACATACGCTATGTGTTTGCTTATATACATTTTTGTTTACTAGGTAAACTTAGAAAACTGCACCCAGCTGAACAGAGCTGTGTAGGAATACACACATACACACACACACACAAACACACACACACACACACACACACACACACACACACATACATCCGAAATACATACAGGTACCTCAGTTCACTGTATTTTTCTGTGCATCTAGGCATGCCTGATAATATAACTTTTGTCTGATTTCAGGCAAAAAATCTACTTATATCACTTTATAATAACTCACAAGCTGCAATCTTTAAATGTCTGCCCTTTCAAGTAAAGAGTTGGACACAACAGAGTGACTAAGCATATACACACACTTTGTAGGTGAAGTGCTACATTTATGGGAATATTATGAATTTTGTAACCATTTTATATATGTGAAACTTCCACTGGTTTCTTATGTTTTTGTATACATAGTTTTTGCACTCATGAAGTTACGAATCTTGTGCCTCTAAGCCCACTTCTCCCATAAGCTCTGTGGCATTTGTTGTGTGATTTTGCATGGTATGGATATTTTTAAGAACACTTAAAAGGAGAGAGTAAAATGATTCATTAAAAAAGACTCAAAAAGGTTACTTTAAGACCCCCAAATGTATGTCATTGTAGATGTGTGGAATATTATTACTTTCAAGAGATGAGAAGCAATGGGAATGATACCAAACCATGGAAAGATTGCTGTGAGATGTATAGATATTAAGAATGATAAACCACACCAGGCAGTCCACTTCTTTGTTATTCATTGTTTGATTCAAATAAGGCATCTACCCACTTAGAAGAAGCACTTTATCCTCCACAAATCCTGACAAATCATGATATTAATATGCAGAAAAGAAACCAGCTATTATTGAGAAGCAGACAAAAGATGGGCCAACCATTGCTTAGAAGCAGACAAGGTCTAGACATGGAAATAAATTGTTTTGAAAGTAATCTTGTACCTACTCTCTAAGAAACAAAGATCACCACCATTGCGACCAACAGTAATCATGAAGGACTACATTGGAAAAGGTGTCAATATATATTTGTTGAAATAAAGTAGAGCAAGGCCTGTTTATTTCATATTCTGGGCTACAATTTATAGATTTTACATATATTTTCACAACAATCTTATGAGAAATCTTTTTGTATGCCCTTTCTAGAAAGGGGGAAGGAGAGTCTTAGAGAACTTAAATAACTTGCCTAAAGACACATAATTAATATGTGAAGATCAGTATCAAACTCTTTTTTCTCTCTAATTCTTAACACTCTCCATGTTCATATCTGCTAAGTTGCTTCAGTCATGTCTGACTCTTTGCAGCCCCATAGACTGTAGCCCACCAGGGTCATTTCTCCCTGAGTTTCTCCAGGCGAGAATACTGGAGTGGGTTGCCACTTCCTACTCCAGGGAATCTTCCTGACCCAGGGATCAAATCCAGGTCTCCTGCATTGCAGGCAGATGCTTTACCATCTGAGCCACCAGAGAAGCCCACAGAAGTAATCTAAAAATAGAATGAAAAAGACAATTAAGGTATCTGCTTATATGCTTAAACGTCGATGTCTTGGTCAAGCTTCTAGTTTCTTGTCTATCACTTTCTCTTGGTCTCTTATCCTTATTTTATTTCTGTTTCTTCTATCTCACTACATATGGACATCTTGTCATTCATTTATCTTTTGGCAAACAGCAGATTGATATGGACCAACTAGAGTAAATAACGCTGCACCATTCATAATAATTTGTACACGTAAAAATCCTGAAAACAAAGTCCTTGGAAAGGTAAGCTTATTTACCTTCTAAATGAATTGGTTTCAAAGTTGGCTTTTCTGACACAACTTACAAATATGGATCCTGATATTTTGTCTGATTGGGAGCAAATAAAGCACCAAAGATTAATTTATGGTTTCTCAGTGAGAGGAAAACTGGTGATTCCTAACAGTATTTGTGCATTACACAATGGATATGATTTCCATTTCAAAATATATGATAATCATGCTTACAGTGTGAAATAATTTCCCACTTTCTCTTACTGAGAATTGAAATTTGAGATTCTTTTCTTACCAAGATTGCACTGACCCTCTGCCTTCTAGTAACATTAAGCCAGAGAGATCTGGTCTTTTCCTTATCCTTAAAAGAAATGTATTTTTAGAAAGAGAATTCGTATGGCAGTGACGTTATAGGAGATAGTGAATTTACTGGTAAAGTCAAAGGAAAATCATCAAAAAATAGTCTTAAATGCATTATTTATAACTTTATATGATGATAAGAGGGAACAAATTGGGCTTGAGTGTGTATGTTGTTTGGAAATCTGAAAATGCTCTCTGAATATTATTTTAATAAAGATATAGAAGAGCTACAAACTGGTCTCCATAGATGTACTTTGTTCTTTCATCTTAGGGTTGAGCAATCTGAGTAGCATCCAACAGATCTTGATTTAAGGAAAAAATACTTAACGTCATTAGATAGTGCTTTAAAAGTGTTTCAAATAAATACGAAACTTCAGTTAATGTCTATAGCTGAAAACAGCATACAGTAAATTAACAAGCTGAGTGAGGGAAGAACATTCAGTAAGTTAATGTGTTAAGAACATGGTTAGACTGTTTTTCAAAAGTTACTTTAATTGTCTCATCATTTGATTAACCGTAGGAATACAAACTAATTGTGTTCTTGTAGTGAAATGTATAAAATTAATATACAAGGAAAATAAAGCTTTTTTAAATTTAATAATGGCCATTTATGACTGTAAGCAGGCTCTCCAACTGATAATAAATGACTAACCTTGTATTTGCTCATTATTTTTCTCTGTTCCAGACTTTAGTCGTTGACGTCTGACTGTGTCAAACATTTGTGATTCATTAAGCTCTTGTTTTTCAAGATGCCAGTGCTGATGGTGGCTTTTCTCTGTGTGTGCAAACGTAGCTACAATGTGTGGATGTTCAACTGTATGTTTAGCACTAATCTTATTGACTGTCTACCAGTCTCTGGTCAGTGCTGCTGTTTTAGAGCCTGTCATGGCAGCTTACTTGACGTTTGAATTCCTAGCTGGCCTAAAGCATTTGTTTAAGAGGTTATCTCTCTCCTCCCTTCAATTTCCCTCACCCTCTTCTAACTGACTGTGCTGCGTAAGATTTCATCTTTTCATGTATCAGGTCATGCATTTCTTCCACATTCCTGCTTTGAATGATGTATTTTTGCTATTTCAAAGAAAAGCAGTGGTTTTTAAAGGTTGTCTCCACTTGGAATTCTAGCTGCTGCTAACTCTCAGCCCAAGGTCCTGCAGGCTCCTCTGACTCCATATGCCCTCCATGGGATTCCAGAAAACACATCCTCCTCATACCTCACCATCTCATTAGTGGAATCACCATCTCATTAGCCACTCAACCTAGAGGACTTCTTGCCTCCTCTCTGTTTCTAAATTAAGCACTGACACCTACTGGTCACACATTGCTCTGTTTTTGTGTGTCATCAACCCCCCCCCGCCCCACACACACACACACACGCTCACAGTAAAGGATCTCTCACCTCCTGTATGTCCTGCCTGGATTACTACAATGGCCTTCAACCTTCTTTCTTTGCCCTCAGCCTGTGGGAGCCATTTTTGTACTGGAGACATAGAAAGTCCATCAACAACCTCTCCCGCTGTGATGTGTCCACTAGAGACTGGGAAGGAGACAGCACAGACCCCCAGACATGCGCTGTCTCAGTTTTTCTGGGGTGGAGGTGGGAGAAAGGGGGAGCTGAGAGGAGTGGGTCTGAGCTGCAGGTTTTCTGAGTCCTTCAGCCTGGGAGTCCAGACATATTTTCTTGCCCTAAGGAACCAAGATTCCAGCTACCCCAGAGTATTTCACAGCTTCTGAAAGAGAAAGGCAACTCTATATTGTCAGGATCATGGCAGCAGCCGGTGACACTTTAATTCTCAGTAAGAATGAAACCAGAAACAGAACATGTGCTTAGAGCAAGAACAAGCACGGGAAAGATAACACCTGAAAAAATGATTACGCTGAGGCCATTTGAGGGCTATTAGGAGATTCTTTTTAAATTATTTTTATCACCTGTGTGTCCTTGTTTCTTGAAATTCCTCATAAAGTTTTTTTTCCCTGTAGCCCAATGTACTGCTTTCTGCAAAAACAATTTTCCATATATATATATATAATTATGTATTTGTATATGTGCAGTTCACATTAGCAGATGTGCAATTACATATCATTCAATTCAGTTCAGCTCAGTCGCTCAATCGTGTCCAACTCTTTGTGACCCCATGAATCCCAGGACGCCAGGCCTCCCTGTCCATCACCAACTCCCGGAGTTCACTCAGAGTCGCGTCCATGAGTCAGTGATGCCATCCAGCCATCTCATCCTCAGTCGTCCCCTTCTCCTCCTGCCCCCAATATATCATTACTCCCCCTTTATTCTCTCTCTCCCTTACTTCCATCTTTCCTTCTTTTCACTTACAACACTTCCAAGTTTCACCCATGCTGTAAAACACATAGATACTGTATTCTTTTCATATGCCAACATAATAGAGATACTCTGTTTTGTTTATCTACTTATCAATTGGTTAGCATCTGGCTTGTTTTGACTTTGGAGCCATTATAACTAATGAGGCTGAGTATTATAGTAAAAGTTTTTGTGCGGGCAGCAGGCATATATTTTCACTTCTCTTTCACTTCATTTCTCTATACCTAAAAGTGGAGTTGTTGAGTCGTAGGGGTAACTCTATTTAGCAGTTTGAGGAACTGCCAAATTGTTTTCTAACAAGCTATACCATTTTACAACCCTGTTAGGAAGACAGAGTGCCTAAAGAACTATGGATGGAGGTTCGTGACATTGTACAGGAGGCAGTGATCAAGACCATACTCAAGAAAAAGAATTGAAAAAAGGCAAAATGGTTGTCTGAGGAGACCTTACAAATAGCTGAGAAAGAAAAAAGGCAAAAGGCAAAGAAGAAAAGGAAAATACACCCATTTGAATGCAGAGTTTAAAAGAACAGCAAGGAGAGATGAGAAAGCCTTTTTCAGTGATCAATGCAAAGAAATAGAGGAAAACAAAAGAATGGGATAGACTAGAAAGCTCTTCAAGAAAATTAGAGATACCAAGGGAACATTTCATGCAAAGATGGGCTCAATAAAGGACAGAAATGGTATGGATCTAACAGAAGCAAAAGATATTAAGAAGAGTTGGCAAGAATACACAAAAGAACTGTACAAAAAAGAGCTTCACAACCCAGATAATCACAATGGTGTGATCACTCACCTAGAGCCAGACATCCTGGAATGTGAAGTCAAGTGGGCCTTAGGAAGCATCACTACCAACAAAGCTAGGGGAGGTGATAGAAGTCCAGTTGAGCTATTTCAAATCCTAAAAGATGATGCTGTGAAAGTGCTGCACTCAATATGCCAGCAAACTTGGAAAACTCAGCAGTGGCCACAGGACTGGAAAAGGTCAGTTTTCATTCCAATCTCAAAGGAAGGAATACCAAAGAATGCTCAAACTACCACACAATTGCACTCATCTCACACGCTAGCAAACTAATGCTCAAAATTTCCAAGCCAGGCTTCAACAGTTCGTAAATCGTGAACTTCCATATGTTCAAACTGGATTTAGAAAACATAGAGGAACCAGATATCAAATTGCCAACATCTGTTGGATTATCGAAAAAGCAAGAGAGTTCTAGAAAAACATCTACTTCTGCTTTAATGACTATGCCACAGCCTTTGTCTGTGTGGACCACAACAAACTGTGGAAAATACCAGACTACCTGACCTGTCTTCTGAGAAATCTATATGCAGGTCAAGAAGCAACAGCTAGAATCAGACGTGGAACAACAGACCAGTTCCAGATCGGGAAAGGAGAACATCAAGGCTGTATATTGTCACCCTGCTTATTTAACTTATATGAGAAATGCTGGACTGGATGAAGCACAAGCTGGAATCAAGATTGCCAGGAGAAATATCAATAACCTCAGATATGCAGATGACACACCCTTATGGCAAAAAGCAAAGAACTAAAGAGCTTCTTGATGAAAATGAAAGAGGCGAGTGAAAAAGTTGGGTTAAAGCTCAACATTCAAAAAACTAAGATCATGGCATCTGGTCCCATCAGTTCATGGCAAATAGATGAAGAAACAATGGAAATAGTGAGAGACTTTATTTTTTGTGGTTCCAAAATCACTGCAGATGGTGACTGCAGCCACAAAATTAAAAGATACTTGCTCCTTGAAAGGAAAGTTATGACCAACCTAGACAGCATATTAAAAAGCAGAGACATTACTTTGCCTGTCTAGTCAAAGCTATGGTTTTTCCAGTAGTCATGTATGGATGTGAGAGTTGGACTGTAAAGAAAGCTGAGCAATGAAGAATTGATGCTTTGAACTGTGGTATTGGAGAAGACTCTTGAGAGTCCCTTGGACTGCAAGGAGATCCAGTCAGTCCAGCTTAAAGGAAATCAGTCTTGAATATTCATTGAGGGACTGATGCTGAAGCTGAAACTCTAGTACTTTGGTCATCTGATTTGAAGAACTGACTCATTTGAAAAAACCCTGGTGCTGGGAAAGATGGACGGTGGGAGGAGATGGGGATGACAGAGGATGAGATGCTTGGATGGCATCACCGACTCAGTGGACATGAGTTTGAGTAAGCTCTGGGAGTTGGTGATGGTCAGGGAATCCTGGTGTGCTGCAGTCCAAGGGATCGCAAAGAGTCAGACACGACTGAGCAACTGAACTGAACTGAACTGAAGGAATGTATATGATTTCAACCTCATATACACACTGATACTTTTTTTTTGGCTTTTTGATTATAGCTGTCTTAGTGAATATGAAGTATTATATTCCATATTGGCTGTTAGTCACAGCTATGGTCCTAGAATCTAAATCATTGTTTTTCCTATGTTTTCTGATTGAATTAAGACTCCTCTTAAAAAAGTTATATTTCAGCTTTTCTTGACAGGTTTACAGTGACTCATAGGAAGAAAAGATTTATTTCAATAATTGCACCAAACTTTAACTGAACACTCTCCCTGCGCCGAGCCCTGCCCTAAAACATGTATTATCTCCTTAGATCTTCTTGACTATTCTGTCCACCCTGACAATAAAAAATTGACTGTGATCATCTGTGTTTCTGAAAAATTGTTGAATGAAACACAAGGATTTTAAAATCTATTTGTAAATCTCATGTTCCCAACTCTTGTTTTTTCCAGAATTGTTGTTGCATTTCTCCCATGAATACCCTTCAGATACTTCCTGTTACAGAGGGAATTATCTTCCTAAAAGCCTTAGCACATTGCATACACACATGGTAAGTTCAGTAAGCTCACAGAACCCCAGAGGGTAAGGCAAGGGAGAAAGCAGGAGGTTTTTATATACCACTCAGTGTTGCTAGTCACTCAGTCATGTCTGACTCTTTGCAACCCCATGGACTGTAGCCTGCCAGGCTCCTCTGTCTATGGAATTATCCAGGCAAGAATACTGAAGTGGGTTGCTATTTCATTCTCCCATACAACAGTCAAGCTTTCAGCAAATTCTCTCCATATAACTTCTAATCAGTGGGTTTCTCAATAAGAGGTAGGGTGTCAGGTATTGGTGAGAAATGAGAGGATTTGATGAAGTAATTTGAGGATTGCACCATCTAAGTTGAAAGGAATGCTCAAGAACTGAGCAGGTGAAAGACCACCTTGCTCCATTAATGAGGACAGATTATCTTCACTCCTGTAAGTTGCACACTAGACAATAATCATCCAAAAATGATTTCTCATTTTATATATTTTTTATAAATGTCCAAAAGTCAATATGTGCAAAATTATTTAGCAAAATGCTACTGTGGTGTTCATAGCTTGCAATTTAAAAAGAAAAAAGCAACAACCAAAGGCTGCTGCGCCTCATACATTATGCAATAGAGGGTTTTGAGTAAGATTGAAACATAGGAACAAAACCTACACTCCCGGAAGGCAAAATACTGCTTGACATTTTTAACAATAATGAAACCTAAGACCTGGGCGGTGCAAAGCTAAAGTACATTTGCATGTCAAAGAATAGGTTCTATTTAATTTGTTTAGGTTTCTTTGTTAGCTTTTCCGTTTTTTTATGGAATAATTTCAAGGTTACAAAGATTATATTAACTGTCTAAATGGTTGAGAGGAGGTATGAATCCAAATGAAAACTGATAGCTGATTTTCAAACTAGGCTTTGAAAGGAGAGAAACATGGATGGGAGAAGTATTTCTTCTCTCCTTGGCGTCTCTAATGTGATTTCACTTTATCTGCAGAGGCAAAAAGGAAACCGAAGTACTGGTTAGCTTATGTTTATATGATGTATATTCTCCTGATTGTGAATAAATTTAAGAGCTTATCCTATTTCTCATCCTGAGGAGTATTACACAATTGTCACATTTTTAACCTTTTCTCAGGAGAAACACCTGACAACAGTATCCCAAATTTTAACACTTTATGGCCTATTCACCAATTGCCATTCATTCTTTCTTCTGTTTAGGAAAGAAAAGCTGGGGTTGTGATTTATAGTAAAATTGGGTTTCACAGGTTCAGATTCAGAACTGAGGGGACATATTATGTAAACTATGGTTAACCTAAAAAGTTTTAAGGTATATTAAAAAAAAATGTTTATTACAATTTTAAAAAATCTGTCCTTTCTGCTTTATAATTGGCCTTTTATTTCTCACTTAGTAAGATGAAAAGTAGTTTTAATGGCTGGTAAATCAATATAAAGGGACAAAAATGTTTCCTATAGATTTTTCTCATTTAATTAATGCCATAAATCTTTTTTTGGCTGAAAAAGACTTTGAGGCAGACTAATTTGTGGTTAAAAAATATTTTAATGTATCAGAAATGCATCATGTGGACCCTTGGCTAAATAATTCAGTTGGCTGTAACAACGTGTGAAAGAGCGAACTAAGTTTTTCAAGAGTTCACACTTTATAGACAAATATTTTCCAAGGTCCAGGTTTTGTGGAACTGACTTTTCATGCACAGAAGATGTTTAAATACAGTTTGGAGTTATGTGGGATATGAGCTCTGTGTTTGTCTGGGTCTCTTCTCTTGAGTGTTGTCCTGCTAAGGTGAGAGATGTTCCTCCAGGACAAGGGAGGATGTGCCTAAGTGCCTGACATTTACCCAGAACTCAAATATTTGCAAGGATGTATGTAAGTGCACATAGGACTGGATGGAATGAAATGATAACTAACCCTGGTTTCTTGGGATCAACTATGTTGATTTGCCCACTGTGATGATGTTGGTAGAGATTTATGCAGTTGGAAACTCACAGATAGCAAACTCTAGGTTATGGACCACAGTTCATTTACAGAATTTGAGTTGACTCATAAATGAATCCATTTAAAAGGGGAACTTGGGTATCCTTTGTTTTGAGGCAAGGTTAGGTAGAATCATTCTTAATCTTCCAGTTCCATCATTTCTCCTAACAATCTCCTTCTCTCATGGGCCTCCACCGTTGAATTTTTTTAGTGCTATGTCCCCAGTAGGGCTTCTTAGGTGGCACTAGTTGTAAAGAACCCGCCTGCAATGCAGGAGACGTAATAAGATGTGGGTTCGATCCCTGATTCAGGAAGATCCCCTGGCAGAGAGTCTGGCAACCCACTCCAGCATTCTTGCTTGGAAAATCTCATGGACAGAGGAGTCCATAGGGTTGCAAAGAATCAGACACAACTGAAACGACTTAGCACGCATGCATGTTCCCAGTTCAGCTGGAGGTTCGATTTTGAATTTACCTCTTCCTGTGTTATTCTGGGTAGATTTTCTACCTGTTCCTAGACGTTTTCATTTTTAAGAGAGTGTACAAATACATACTTTTCAGTGTTAGAAGGTTTTCAGGCAGTAATGCACATCTTCTACTGAGTAGAAATGTGTAGCAAAAATAAACTACCTTCACTAGCAGCAGAACTATTGCCAACACTACCAGTAAATAGTAACACATTAAAAGGGAAGTATGCATTAACGTGATAGCCCAATATAAGTCGGCCAGTGTCTTCTCTGACCACTGGCTTGATGCCCCTCAAATAGTAAAATGCCTCAGCTAAGGTTTAACTATATATTTATTAAAAACAAAAAAAAACTTTTCAGTGAAGGGAACTGTAAATGTCAGCATTATCTCAAGTCATTTGTTGTTTCTGTGTATTAATATAGCAGTAGAATGTTATTCCATAAGAAAGAAATGTTTTGTCTTGATCATGTCAAACCCTCCTAGACAAAATGCAAATCTCTTAATATGTTTGTAAAATATTACTAAATAGCTTTTACCCTTGTACCATTATGAATATCTCCCAAACTATAAAGTTGATATTTTTTCAGTTTTGATAAGATTATTTTAATTGGATTATATTTAAATTTAAATATAAGATTTTTAAAGTCTATTAGAAAAAAGCTGGTGTCTGTATCAGGATTAGTTACCAAAGGCATTTTTAAATGTTTTATTAACTAAATGTTTAATGATGCTTTAATATTAAAAAAAAGTACTGGAAGAACTGTTAAAAATATAATTTGGAATTTCTTTTGAAGTCTAGGATGTTGGAAAAGAGAACACAGGTGGCATAAATATCCTCTTCCTACCCTTGCCTATCCCCGTGTGTCCAATATATAGTTCACCATAGTAAGACAGTATATAGAATATACATTTAAAGTAGCAAATAGCTTAAATTTAGTAATTTTATAGATAATTTTAAAATTCTTTCTTTTTTCTGCTTTATGGAGATTTAAATGAGAAAATTATGTTTTAAAATTTCCTCTATTGCTTCTTTCTAAAGTTTTATTATTAGAATGTAATTGCTTTACAATGTTGTGTTAGTTTTTGCTGTACAACAAAGTGAATCAGTTGCATATATACACATATCCCCTCTCTCTTGTTTCCCTCCCATCCCCCCAGCCCCCCTCCATCTAAGTCATCACAGAGCACCAAGCTGTGCAATCTCTGCTATACAGCAGCTTCCCACTAGCTATCTATGTAACACATGGGAGGGTATAGTATTGCTTCTTAATCTAGTGAAAACAATTTCACAATGTGTACTTTTAAGCAGTTTCTTCATTAACTTTGGTTTCTCCCTTTGGCAACAATAGCTCATTATTTATTATTTTTTTTAAATTCAGGTATAGTTGATACCCACCATTATATTTCAGCTTTCAGGTGTACAAGATAATGCTTAGATATTTGTATATATTGCAAAATGATTACCATGATGAATCTTGTTAGCATCTATTACCATACATAATTATAATTTTTTTCTTGTGATGAGAACTTTTAAGATTTACTCTTAGCAGCTTGCAGATATACAATATGGTATTATTAATTGTAGTTTCCATCCTTTAATTTACACCCTCATGACTTACTGATATTATAATTGGAAGTTTGTAACTTTTGATTTCCTTCACCCACTTTGCACACCTGCCACACACACACACCTTACCTCTGGCAAGCATCAATCTGTTCTCTGTATCTATGAGTTTCCTTTTTTTTTTTTTAATATTTCACATATAAATAAGATCATATGGTATCTCTCTTTCTTTGTCTGACTTATTTGACTTAGCATAATGCCTTCAAGGGCGTCCCTGGTAGCTTAGTCGGCAAAGAATCTGCCGGCAGTACAGGAGATTCAGGTTTGATCCCTGGGTCAGGAAGATCCACTGGAACAGGAAATGGCCTGGAGTATTCTTGCCTGGAGAATCCCATGGACTGAGTGAGGAGGCTGCTGGGCTACAGTCCATGGGGTTGCAAGAGTTGGACATGACTTAGTGACTAAACCACCACCAATGCCCTTAAGATCCATCCATGTTGCACCAAATGGAAAGATTCCATTTATTTTTTATGGCTGAATAACATTCTATTATGGAAAATACCTCATTTCCTTTATCCATTCATCTAGTGATGGACAACAATGACTCAGTCTTTAGTAACAAACCTTCAGTTGTTGAACTTCTATGAAGAATTTTCCATACCGTAAAAGATCGCCTACTCAGCAATCTGCCTACAAGTTAATTGACAACTACTTGCAGACTGACAGCTGTCTGGTCATTTGACATATCCAGGTTTGTTATTTTGATCTCAAAAATGTTCTCCCTTTCTTCATCTGCCTTAATTTCAAATCCAGTTTTTAGGAATTCAAGCATTTTGTGGATGTCACAGCCAATGAAATTCATATCTAAAGGGTTCAAAGTGATGATGTGATATATCAATATATTATGAAAGAATCCCCATTGCCTCATTATTGATTTAATTAACATATCAAATACCTTATTTATTTATATTTTTTGTGTATGAAATATGTAAGTTCTACTCTCTCAGCAAATTTATATTATACAATACAGTGTTCAACAAGCATCACTATGTTACCTATTAGATTTGAATAGACCTTATCTATCTTACAACTGAATGTTTTTGCCCTTTCACCCCATTTTCTCTTACCCACCCCATTCCTGAAAACCACCACACTATTCTCTACTTCTGCAAGTTCAACTTTCTAAAACCCCATACATATGAATGACACCATACAGTATTTTCTTGCCCTGTCTGGGTTATTTCAATTAGCATAGTGTAATCCAGGTTCACTTTTCACTTTCATGCATTGGAGAAGGAAATGGCAACCCACTCCAGTGTTCTTGCCTGGAGAATCCCAGGGACAGGGAAGCCTGGTGGGCTGCCATCCATGGGGTTGCACAGAGTCGGAAACAACTGAAGCAACTTAGCAGCAGCAGCAGCAATCCAGGTTCATCTATATTGTTGCAAATAGCAACATTTCCTTCTTTTATAAGGCTGAATAATATTTCATTGTGTATGTGTGTGTATTTATTCCATTGTTTGTATATATATATATATTTCATTGTATGTATGTGCATATATATAAATATCACCTATATGTATATTCCACTGCATGTGTATATATGTATGTATATAATCAAATTTTCTTTATCCATTTATTCATTTATAGATACNCATGGGGTTGCACAGAGTCGGAAACAACTGAAGCAACTTAGCAGCAGCAGCAGCAATCCAGGTTCATCTATATTGTTGCAAATAGCAACATTTCCTTCTTTTATAAGGCTGAATAATATTTCATTGTGTATGTGTGTGTATTTATTCCATTGTTTGTATATATATATATATTTCATTGTATGTATGTGCATATATATAAATATCACCTATATGTATATTCCACTGCATGTGTATATATGTATGTATATAATCAAATTTTCTTTATCCATTTATTCATTTATAGATACTAAGATTGTCCTTATACCTTGAATATTGTGAATACAACTATAATAAGCACAGGAGTGCAGATATCTCTTCAAAATAGTAATTACATTTTTTTGGATATGCAGGTAGTAGTGCAGTTGTTGGATTTGTATCATATGGTGTTTCTATTTCTAAGTTTTCAAAGAATCTCCATACTGTTTTCAATAGAGACATACTGTACCTACCAGTTTACATTCCTATCAATAATGTACAAGGGTGCTCTTTCCCCACATTCTCGCCAGCATTGATTATCTTTTGTCTCTTTTATGATAGATATGCTAACAGGAAAAAATATCTCGTTGTCATTTTGATTTGCATTACTCTGATGTGCTTTTATTGTTGTTGTCTCGCCAAACATTCCTTGTCAACAGCAACAGCAAGTAGCCTACTTCTTATATTTTCTCCTAGTAGCTTTATGGTTTCAGGTGTTGCAGTCTAGTATTTAAACATATTTTGAGTTGATTTGGGGATATGGTGTAAGACAAGAGTCTAGTTTCATTTTCTTGCATGTAGATAAGCAGTTTTTCCATCATTATTTATTTAAAAGACTGTCCTTTTTCTATTATGTATTCTTGGATTATTCTGGTCAAACTTAATTGACCATATACACATGGTTTTATTTTTGGGCTCTTGATTCTTCTTTTCCATTGTTTTTTGTGTCTGTTTTCAATGTCAATACCTTACTATTTTGAATCTATAGCTTTATACCATAGTTTGAAATCAGGAATTGTGATCCCTATGGCTTTGTTCTTTTTTCTCAAGGTTGCTTTGGCTATAGAGTTTTCATGCTTCTATATGAATTTTAGATTGGTTGTTCTATTTCTATGAAAACATTTTGGTAATGATTGCATTGAATCTGTACGTTGCTTTGGGTAATATGGATGTTTTAATAATATTAATTCTTCTAATCGATGAACACAGAATATCTTTCCATTTATTTGTGTCTTCTTGAGACACAAATAAATGTTTCATAGTTTTCATTATACAGATATTTTACCTCCTTGGCTAAATTTATCCCTAAGTATTGTATTCATGGGAAATAGATGGGGAAACAGTAGAAACAGTGCCAGACTTTATTTTTCTGGGCTCCAAAATCATTGCAGATGGTGACTGCAGCCACAAAATCAAAAGACGCTTACTCCTTGGAAGAAAAGTTATGACAAACCTAGATAGCATATTCAAAAGCAGAGACATTACTTTGCCGACTAAGGTCCGTCTAGTCAAGGCTATGGTTTTNTATGGCAAAATGAGTACAGTATTGTAAAGCAAAACAAACTAAAAAATAAAAATTAAAAAAAAAAGAAGACAAATAGTTAAAGCATCAAAGTAGAGGCTCTAAATAACACTGGTACGATGGAACTTGTCCTGAAGGTCCCTAGTGAAACTGTATATACAACTATGTAAGCTCTCTCTTCAGGGAAATGAGATGAAGAATGCTCATAACTGTTCAATTTTATATAGCCATTTATTTCATGTAATAGTCATCATTTTAAAAGTGCATCCTTCAAGCATTACATTATTTCTATTTGATAAAACTGTCAAGTAACTCTCCCAGGGTCACCCAGTACATTTTGAGTAAAGCAGTTATCTTTAGGTTTTTTTGGGTTCCTTACAACTCATCATATCCATAGCAGATATGTTCGTTATGGTAAAAAAAAAAAAACACAAAAAACAACAAAACAAAACAAAACAAAAAAACATTGCTATTAGTGTCTAGGAATTTTCAGATCCTTAAAAAGCTTATCCTTGGATTCCTTGCAAAAATCCTTTCTTTACCTGAGGGCCATTTTCAAGTTCAAAGTTTTGATAGTGGTAATTTATTGGCTCAACCAATGCAGCAGCAAAAGTATTGTGCAGGAAAAAAAAAATTAAAGAATGGAAGCAGAGGGGATGTAATTCAGATATTTTTAATATGTGTTTGAAGGTCATTTGCAGAATGAAATATAAATAGCATCCTAAAACACCTAGCATGCTTATGCTCTTGTTTTGGAGGTTTTAGAAAGTTAAGTGTAGGGTGAGAATTTAAACTTCCATTTTGCTGATGTCTTGGGATCCAGTGTTCCTGAATGTAGGGCAATGAGTCAGCTCTAGACTTTGACAAAGCTTTCACCAATGAAATCAGGATAGCACATTAGCTTCTCGTAAAGTCAGTTTAAGGATGTTCTATATTATAAGAGTATTTTCCATGATTAATCCAGTGGCAACCCCCTATAGAAACGTAAACATTTACCATAATCAAGGACAGCTTCATTTTGTCACATTACTTGCTTTAAACCACAAATCGTATAACCGGAGATGTGTTATTTAGGATCTATGATTCTTAACTTTCTTATCTGTAAAATGAGAGTACTGGTACCCGTTACAGTCACTGCATGGACTTTGTAGCACTATAATTTGAGGAGGAAAGATCTTATCCTGTTCCTGGATCATGTTACTGAACCAAACTTGGGTTCCACTTGCTCACATTCAGTAAAGCCAATCTACTGACACTGGGTCGAAGTGCAGGGAAGTACAGTGTTTATTATCGCAGGGTGTCAAGCAAGGAGAATGTGTATCTCATACTCAAAAGACCTGAACTCCCCCAATGGCTTTCAGGGGAGGGGTTTAAAGGACAGTGTAAGGGAGAGGGCCGCAGGGTACAGAATCAGCTCCTGCAGAATTCTGGGATTGGTTGTCCTCAAGGTGAAGTTTCAAGCATCATCAGCCTTCTGATTTCAATCATCCGATTGTCTATGTCCTTGCATCAGCAATTTTCATCTAGTGGGAGTCTGCTTCCTGTAAAAACAACTTAGGAATGTGTATCAGGCCTTTATCTGGTTTTTCTCAGGGAACTGAGAGTGTGGTGACTCTGCTACGTGGTGGATTTATAGTCTAAATTAACAGTTTTCCTGCCCAGCTATTGTTTGTTTCTATATCTTCACTTTTCCTAAACATTAACTCTTGCATCAGCCTTTTGAGACTCAAAGGAGGCCTAGAAGACTAAACCAAAAGTCTTTTACTTCAAAGGACAGAGATACAGAGGCTTGTATGTTGTTTCAATCTCCCCTGATCTTTGATATTCCCTAATTTTGAGGAGAACAGATTCAGGTAAAGAGAGTAAGGGAAAGAGACTAAAGTTTTGGGTAGAGATTTTAATCATACACTCTGGAAGAACTCAGTTTTAAAGGACTTAGTTTCAAAAACAATAAAGACTCAAAAATAATTATTTTTATATACTTGCCCAGTGTTTTTCCAGCATATGTGATTTCTAGCACTTGGAGCACTTTACTTATCTTTTTAAAAAATGGCTCTTATTTTATGTATCACTGTGATCATCCTGTTTTCTAATTACCAAGAAGGGCTGACTGAGTTTGGTTAGAGCTTGGTTGGGGAGACTTGAGGAAATTGGTTTGGAACTAGAAGGCCTAAGTTTACAACCCCAGATCCACAATTTATTAGCTCTGTTTCTTGAGTGTCAGTTAACTTCTCTAAGCTTTGGTGGTGGTGGTGGTTAAGTCATTAAGTTGTGTCCAACTCTTATAATCCCATGGACTATATCCCATCAGACTCCTCTGTTCATGGGATTTCCCAGGCAAGCATACTGGAGTGGGTGGCAATTTCCTCTAGAGTATCATCCAAACCCAGGAATTGAACTCCTATCGTCTGGACTGCAGGTGGATTCTTTACTGACTGAGCCACCAGGGAATCCTCTAAGATTTAGCTGCCTTATGTAAAGTGTATAAGCAGATCTGCTTCAGAGGGCTGTCAAATGGACTAACTGCAATGCCACTGGGATGTGCCTAGTGCATTGCCCATCACATGGTAGGTATTCATTAAACGTTAGACTGAATCAAGAGACAGAAGTATCCCCATGTCATATTGTCTACTAATTCGTTGCTAATGTGCACACCTCTTTGAATATGTATCACTCTCTCTTTTCTTTGTGGAATTTAATATTTAAAATATTTGTGATTTATTACCAGCGTTAGTCATCTTAAGGACTTGATTTTCACTGTAATTACATGTGGAATTAGAGTTAAACCCTGAGGGCGCTGGTAGTGAAAATGGTCAGGGCTTTCAAACACCGTGAACAAGCCCCCCATCTCCCCGCTTCCTGCCTTATGCAATGATAGAGTGTCTTCCCATAGAGCCTGGGAGATACCTGGCCTTCCAGTGGAGTTTTTGGAGATTAGGAGTTGTTGTTGGGTTGGGTGGGCTGAGTCTTGCTGATAGGGTTATAGGTTCTGAATGAGAACTCCCCCCAAATGGTCTATACCAACATTTCCCAAAAAATAATGTTTGGAGTGCTCATTTCAAGAAACATTGACAAGAACTGGCCCATTCCCTGAGATACTACATGATATCACTCTCAGAGGAGTCAGGAGCTCTGAGCTTCTGACTGATTCATGTAGGGGTTCAGGTTTGGTCTGTGTGAAAATCATTGGCCCTTAGTTTTTTTTTTTTTTTTTTTTAGTTTGTACTATTAAAGTGGGGCTATAAGAGATGATGTCCCAAATTTTCACCAACTTTACATCTTTGCCTCTATGAATATGTTGTTGTTCAGTCACTCAATCATGTCTAACTCTTTGCAACCCCAGAGTGCAGCATGCCAGGCACCTCTGTCCTCCACTGTCTCCTGGTGTTTGCTCGCATTCGTGTCCATTGAGTCTGTGATGCTATCTAACCATCTCATCCCCTGCCACGCACTTCTGCTGTCTTCAGTCTTTCCTACATTCTGGGGCAGATTTTACAATGAGTTGACTCACTGAATATATATCCATCTATTTTCTGCTACAAGCAGTAGATAATGCATTGAATTTTACTGGCATGATGTCTATATTAGCACCATGCCAGCAAGGACATATTTAAAAGGCTTCTTTTAATTTTTTCTCCCATGAAACATTCAGTAGTCATTTTCTAAGTCTTCTCTTCTCTAACCTAAGCCTGTGCCTGCTGGAGAAAATATAATAATTAAATATAAGGAGGAAGGATGAAAATACCTTAAAATTTTAATTGTTTGTCTCAGTCATAGCTGATTACTTTTAGATTCTTCCCTTTACTTCTGATTTGTTTTTCCTACAGTAAAAAGGTATTTTTAATATCTTAAAATAAAAATGAATAAATATAAAATTGTTAATGTTCTGATTATTTATTGTCATGTGTTTCACTGTTGTTTTCTCACAGATGGTGTGTTTTTGATCTTTACTGTTTTATCCCATTGATTTCTATGCTATTTATCCTCTTACAGATTACAAGTTTCTTTAGGGCAGAATGATAGGTAGAAAAAAAGTTAATGCAGTGATGTATTATTGCTCAATTTTTTTGCTTGTAAGTTGATGAGAATGGAGTTTCATCATACTTATTTAGCACATACTAAAAGCTCAGCACACTGTAAATTTGTCATTTAACTAAGACAAGGTATAGCATGTTAAATTAGAAGCCGTGGCTTGGAGTCACACAATTTTTACTTGGTTTTGGTTCTATTACTTACAAACTATAGTTTTACAAGCAAGTATCTTTTAGAATTTCAGCAGACCTCAGCAGAGTAGATGTGACAGGATAAAGAAATTATGTACCTAATATCCTTAGCACAGTGTATGCACTATAGGAAATGCTCAATAAATTGTAGCTGTTAACATTTTTGACATATTCTTACCATCATCATCGACACATCTCATTTCAGCCTGGCTTAATGCTACCTCTATGATATAACCTAGCTGTGTGTGCAGAAAGTGCCACATTTAATGAGAACGATTTAATGCCATGTTTAACAAGAACCATCTGTGTCAATTAACTCACGTGTGACACGAGGAGCAAGCAACAATAAGGGGGTTAAAGGAATTCAAGCATTCAGGGAAGATGACATTTCATCAACTTGGCCTCACTTGATTGTTGTGGAAATATATGATAAGAGTTGACATTTTCCTCCAATGTCAACACCCAAATGCATTGGTTGTTGACAGACACTAATATCTTATGTTACAGAATATTTTTCTTTGTTCATTTTTCTTTCCTTTAAAGAAAATCTTTATTTTCTTTGGTTATTCCTGAAACATTCAGGGCTTCTCCAATGCCATGCTTTTTTGTTAATTTTCTCGGTTTGACCTGCTAAAAATAAGAGAACAAAATTTTACTGTTCCAAATTACAGACAGTTCTAGAACTTTCTAGTTTTGAGGAGGAATGTAATCCAAGGTTTACTTTACGCCCTTAGAACCTAGTCTCTTTCCATCTAACTCCTGATCCTAAATTCACACAAGTTTTAGTCTCAGAATTCACTATGTATCATATTCCTTGACATAAGCTCTTGATCTGTGTGTTTTCAGGTTGAATCCAATGGCATGGGATTTACATTCTAGTCGCTTAAGATCCTCAAAGGCAACAAGTACCACTTCTCATCTTTGAATACCCTGCAGTCTAGAATAGAGTCTTACACTCAGCAAACACATAAAATTCAATTCCCCAAGCAGATGTATAAGCATCTAGATAGGAAAAACAACAACAACAACAACAACAAAAACAGATGCCAAAGAGAAAATGCCTGTATCTTAAATTCTACAGCTGGTTAGTAGCAGAGTGTAGAAAATGTTATTATTTGCCTACAAGACAAAGTAATCCAGTTTCCACTAGCAGTGAATGTCCGGCGATGTAATTGCTCATAAAATGTGAGGAGAGAGCTACTAGGGGTATGCTCTGGAGAAAGAGAGTTTTTCTTTTCAGCTTTTAGAGAGACCCATGAGAAGAGATAGCCTCATTCTTTGGCACAGTGTTTATTATCAGCAGGTGCCAGATGGAACTTCAGTACACATTATACAGCTGGAGAAGGGGCCAACACCCTGAGGCTGGCAGAGCTAAAGGTTAGGAGAGACTGGGACATCATTATACTGTGGATTTAATGACCCAGGGATTTCCTTCTCCTGCAGTTGTTCTTATTATACAAAACAATAAGTGTATCCATTATTCAAGCCAGCTATGATAGCCTTTCTGTGCCTTACAACCAAAAGCATCCTCGTGGGTACCCATAAGAATCAGGACTTGTCCCAAGAGACTGACTCACTTACAGAGAAAGACAACCTTTATTCTGGAACATAGTGGTGCTTTTCTCTGGCCAAAGCTGATAGAGAAGATTTTCACCTGGTCAGGCATTTCATAGATTAAAATCCTGGTCCCTTTATGTACCCTTGAAGAAATACAGAAAGACTGCAAACATATCTCATCCTGTTGTAAATGAGCTTTCAATCACCACAGAGCCTTGAGGACTGGCCTGCCCATCCTAATAAGAAACAGAGAAACCTGCTAGGATGTAACTTAGCACTACCATGCATGGGGTTGGCACACACCACAACATACATATTCACTGATTGCTCAGGTGATCTGGGCAATGTGAACCTAGGAGCTATAACTCCCAAAAGGGATCAGAGAAATGTAAGAAAAAAATTTAAAAGTATGATCCCATTCCCTTTATGTTATAAAAAATGTATTTTGCTTTGAACTACCAGGCTTGTTCTCAGGAACTGGCAGTGACTTGTACTTAGAGATCTGATTTTTTTTTTTTTTTTTTAGTAAATGGATGAGAAACAGCAAGATCTTAGATAAAATAGCAGGTGTGTTGTGTAATTACTTCCAAATCAACATCTTAACATGGTGATTATTTTTGTGTACTCTAAACAATGTTTTTAGTTTTTTAAGTTAAAAAAAAAAGAAAATCTTACTCCTTAACCATTTTAAATGTATATTTTGGTGATGTTAAGTACATGCATGATGTGTAACAGATTTCTATGGACAGGGGATCCTGGTGGGCCCCAGTCTAGGGAGTCACAAAGAGTCAGACATGACTAAGCTCACACACACAAAACAGATATCCAAAACTTTTCATCTTATAAAGCTGAAATTCTCTACCCATTGAACAACTCCCCATTTGCCCTCCTGTGCCCCCAGCAGTCACCATCCTACTTTGTCTTTCTACGAATCTGATGACTTTAGATACATCATATGAGCAAACTCATAGTATTTGCCTTTTTGTTTTCATTTGGTTTATTTCACTTAACATAATGTCCTCAAGGTGAATCCATGTTGTAGCATGCTACAAGATTTCCTTTTTTAAAGGATGAAAAATATGCCACTATATATACATGGAGAAGCCTGGTGTGCTTGCCGTCCATGGGGTTGCAAATAGTCAGACACAACTGAGCGACCGGACAACACCAAATACATGGAAAAGGAAATGGCAACCCACTCGAGTAGTCTTACCTGGAAAACCCCATGAACTGAGGAGCCTAGTGGGCTACAGTCAATGGGGTCACACTGAATTATAAACATGACACATTTTATTTATTCATTTATCTATTCACAGACATTGAGGGTACTTCCACCTCTTGACTACTGGGAATAATGCCAAAGTGAATGTAAGCGTACAAATATGTCTTTGAGATTCGGCTTTGAATTAATTTGTATATACCCAGAAAGGGATTGCTAGATCATATGGTAATTCTATTTTTAATTTTTGAGGAACTTCTGTTCTGTTTTCCACAGTGGCCGTATCATTTTACTTTTCTACTAGCAATGCACTAGGCTTCTAATTCCTCTCCCATCTTCCACAACACTAGGCACTTTCTAGGGTTGTTTGTTAATTAGTTTGCTTTCTTGTGTTTTCATTAGTGGCCATCCTAGTGGGTATGAAATTTTGATTTGTATTTCTCTCTAGTGGTTTTTGATGTTGAGCATCCCTTAATTCGCTTGTTGAATAGTCATATGTTCTCCTGATAGAACTGTCTTTTCATTTTCCTGTTTATATATTCTGGATGTTAATCCCTTATAAGATTTGTGATTAGTGTTTTCTCCCATTGTGTAGGATGCCTTTTCATTCTATTAATTGTTTCCTTTCATGAGCTAGGTATTTGCATTTAATGTAGTTTCATTTGCCAATTTTTTTGCTTTTTATTTTAGTAGTCTTACAGTTTTTGGTCTTAGATTTAATCCCTTTTGAGTTAATTTTTCCATATGGTGTAAGATAACTCATTCTTGGAATGTGTGTGTCAAGGTTTCTTAGAACAGACTCTTCAACAAATGGTGATTTTGTCATGGGGTAGTCTTGATACCCTGAACCAATTTTTAAGTCATAAAGCAGGTAAAGAATTTGGGATAGATAAAAGTTGGGATAAATATAATGTGTTTTGTTGATGCATTTAAGGTCCTTAAATATACTATGTGTTACCCAAACATGACAAAACCAGAAATGCCAGTTTTTAGGCCTTAAATTCTCATTTTTGTGTGTATATTGTATGATTTATTTCTCTTGTGCTATAAATGAAACTTTTTTTTTACAAGTCTGACCTCTAATTAGATAGGTCAATTAAATTAAGATGATTTAACATATACAGATGTTGTATATCGTGGTTTTATATTAAAAAAATAAAATATAGCTCTGGAGTTAGGGTTTTGTACTACTCTGATGAAACCTTATATGGTATTTTAAGTGTCAATAATTCAATCGACTCTAACTTTTGGTGTCCTTTTATTAATGGGGTATAGGACAAATTGGACTTCCCTGATGGCTCAGATGGTAAAGCGTCTATCATCAATGCAGGAGACCTGGGTGAGATCCTGGATCTCCTGGGAAGATTCCCTGGAGAAGGAAATGGCAACCCACTGCAGTACTCTTGCCAAGAAAATCCCATGGACAGAGGAGCCTGGTGCAGGCTACTGTCCATGGGGTCGTAAAGAGTTGGACACGACTGAGTGACTTCACTTACCCTTACTTGGGACAAATTAGTTAATTATGTATTTATTGAAATTTGACTTTAGTGGTATATTTGATGAAAGATTAAAAAGATAGTTTTCTCCTTAAGGAGTAGATGGTTTAGCGGAAGTAATGCATATATTTAATTATCGTATATGATAGAAAATAAATAGAAAGATCTATATAAATAAAAGATGAGTTCAGAATAGAGGAGGCTCATAAGCAGCTGAAAGCACTAGGAAAGGGTTCCTGAAGAATCTGCTTTAGCTGGTATTTCAAGGATATAGAAGTTGGATCTATGTAATAATAACTAACATTTACTAACATGCTGCCATCTGGTAGGTACTATTGTAAGGGCTTTAAAATTTCTTAACCTTTATAATCATCTTATGACACAGATTCTATTATTATTTCATTTTATAAACAGGAGCACAAAGGCACAGAGTGGTTAATTCATTTGCCCAAGGGCACACAGCTGAAAATTAATAGAACTAGGGTGTGAAATCCTGACTTTAGAGCCAGGGTTTCTGGCTATAAAGCATCTCATGTTAGGTCTGGTTATAAAGCCACAGGATTGGAAAAGATCAGTTTTCATTCCAATCAAAAGAAAGCCAATGCCAAAGAATGTTCAAACTATCGCACAATTGCATTCATCTCACATGCTAGCAAACTAATGCTCAAAATTCTACAAGCCAGGCTTCAACAGTACATGAATTGTGAGCTTCCAGATGTTCAAGCTGGATTTAGAAGGGGCAGAGAAACCAGAAGTAAAAACTGCCAACATCCATTGCGTCATCAAAAAAGCAAGAGAGTTCCAGAAAAACATCTAATTCTGCTTTATTGACTATGCCAAAGCCTTTGACTGTGTGGATCACAATAAACTGTAGAAGATTCTGAAAGAGATGGGAATACCAGACCACCTGATCTGCCTCTTGAGAAAGCTATATGCAGGTCAGGAAGCAATAGTTAGAACTGAACATGGAACAACAGACTGGTTCTTAATAGGAAAAAGGAGTAGTCAAGGCTGTATATTATCACCCTGCTTATTTCACTTATATGCAGAGTACATCATGAGAAACCCTGGACTGGAAGAAGCACAAGCTAGAATCAAGATTGCTGGGAGAAATATCAGTAACCTCAGATATGCAGATGACACCACCCTTATGGCAGAAAGTGAAGAGGAACTAAAGAGCCTCTTGATTAAAGTGAAAGAGGAGAGTGAAAAAGTTGGCTTAAAACCAACATTCAGAAACCTAAAATCATGGCATCTGGCCCCATCACTTCATGTGAAGTAGATGGCAAAACGGTGGAAACAGTGAAAGATTTTATTTTCTTTGGCTCCAAAATCACTGAAGATGGTGACTGCAATCATGAAATTAAAAGACGCTTGCTCCTTGGAAGAAAAGTTATGACCAACCTAGATAGCATATTCAAAAGCAGAGACATTACTTTGCCAACAAAGGCCCATCAAGTCAAAGCTATTGTTTTTCCAGTAGTCATGTGTGGATGTGAAAGTTGGACTATATAGAAAGCTAAGCATTGAAGAATTTATGCTTTTGAACTGTGGTGGAGAAGACTCTTTAGAGACCCTTTGACTGTAAGGAGATCCAACCAGTCAGTCCTAAAGGAAATAAGTCCTGAACATTCATTGGAAGGACTGATGTTGAAGCTGAAATTCCAATACTTTGGCCACATGATGTAGAAAATAAACTTATTTGAAAAGACCCCGATGCTGGGAAAGGTTGAAGGCAGGAGAAGGGAACGACAGAGGTTGAGATGGTTGGATGGCATCAGCAAATCAATGGACATGAGTTTAAGTAAACTCGGGGAGTTGGTGATGGACAGGGAGGCCTGGCATGCTGCAGTCCGTGGTCTCACAAAGAGCTGGACACAACCCAGTGACTGAACTGAATTGAACTGCTAGAGCATTTCATGTAAGGTCAAGGCATAAGTTTAAAAGCAAGGTCAGAAAAAGAGTGAATGGGAGATGGCATGGGCTTCAAATTATAATGTGGAACCCACCTAGGATTTGGTAGGAAAAGGATATGAGATGTGAGGTTTAGGAAAGAATGACAGAGAACTGTAAAAGCTAAGATGTTTGTGTTTATTCTGAGGACAATGAAGAGTATTAAGGATGTTTACATCAGAGAGTGGTGTGTTCAGAGCTGTGTATTACTTTAATTTGTTGTTTAATTTTTATCAGAGTATCAGTTCAGTTCAGTTCAGTTGCTCAGTCATGTCTGACTCTTTGTGACCCCATGAATCGCAGCACACCAGGCCTCCCTGTCCATCACCAACTCCCAGAGTTCACTCAGACTCACGCCCATCGAGTCAGTGATGCTATCTAGCTATCTCATCCTCTGTCGTCCCCCTCTCCTCCTGCCCCCAATCTCTCCCAGCATCAGAGTCTTTTCCAATGAGTCAACTCTTCGCATGAGGTGGCCAAAGTACTGGAGCCTGAGCTTTAGCATCATTCCTTCCAAAGAAATCCCTGGGCCAATCTCCTTTAGAATGGACTGGTTGGATCTCCTTACAGTCCAAGGGACTAGTAGCTTTATAAAGTTGTTAGTTTCTACTGTACCTCAAAGTGTATGAGGTATGCATATACATATATTCCCTCTTTTTTTTGATCCCCTTTCCATTTATATTATCACAGAGCACTGAGTAGAGTTCTCTGCACTATGAAGTATTTTCTCATTAGTTATCTATTTTAGACATACTATCAGTGTATATATGTCAATCCCAATCTCCTAGTTTATTCCACTCCTCTTTCTCCCTTGCTATCAATATGTTCATTCTCTATGGTTGTATCTTAATTTCTGCTTTATAAATGAGATTTTCTATGCTGATTTTTTCAAATTCCACATATATGTATTAATATATGGTATTTGTTTTTCTCTAACTTATTTAACTCTTTATGNTATGTCAATCCCAATCTCCTAGTTTATTCCACTCCTCTTTCTCCCTTGCTATCAATATGTTCATTCTCTATGGTTGTATCTTAATTTCTGCTTTATAAATGAGATTTTCTATGCTGATTTTTTCAAATTCCACATATATGTATTAATATATGGTATTTGTTTTTCTCTAACTTATTTAACTCTTTATGACCATCTCTAGGTCCATCCATTTCTCTATAAATGAACAAATTTTGTTCTTTTATATGGTTGAGTAATATACCATTGTATACAGAACTATATATTCTTAAGATTAAACTTAAAATATAGAATGCACTCACAAGACATCACTGATATGTTTACTTATGCTCATATAGCTTAAAGAGAAACTATGGCTCAGAGACACCAACAAGAACTTAATTTTCAAAGTATAAAAAGAGATCATGCAATTCAACAACAACAACAACAAGCCATCTAAGAAATGGCCAGAAGACCTAACATAAAATTTCTCCAAAGAAGACACATGTATGACTAATAGACACATGAAAAGATGCTCAGCATCATTAATTATTAGGAAATGCGCATCAGAGTGATAGTAATGTATCTCCTTACAGTAGTCAGAATGCCCTCATCAAAAATTCTACAAACAATAATGCTGGAAAAGTTGCAGAGAAGAGGGAACCATCCTACACTATTGGTGGAAGTGAAAATTAGTGCAGTCACTATAGAAAACAGTATTTTAAAAAAAAGTAGTGTTACATGATCCAGCAATTACACCCATGAGTGTATATCTAGAGAAAACTCTAACTGGAAAATATACATGCATTGATTGTATTCATAGCAGCACTATTTACAACAGCGTGGAAGCAACCTAATACCCATTACCATATGAATGGATGAAGAAAATGTGATCTATATCTGGAGAGAGATATTACTCAGCCTTAAAAGGGAATGAAATAATTTCATTTGCAGCAACCTAGAGTTTATCATACTAAGTGATGTAAGTCAGATGAAAAAAGACAAGTATTATATGTCACTTCTATGTGCAATCTAAAGTTTGATACAAATGAACTTTTTACAAAACAGGAATAGATTCACAGACATAGAAAACAAATTTATGGCTATCAAGGGGAAAATGGAGGAGAGGGATAAATTAAGTTTGGGATTAGCAGATATAAACTACTATATATATAATAGATAAAGAATAAGGTCCTACTGTATTTAATATCTTATACAAAACTATAATGAAAAAGAAAAAAAAAAGACAAAGCAAATTACTCATAGCAAAATACCAGAAATACTTGTTAATATAATATGATGAAGACTTATATTCTAATTGTAGGCAAACCATATATATTTATATATATATATGTACATATAATATGTACATATATATATAATATACACTACTAAAATCATACACTACTATTATGAGTGCAAGTTAGTACAGCCCTGTTGCTATTTGGAAGTATTAATATAGATGTCACACCTAACTTATCCATACTAACTGAGGCAGTCTTTTTACTCTTGGTTTTCCTGTGGACAGGAATCCCTTAGAAGAAATGGAGTAGCCATCATGGTCAACAAAAGAGTCTAAAATGCAGTACTTGGATGCAATCTCAAAAATGACAGAAGGATCTCTGTTGGTTTCCAAGGCAAACCATTAAATATCACGGTAATCCAAGACTATGCTCCAACCAGTAACACTGAAGAAGCTGAAGTTGAATGGTTCTATGAAGACCTACAAGACCTTTTAGAACTAACACNCACAGCGTCATCTTTCAGGATTTGGAATAGCTCAGCTGGAATTCCATCACCTCCACTAGCTTTGTTCTTGGTGATGCTTCCTAAGGCCCACTTGACTTCACATTCCAGGATGTCTGGCTCTAGATGAGTGATCACACCATTGTGATTATCTGGGTTATGAAGATCTTTTTTGTACAGTTCTGTGTATTCTTGACACCTCTTCTTAATATCTTCTTCTTCTGTTAGGGCCATACTCTTTCTGTCATTTATGAGCCCATCTTTGCATGAAATGTTCCCTTGGTATCTCTAATTTTCTTGAAGAGATCTCTCGTCTTTCCCATTCTGTTCTTTTCCTCTATTTCTTTGCATTGATCGCTAAAGAAGGCTTTCTTATCTCTTCTTGCTATTCTTTGGAACTCTGCATTCAGATGCTTATATCTTTCCTTTTCTCGTTTTTCGCCTCTCTTCTTTTCACAGCTATTTGTAAGGCCTCCCCAGACAGCCATTATGCTTTTTTGCATTTGTTTTCATGGGGATGGTCTTGATCCCTGTCTCCTGTACACCACAATTAAAATGTCATATAGAATAACTTTACCCTCTAAAAAACTGCCTGTCCTTTACCTATTCAACCCTCTCTCTCTCCTCTCCAAGCTCCTAACAGCCATTAATTTTTATTGTTGCTATCATATTGGCTTTTCCAGAATGTTATATAATTAAAATCATAAAGTATGTGGCCTTTTCAGACTTATTTCTTTTACTTAGTAATATGCATTTAAGATTCACCCCTTTGTTTTCTTGGCTTTCTTTCTTTTTCACTGATGAATAGTATCCCATTTTATGGATGTAACATAGTTTTTTATTCATTCACCTATTGAAGAACATCTTGGTTCTTCCAAATTTTGGAGTTATGAATAAAAATAATACAAACATTTCTGTGCAGATTTTGGTGAAGGCATATTTTCAAATCAGTCATATTTTCAATTTCAGATACCTTGGGGTGTAACTGGTGGATCATATTTTAAGAATATGTTTAACTTTATAAGAAATTGCCTTCCAAAGCAGGCTGTACCATTTTACAGTCCTACTAGCAGGGAATACTTGCCCACCAGCATTTAGTGCATCATTGTTTTGAATTTTAGTCATTCTAATATATGAGAATCACTCATATATATCCAAATATATCCAAACATATATCCAAATATATATATATATATATATATATATATATCCAAAATCACTGCAGATGGTGATTGCAGCCATGATGTTAAAAGATGCTTACTCCTTGGAAGAAAAGTTATGACCAACCTAGATAGCACATTCAAAAGCAGAGACATTACTTTGCCAACTAAGGTCCGTGTAGTCAAGGCTATGGTTTTTCCTGTGGTCATGTATGGATGTGAGAGTTGAACTATGAAGAAAGCTGAGTGCCAAAGAATTGATGCTTTTGAACTGTGGTGTTGGAGAAGACTCTCGAGAGTCCCTTGTACTGCAAGGAGATCCAACCAGTCCATTCTGAAGGAGATCAGCCCTGGGATTTCTTTGGAGGGAATGATGCTGAAGCTGAAACTCCAGTACTTTGGCCACCTCATGCAAAGAGTTGACTCATTGGGAAAGATTCTGATGCTGGGAGGGATTGGGGGCAGAAGGAGAAGGGGACGACAGAGGATGAGATGGCTGGATGGCATCACTGACTCGATGGACGTGAGTCTGGGTGAACTCCAGGAGTTTGTAATGGACAGGGAGGCCTGGCATGCTGTGATTCATGGGATCCAAAGAGTCAGACACGACTCAGTGACTGAACAGAACAGAACAGGATATATGAGCAGTAGTATCTTACTGTAATGTTCAGTGACATTGAGCATCTCTTTATTTGCTTATTTGCCATTTGTATATCTTCTTTGGCAAGGTGTCTATTCAGTCTTTGCACCATTTTTTTAATTGGGTCACTTGTTTTCTTGAGTTCTTTGTATATTTTAAACAAGTCCTTTATCACATATGTATTTTGCAAAGATTTTCTGCCAGTTGGTGAGTTATCCTGTGATTCTTTTAACCATGTCTTTCCTACAGCAGAAACTTTAATAAAATCTGACTTTTTTTTTTCTGTCATGGATTATGCTGTTGGTGCTATATCAAAAAACTCACTGCCAAATGAAAGCTCACCTAGGTGTTCTCCCATTTTCTTTTAGTAGTTTTATAGTTGTGTACATTACCTTCAGGGATGCTTCATTTTGAGTTAACTTTTGTGAAAGTTGAAAGGGCTATATCTAGGCCTTTTTTTTTTTTTGTATGTGGATATCACTTGTTTCAACACAGTTTTTGAAAAGATGATCTTTTCTCCATTGAATTGCCTTTGCTCCTTTGTCAAGTATCAGCTGACTATATTTGCATGACTCTATTTCTGTTCCATTGATGGTTGTGTCTATTCTTTCATCAGTACCGCACTTGTCTTAATTATTACAGTTAAGTGAGTTTTCAAATAAGGAGGTAGCAACTTTGTTCGTCTTCAGTGTTGGCTGGCTAATTCTGGATCTTCTGCCTTTCCACATAAACTGTAGAATGAGTGTGTTGTTATCTACAAAATAGCTTCCTGGGGTTTTGATTGGTATTGTGTTCAGACAAAGTTGGGAAGAACTGACATCTTTAAAAACCTGAATGTTCCATTCCATGAACATGAAATATTTCTCCAGTTACTTTTGGTTGCACTGGGTCTTCATTGCAGCACGTGGGCTTTTCTCTGGTTCCAGCGAGCGGTCACAACTCTTCATTACGGTGTTCAGGCTTCTCACTGTGGTGTGTGTGTGTGCTGTGTGCTAAGTCGCTTCAGTTGTGTCTGACTCTTTGCGATCCTTTGGACTGTACCCCACCAGGCTCCTCTGTCCATGGGATTTTCCAGGCAAGAACACTGGGGTAGGTTGCCATGCTCTCCTCCAAGGGATCTTCCCTACCCAGTAACAAACCTGCGTCTCCTGTGACTCCTGCATTGCAGGCGGATTCTTTACCCCAGAAGAATCTTTACCCCAGGGAAGCGCTCTCATTGTGGTAGCTTCGCCTGTTGCAGAGTCCAGGCTCTAGGGCATGTAGGCCACAATAGTTGTGGCTCTAGAGTTATAGCGGGCTCAGTAGTTGTGGCACATGGGCTTAGTTGCTCCGCAGCTTGTGGGACCTTTCTGAACCAGAGATCAAACCTGTGTCCCCTGCATTGGCAGGTGCATTCCTACCCACTGCACCACCAGGGAAGTCTGTTTCTCCATATGTATATACATTCACACACGCACATACATACATACATATATATATGTAATTTCTCTATATATACATAATTTCTTTCATCTGAATTTTGTAGTTTCCTCAGCTTTAATTTTAATAATGTTATAGATTAGCAAAAGCTCTTTTTGTCTGTGTGTTAGTTGTTCAGTCATGTCTGACTCTGTATGACCCCATGGACCATAGCCCACCAGGCTCCTCTGTCCATGGAGTTCTCCGGGCAAGAATACTGGAGTGGGTTGCCATTCCCTTTTCCAGGGGATCGTCATGACCCAGGGATCAAACCCAGGCCTTCCACGTTGCAGGCAGATTCTTTACCACTCCACCTGAGAAGCCCTTTGGAGGCCCTCAATAATTTTGATCCTGAGACACAGAGCTATGAAAAACTATTAGTCTCCCTGCTGATTACTTCTTTTGGTTTTTAATTTTCTGTTAACTTCAGTTCCTTGCCATTCATGTCTCATTAGGATTCAGCTGGTAAGCATTCTGATCCTCCTTTTACTAATGCAACACAGTTGCAATTTCAACCTTCTCATTCACAAGTAATGAAACTAAAAGAGACACCATGTCTAAAGTAATAGAAGAAAATGTACAGCTTTTATAATAAAAGGCAATCAACTAATAATGACTCACATAGTGATTTTCCTCTGAAGAGGATGGTAGGGAAAAGCCAGGAACAAATCAAAACAAAAATTTACATTAGACAAACCTGCCAGTACTTCAGTCAGGTGATCTAGGTCAACTTCAACAGTGGAGGTCAGGTTGATAGTATTTACCATTGATATGATGTGATGAAAATGGCTTACCTCTGTGATCTTCCTCCCCCAAACCCACAACTTTAGTCTAATCATGAGAGAAACAACTGACAAATTTCAGTAGAGGGGCACCCTTCAATAAACCTGACAAGTATGCCTCAAAACTCTTAATGTCATCAAAACCAAGGAAAATATGAGAAACTATCACAGCCAAGGGGCGCCTAAGGAGAAAGAATAACTAATAATAAGGTATCCTGAATAAGATCATAGAACGGAAAAAGGACATCAGATAAAAAATAAAGCTGTGGAATGTCGTTAATAATGATAACATCATTTTTATTTTTTGGCTGCACTGGGTCTTCATTGCAGCCCAAGGGCTTAGTTACCACCAGGCATGTGGAATCTTAGTTCCCTGATCAGGGATTGAACCCCCAACCCCTGCACTAGAAAGTGCATTCTTAACCACTGGACCCCAGGGAAATCTCTTATTGGTTTATTAATTGTAATAAATATACCATACTAGCAGTTGAGCACATGAGAATTCTTTATACTATTGGCCCAATTTTCCTGTACATTTNGCCTAAGGAGAAAGAATAACTAATAATAAGGTATCCTGAATAAGATCATAGAACGGAAAAAGGACATCAGATAAAAAATAAAGCTGTGGAATGTCGTTAATAATGATAACATCATTTTTATTTTTTGGCTGCACTGGGTCTTCATTGCAGCCCAAGGGCTTAGTTACCACCAGGCATGTGGAATCTTAGTTCCCTGATCAGGGATTGAACCCCCAACCCCTGCACTAGAAAGTGCATTCTTAACCACTGGACCCCAGGGAAATCTCTTATTGGTTTATTAATTGTAATAAATATACCATACTAGCAGTTGAGCACATGAGAATTCTTTATACTATTGGCCCAATTTTCCTGTACATTTTTAAATTGTTTTAAAAAATGAGTCTGTTCAATAAAAAGATCACTGGTTTCCGGGGGTTAGAGAGAAGGATGAATAGAAGAAGCACAAAGGATTTTTATGGTAGTGAAAATATTCCATTTGATATTATAATAGTGGGAAAATGTCATTATACATTTGTCCAAGTCCATAAAATGTGTATCACCAAAAGTGAACCCTAATGTAAGCTATGGTCTTTAGGTGACAAGGATATGTCAGTGTAGGCTCACTAGCTGTAACACATGTACCATTTTCATGGGGGATATTGCTAAATGGGGGAGGCTGTGCACATGTCGGGGCAAGGAGCATCTGTGAACCTAAAACTGATTTACAGAAATAAGGCCCATTAAAAACAGTTTTTAAAGATCTTTCAATTTGAATAAACCTGACTTTATAAAAAATAGTAACGTAATGTTCACATGTGTGAGTTTGATGATGACCTATTTTTCTTGGGATGCTCATGATTTTAAACTTAAGTTTGAAGTCTAGTTTTCACAAGCAGTATTATAAAGATAATTTTCTAGGTTTGTCTTTTCAAAATAAATGTGTCTCCAGTGGGGAGAGCCTTTAAAGAGAAAATCAGGCAGTGGACCGGGCATGCTCTCTAAATTACATTTGTGCCAGCTTGTTTTGCTATGGTGTTAATGGTGTTTCCTTTTTCCTCAGGTGTGCCAGCCATATAATTATTATTAATGTTACATTTTTTGTTTCCTAAAATTATTTCATTCATTCATCAATCATTTACTGAGTGCCCTGCAAGAAAAAGGGAAGGGGACTGACACCCATTCTTCCATTCAACAGGCATTTATTGAGAGTATTTTGTACCGGGCATTTTGAAAGAAAGATGGGATATAGGATAGCAGGGGAGCAAATTTTTAAACGATTATACAAGTTGCTCTACTAAAAGTCTATCAAGGAAAGGAAAGGGAAGTAATATTATATGTCAGCTATTGTAGAAGTAACTTTCAATACCACTTCTTATCACAATTATTGATATGGTTTACGTATGAAGAAAATGAGGCTCAGAGAGATTAAACTATATGCCAGAGATCCCTGGTAAAGTAAATCCTGAAAGGAAAGATCCAGCTCAGATCTACCTAACTCTAAAGATCGTGACTGAAAACACTATTATTTCCTGAATTTCACAAATCACTGAGAGCACACCTTATCTTGACTTTCCTAATGAGAAAACTGATGCTGAGAGGAACTAGAACCCAAATCCCTTGAATAATTCACTTATCTTTCCACTGAATCATAATGTTTCCTCAAAACAAGCTCTGTAACTTTCATGATACAAGCTATGCATGTGGGAAATGAATAATTTTTGTAAACTTAAAAAAAGGATATATTGTCATTGAAATAAACTACTATTAAGCAACACATGGGGTGGGTTTTTTTTTTTAATATGTTGAGATGGGTCTTACAGCTCTCTCAGCTGAATTTAAAAAGTTTTCTATGCTAAGCAGGTATTTCATTGTATTTTATACAGGGCTATTGATATGGGTCAGGAAAAGAGTTTTGCAAACAAGCAGACTCACTCTTATTTTATAGAAGAAATTTTCCAAGCACAATTTCAATTTATACCGTTCAGAATTTTATGGAATTTTTTCAGCTATTGTAGATTCTTTTGGTGACTCCATCAATGTAATAGGACATCCTGAATTTTTCTTTGCAGAGGAAAATGTTTTTCTTTGCATAACCATGTTTATATGAGGTACAAATAGGGAAAGGATTTTAAAAACCACAATAATAGGAAAGGAAAGCAAGATCAATTTCACAGAAAGCATAAAAAGCATATAGCTCTGCTTAGAAGCCTTTCTGTTTGCAGCAAGGAAAAAAACTGGGATATGATATAGCAAATAGAAAAAAATACATATGAAACAAACAGAGAAATAGTATGTGAAATATTCTTAGTAATAACATTTGGGACAGAATGAATTGCCCAAAATGTAGCCTCCAAGTTTATCTTTCTGCTTGAGTCTCTGGGGACCACAACTTACGATCATTTTCATGGATAAATCATGGAAACATTTAATAAAGACTACTTTTCTTTTCCCCTATTCCTTGCATCTTTACCCTTGTCTCAACCATGTACAACTTTCTCATCTTTTAAAGTTTAATAGCTATTTAACCTACATAGTTGAAATAGATCAACATAAAAGATGGGGAAACAAATTCCACCTCAAACCCTAAGGAAAGCATAGAACACATTTCCCTGTGAATCGAAACCTGAAAAATAATAAAAGATTGACTTGTCTGCCCCTACTGAGCATTGTTTCTCCTTTCTTAGTCCTCTTTCCACCATCCTCAGAAGAAACTGCAACTATTATCTTTGGATAAATTCAGTAAGCATTTACTGAATGCCTAGTGTTTACTTATTCTTTCCATAAATATGTATTGGGTGCCTACCTCATGCCTGGTAGCACTGGAGAGAGCAGAGAAAGAGACAGAGAAGACAGAGTAAAAGAGGGAGAGAAAGCAACCCTTGGAGCCTGGAATTATGCAACATAGGAAACATTTTTAAAACCTGCCTTAAAGACAGATTACAGCTTAATATAATGGAGACGAAGCATAGAGACTACAACATAGAGTAAGGTGAGTGTCATGGTAAAGAAAAAGCTGCTGGAGGACTTCAGAGGAGGCTTGTAATCTTGTCTTCAAGCAGTTTGTAATTTTTTTTTCTTTTAAAATTTCTACTCCCTATTCAGCCTAGCAGAGTATCTTTAAAATGTCTAAGTCAGGAACTTTTCCTATCAAGTGACTGAAACCCAAGTGAAATTGGCTAAAGCAAAATAAGGACTTTGTTGACCTGGGAAACAGAAAAGACCGTGGTACTTCAGGCAAGTTGGACCCAAATGCTCAAGCCATTCAAGACTGACTCTCTACTTAACTATCCCCTCTGTGCTCAAGAGTATTGGCCTTATCCTCAGCAGATTCTTTTCACCTGTTGATTCCTAGCAGTTCCAGGCCTTCATCTTGGAAAAAAGGACTTCTCTTTTGCAGTAGTTGTAGGAGAGAGTTTTATTAGACTGACTTGGTCATGTGCCCATCCCTAACACTCTTTCTTTGCGGAGTGCTAGAATATCAAAGTCTAAAGGGGGCAGTGCAGCAGCATATCAAACGAGACCAAGAGGAGGGTGGCTTTCCAAGGAAAAATCTGGGTATGAATACCAGATGGTAGGCAAGCCAGCATATATCCATCACAATCAATGTGGCTAATTACTTTTTTTTTTAATTCCACTTTAACAAGTTTAGAAAGAGCAAGAGTCTAGGTCAGCTTTTCCTGCATCATCTTAACAAACTTAGAGACTGGTTATAATCACTATGAAGTGGGAGCAACGTATAAAATCTGGACACGTTTATAGCCTTTCCTCAATACAGGTTTTGTTCTTTGATCCAAAGTGCTGTGCATTTCCTGACTATAAAATATATTCTTAAGCAAATATATATACCAAAAAAAGAAAAATGTCTTGATTTATTCATGCCACATCTTTTCCTCATTAACACAGATATTCAAGTACTGACTACAAGACCATTGGGCGTCTCTTTTTAATTCTTAAAATTTACTTAAAAAGGAAAGGATACTCAAGTCTTACTAAGATGTGGGGACAGGGAGGAAACCACTGCCATTTCTAGCATACATGGCTAGAAATGGTGAAGCCCTGAGCCTGAACAAAGGTGGGGATAACGGAGAGAAGAGGACTTAATCAAGAAATATTTAAGAAGTAGAATCATTAGGTGTTGGTAACTGACTGGATGACAGAGAAGAAGCCTTAAGATGAAACAACTGGATTGAAAATCTGAGCTAATAGTGGTAGTACCAGTGGAGATATTTAACGAAGAAGGAACATCAGGTTTGGGAGTGGAAAGGACAAAGATGATGAGTGTTTTGTATATACTGAATCTGAGTAGCTTGTGGAAGCTCAGAAAGGAGACTTGGGTTACTAATAGGGATGTAGGTGTCCAAAATCACCAAATAAATGATAGCCAGAATCAGGGGGTTGGATGACTCTTATACTAGCAAAAGAAACCATTTTAATGTAAACATAATTTAAATATCAACAAATATTTTTCTGTACCACAGTAGGACTTATCATAAATTTTTCAATAAAGGCTTTATTTTCAAGGGATTTCTATTCCTACACATACATCTTAATTTGTTTTGTGAGTTTAAAATTGGTACATTAGATTTTCTTAATTTTCTTTAAATAGACTTGTTTTTTAAGCTGTGAAAGCAATATATGACTTTTAGTTTAAAAAAAGCTAAGCAAAAATGTAAAGAAAATAATTAAATTCACCTGTGATTTTATTTTGCAGTTATAATCATAATTTTGGAGGTTTTTGTTTGTTTGTTTGTTTGTTTTTTAGCATGAAAGGGCTTTTATTGCTAGCTCAAGCTAGGGTCCAAGTCTCATCCAGTGCAGTGGAATCTGACAAGGACTTGAATTTTTTTCTGACTACATTTTACATGCATAGCTTCTTTCATAGTTTTGATAATATTTTCAGCATTGTGTTGCTTTTTTTTACTAGTATCTTGAGTATTTTCTATGTCATTAAAAAGTCTTCATATTAATAATTTTCATGACATTCTACCTATTGGATGTTTTATCTCCTGATGGACATTAATCATTTCCAATCTTTCAGTGTTATAAATCATGCTTTAATATTTTTATATATTTTCCCATTTCTGATAGTTGAGAATAGGGTTCTAAAAGTGAAACTAATGAATCAAAGTATATATAAACATTTTTAAGTGTCTTGATACACAATGTCAACTTTTGTAGTCATTACTGCTTCTTTCTGGTAAGCAATAGGATTGTCTGCTGCTGCCTTCACCCGCTGTAAGATGACTAACTTNTTTCTGATAGTTGAGAATAGGGTTCTAAAAGTGAAACTAATGAATCAAAGTATATATAAACATTTTTAAGTGTCTTGATACACAATGTCAACTTTTGTAGTCATTACTGCTTCTTTCTGGTAAGCAATAGGATTGTCTGCTGCTGCCTTCACCCGCTGTAAGATGACTAACTTAAACTCCTAGTTTGGCCCATAAAATGTTACATTATTTAAAAATAAGCTATATTGACTGTAAGAAATCAGACAAGAGTATACTATAAGCATACACTTTCATGAAACTCTAGAAAATCCAAATTCCAGGTGACAGAAAGCAAATCAGTGTTTGCCCAAAGACCAGGCTGGGGGCAGTGGGAGGGAGGGATTACAAAAGGGCAAGAGGACCATTTGGGGGCTGATGAATATGTTCACTATTTTGACTGCTGAAGTTTTCATGGTCATATGCAAATATCCAACTTAAACTGCACATTTTGAAAATGTGCAGTTTACTGTCTATCAAGTACACTTCAATAAAAGCTGTTTAAATGGTTTAAATATGTTATTTTAATCTGAGTTTTAAAAATTACCCACGAGTTGTGAACATTTTTCACGTTTTAGTTGAGTACACACTTCTGTAATATTTGGTTCATGTTTTCTACTAACTTTTCTACTTGTGCTTTAGCAATTTTCTCCTGGATTTGTGAACTCTTTACAGATGAAGAAAATTAACCCTTACAGTTCTCCAGATTTCTTTTCCCTGTAATTTTTCTACTACAACAAGCTTTTGGGAGAACTCATTTGTGTAAGACAATTTTAACCAAGAGGATGTACTATAATACCACAAATCTCGAAACTACAGTAAATTATTAACCATCACGTTGCAATGTAAACAAAAATTCTTTATACAAAATTCAAATTAAGGAAATGAAGGGGTGTTAAAAAACAAAGTCTTCAGAAATGGCGTCTAAAATGCACTGCACATCTACTCTGATGTTCTGGAGCTATGTTCTTAAGTTACTTAGTACATAGCAGGGACAGGCGGAGGACCTTTGAAAACAGACTACTCTGGGGCTTGGCTAGAAGACACTGCTCTTTCAAAGGCGCACGCAGGCCTTTCCTTCCCTGACTTCCCCAGGCTACTCCTCTGGCTATTTACACAGGAAACTAAAGGAAGGTATTGCCACGGGTGATCTCACGCTGGCGTGACGTCAAGACTTGACGTCAGAAGGCGGTTGCCANAGGGGACAACAGAGGATGAGATGGCTGGATGGCATCACCAACTTGATGGATGTGAGTTTGAGTGAACTCGGGGAGTTGGTGATGGACAGGGAGGCCTGGTGTTCTGTGATTCATGGGGTTGCAGAGAGTCGGACATGACTGAGCGACTGAACTGAACTAAATCGATGCATGTGTCCACCAGAATATTTGTATTAAATATTCATAATAGCATAATTTGTAATATTCATTGGTAAGAAATTACCCAAACACCCATCAGCAGTGGGATAGATAAATATACTGTGGTGCCTTTGCTGCATCAAATACTATGTGTTGTGTTTAGTCACTTAGTTATGCCCAACAGTGCGACCCCATGGACTGTAACCCACCAGTCTCCTCTGTCCATGGGGATTCTCTAGGCAAGAATACTGGAGTGGGTTGCCTGCCCTCCTCCAGGATGAAATACTATACAACAAAACAAACTGATTCCTAATAATATATAACAATATGATTGAAATTCACAAATATAACTTTAGACACAAAGCAAAAAATAGACAAAACCAATCTGTGTCCTTCAACTTCAAGATAACAGGTTTTCTTGTTGGGGATGACTGTTTTGGAACAACATAGGAGTTTCTGAGGGAATTTAGTACTTTTAGTTTCTTTAGCTGAGTGCTGATAGCACAGGATTGTTCAGTTTCTAAAATCTTTTGTGTTCTAAATGTGTATTTTATGTCCTCTTCCATATTATACTATAGTTTCACAAAGCTTTGGAAAACCTGCCCATGCTTGCTCAGCTCACTTTCACTTTTGTGCAGTAGTCCCACTACATCCCTGCTGTACAAGCCTCTGTACCCTACCCAAGTATTTATAAGGAAGGAAATATCTAGGAGCAGGGGTTGCTGACAAAGACCTATTTAAAGACCATAGATTCTTTGAAATCATGCCCCTTCTAAGCTACTGGTGAAGGCAGAAGCCTATGACCACTGGCTCTCCTGTATAATCTAGACACTACGCCCACTCTCTTTGTGTGCAGACTTCAGGAAATGCACCTTACAACAGGCTGCTTGTATTTACAAAGATTGGGAAGAAAGAAAATGAATAACAAGGATAGGCCTTTTACCAATTCTTATCACCCACCATGATGACTTGGGTTAAGTTGTCATCAGGTGATGTGAGTGCCACTCCCTTCCATATGCAATAGTTTCTTCCCAGTCTTTGAAAGATACATCTAACTTGCATAAGCTCTGCTAGTTCAATTCATCTCAGTCAAACAATTTATTAATAACACAATGTGTAATCCTCAAATGGCCTGGATGACACTGTACTGACTGAATGTTATTTAAAAGCATGCTTCAGAGGAAAAAAATGCTATATATTATGCCTCCCTGGCCATTTTAATTTTCTTTTATTGCCTCTTGGCAGGAGCTTAATAACTATACATTGAATAAAATGAGACATTGCACATCACGTATTAATTACCACAATGTTAAGAAACACTGTCTCTGCTCTCAGAGAAGGCAAATTGAAATAAATGGAATTTTAAGATATCACCTGCCAATTTCCCTTCATTCAAAATGCAAGTTATAAATACATTTTCTTGTCCTCCCTACCTCCAAGGGTGCAACATTGTTTTAGAGGAGAGGAACTGTAAGCTGCTGGAGAATCATAAAAATTCAGGGTCAAAGGGTTCTACCCTCACTTACATATCTGATAGAGACCTTGGCAGATAATCTTTCATATTCTGATAGAAAAAGCAAGACGTTAAATGACTTTTTCAATTCACCATTGTCATTTCATCCTCGGTATCATCTTTCTACAACTGGTCTCTCAGTCCCTTACGTATTATGTGCTATGGGTGAAGAGTCCCAATAGCACAGTGATTAGTTCCCAGAACTTTGAATCAAATGCCTTGAGCTTCTTTTTCCTCTAGTTCTATTGAAGCATAGTTGACACAAAGTTGTACTTATTTAAGATGTACAATATGGTATTGATATATGTATTCATTGTAAAATGTTTAGTGTAATCTTGCTAATTAACACATCCATTACCTCACATAGTTTCGTTTCTTCTTTATCTGGTGAGAACACTTAAGATGTACTCTCTCCGCAAATTCCAAGTATAGAATACAGTATTATTAACTGTAGTCACCATGCTGCACATTAGACCTCTAGAACTAATACCTGAAAGTGTTCAACATTTCACTAACATCTCTGCATTCTCCTCCCCACCATCATATTGTCTGCTTCTGTGAGTTAGACTTTTAGATTCCACACATAAATGAAATCACTCAATTCTTGTCTTTCTGTATCTTGCTTGCTTCACTTAGTGTAGTATCTTCCAGGTTTACCCATGTTGTTGCAAGTGGCAATATTTTCTTCTTTTATATGGCTAAAATGATATTCTATTGTTTGTATATACTGTATTCATCCAGAAATCTAAATCCTAAATTACCTGCATACTTCATGACCACCTCATTTCTCTTAAAATTGCTTATCTATAAAATGGAGTCAGTCATGCTACAAAACCCAAAATGTTCCATGGATACTAAAAAAACAATTCATGTAAATACTTAAAAATATTACCAAACATTCTAGGCACTATTACTTTGTTTATTGCAAAACTGGTTCCTTGAATTAAGTGAAACCCATTTATCATGTGTCTGTCTACCCCCTCCACATCTATCAGAACATCATATGTGAGCTTATTTTAAGCATATTAATAGTATGGGTATGCTTTGCCTGAACTAGGTTTGACTTTGCCTAGCACTATGCTGAGCCCTGCAGAATGCTTTTCTTCAAGAGTGAATTATGATTGGTGAAAGTAGTTAACATGATCTTACTACATTTGCACAAGTTTTGGGGCAGAGGATAATAGAATAGACTCTGTTGGTAATAGAGTAACCAGAGTTTGTGTGGCAAGGAATCAATCTGTGGATTCTGGTTAGATAACTTCATTAACCGAGGAGAAGTGATACTAGTTTTGACTCTTCCACTGAGAAGTTGGAAAGATATCAAAGATGAGCAATGTCAACATGTTTAGTGTCTCCAAAATGCCCAATAATCAGAGCCTAAAATAATTATGCTGTTTTTACATGCTGTAAAACAGAGGGGGCAAGAGAACAAATTGAAATATGTAAAAAGTTGGTATGTATTATGGTGTCTGTTTTTGTAAGAATTTAGAAATACAAGCTTTTTAAAATCCAGCATCCACCAATACTTTTAACACTTAATATATGGCAGTAATTCATCACAGTGTGGTAGAAGTAATACCAACCCTACTATAACTACAATAGTAATAATAATGTATTAAACATCTAATTTAAAGTTTACTTTGTTGCCCAAGAAATGTATGTGTTAAGTAATTTTCACTGATCTACAGGAGACTTCATTATTCCAGTTTTCAAAGGATGAATGTGAAGTTCATGGAAGTTATGAAACTCTCCTAGGTCACATAGCTGATGAGGAAAGAACAAAGGCCATTAAGGCCTGGTACCTATGTTAAGCACCTACCTCTTTGACATCCCGGCTGCCCTCCTGCACAGAGGCCTTCTGTTCTGTGGGATCAAGAATCATATCCACATTTAACTGTTTGACTCTTTACAACCTGTGGTTCTATGGGTACCAGTTCAGAGTTTCTGTTGGTGATGTTGATGGTGTGTCACGGCAGGGTTAGACTCTCCAGCTAGCTCTCTCGAAGTTATGTGGCCTGCAATAATGCTAGCCCCCAACAAAACTGCCATTTCAGTCCAACTTGTCTTGAGTAATCATTCTTTTCCCTTTTGTTTCTTAAGCTCATGTATAATGGGTAGTACTAAGTGCATACATCACAGAGTGAGCATGANCCTGCAATAATGCTAGCCCCCAACAAAACTGCCATTTCAGTCCAACTTGTCTTGAGTAATCATTCTTTTCCCTTTTGTTTCTTAAGCTCATGTATAATGGGTAGTACTAAGTGCATACATCACAGAGTGAGCATGAGAAATCAATTAGATAATAAAGAATTTAAAGTGACCTACTGGAGTGAGTTACTATGCCCTTCTCCAGGGAATCTTCCCAACCCAGGGATCGAACCCAAATTTCTTGAGTCTCCTGCATTGGCAAGTAGATTCTTTACCATTAGTGCCACCTGGGAAGCCCACCATGTTGCACACCAGAACTAATATTATAAAACAACTGTACTTTAAACAAAAACAAACTAAAAATATAGTGTTGACAGAGGATTTTTTAGGGCAGGGAACATATTCTGTCTGATGCNCTGCATTGGCAAGTAGATTCTTTACCATTAGTGCCACCTGGGAAGCCCACCATGTTGCACACCAGAACTAATATTATAAAACAACTGTACTTTAAACAAAAACAAACTAAAAATATAGTGTTGACAGAGGATTTTTTAGGGCAGGGAACATATTCTGTCTGATGCTATAATGATGGTTATATGTTATTATACTTTTAATTAAACCAAGAAAATGCACAATACCAAGTGAAATTGAAAGTCACTTGTCATGTCTGACTCTTTGTGACCCCATGGACTATACAGTTTGTGGACTTCTACAGGCCAGAATACTGGAGTGAGTAGCCTTTCTCTTCTCCAGGGGATCTTTCCAACCCTGGGATTGAAACCTGGTTTCCTACATTGTAGGCAGATTCTTTACCAGCTGAGCCAAAAGGGAAGCCCAAGAAAACTGAAATGTGTAGCCTATCCCTTCTCCAAGGGGATCTTCCTGACCTAGGAATCGAACCCTGGGGTCTCCCGCAATACAGGCAGATTCTTTCCCAACNAGTCACTTTTCTTACGTAACTTATAATCTACTAAGGAAGATAAGGGAGTGGAATGCGTTGGATAAAATTGTTACTTTAGCAGTAATTCTAGGATTTCTCTTGCAGAGAGAAATTTTTTTAGATATTTGGATAAGAACTTCAGAAATTGGACTTCCCCAATCCTACCCCAATTGTAAAAGTGCTGTCCAATGGGCAAGATTCACAGGGAGAAAGATACTTTAAAAAATAAGAGAGATCAATTTGACTTTTGACTTTTTAAGACCAGATGGAGAGACAAGAGAGGAGCAGAAATATACTTTGCCTGTAAGCCATTCCCAGAAAATGTCCCTCAAAAAGTCAATGAAATACGATACGCACATAAATGGTTCTTGCTGTTTTGTTGATGTTACAGCTGAGCTCTGGTATGGGTTTCAAATCTAGGCCCAGGTAACAGTACAGTTATCTCTCACTTTCTTACCAGCTTTAAGCCAGGAGAATAAATGCCCACTCACAACCCCTTCGCTTCACCTTTGTAATTAGCAGCCAACCTGTGGAGGGATGTGTTTTCTCAGGGCACGGCACCAAGAGGTTCAACCCAATTTTATCCAGATTCCAAGAGGCAAGACTGATCCTAGCTGACATCATTACACAAGCAGATCAGCAATTTAATGTAGAGTAAATACCAGTATGTATTATGTCAAACGGGCTTCCCTGGTGGTTCAGTGGTAAAGAATCTGTCTGCCCATGTAGGAGACACAGGTTCAATCCCTGGGTTGGGAAGATCCCCTGGAAAAGTAAATGGCAACCCACTCCAAGATCCTTGCCGGGGAAATCCCATGGACAGAGGAGCCTGGCAGGCTACAGTCCATGGGGTCACAAAGAGATGGACACAACTTAGCAACTGAGCACACATGCAGTATATCAGATAATATAAAGTGTAGCCTGAGGAATGCGGAGCTAGANGGGAAGATCCCCTGGAAAAGTAAATGGCAACCCACTCCAAGATCCTTGCCGGGGAAATCCCATGGACAGAGGAGCCTGGCAGGCTACAGTCCATGGGGTCACAAAGAGATGGACACAACTTAGCAACTGAGCACACATGCAGTATATCAGATAATATAAAGTGTAGCCTGAGGAATGCGGAGCTAGAGGAGTGCATTGCTGAAAGGAGACAGAACTTTCCAGAGGAAGTGGCATTCATACTGAGGCAAGAAGGGTGAACAGAAGTAAACAGAGGAAAAATGGACACCCTTTTGACATGTTTATATTCTCATGTATCAGAGTCAAGAGAAGAACTGAGAGAGAGAGAGAGAGAGAGAGAAAGGGTCAGAAGGAGAGAGAAGATGGAGAAAAAGAGAACCAAAAGAACAAAGTCCACCCCAGCTCACTCCAGCATAGCCCAGTTCACTACCCTAATGGGCAGTGTGGTTTCTCTAGAAAAGTCCAATAAAAGTGGACACTTGGACTGAAATGTGGGAACTTTCTAAAGCATCCAAATTATGCCACTCTATAGATAGTACCCAGGGTTTGGCCTCATGCCTGAGGTACAAGAAAGCCATATTTTTGTAAAGTGAGATAAGCAAAGTTAAGCCTTGGGGAACATGAACTACATGAACAAAAAAATATAATATTAAAATGTGATTCATTTGGAAGACAGAACTTGTACCCAGAAATAGTGATCACTTGGCCAAGTTGGTTTCTGGTTACTGTTGCCCGAATCCCTCCTGAGTAGTTCCCAGTGCTCTGCATTTGTTGATTAGGTGCTCAGAGTATATAATTCCAGACTGCCCTCTATCACAGTTTTCATTAATCCTGATATTTATTCTCATTTGTCGGAAAATACAGATAATTTGGTAATTATACTCCCCTTCTAGAGAAGGAAATAGCAACCCACTCCAGGACTCTTGCCTGGAAAATGCCACGGACAGAGGAACCTGGTACGCTACAGTCCATGGGGTCGCAAAGAGTTGGACATGGCTGAATGACTTCACTGTCATTTTCTTCGGTCACTAATAGCAGACTAAAGAAGTATTCTATGTTGCCTGTGTAGGAAGTCTTAGCTTTCAGACATGCATGTCAGGTGCTGGTATAGAAATATGGAGAGGAAGCTTTCAGTGGTGGGTGTGGTAAGGAATTCCCTACATAGACAATCTTCTGTCCACTGAGACTAAAAAGGAGATTCCTACTGATTAAAGTCACCTCCTTGTTCATGATAAACTGTGATAACACACACACACACACACACACATATGAATACACACACTCTGTGTGTATTCTCAGTCGTGTCTGACTCTTTGTGATCCCATGGACTGTGGCCTGCCAGGCTCTTCTGTCCATGGGATTTCCCAGGCAAGAATATTGAAGTGGGTTGCCATTTCCTATTCCAAGGGATCTTCCTGACCCAGGGATCAAACCCACATCTCTTATGTCTCCTGCATTGGCAAGCTACCACTGAGCCATCTGGAAAGCCTGAGATATATGCATTACACACCCCAGAGGAAACCAGGAATGCAACCCTCATTTCATAGCAAACAGTGTAGCCTGATTTGTGCCAGGGAGATCAGATCTAAAATTATACGTTGGAATGTCTCAGCCCAACTCTTTCTCCACAATCTCTAAGTAATTATTTGAAAGAAAGTTATAATATGTATTAAATAATTTATTTCCTAGACCAATCTCAGCCTTTAAGTATTTAAACTGGCAATTTTTAATAAAGTAGTTGTAGAATTAGGAATACATTTTTCACTAGGAAGTCATTATTTTACTTTGAACATAATGGCTTTTGAAAGAAGGAAAATAAAAAGTTTTACTGGGTCAAATGAAAGTTTCAAGCTTTATGGCAAAAAAATGACTAATTGGATTTGGATTATGGATTTAAGTGGTAATTTTCAATAAGGTCACAGGATGAATTTTCTGGGGAATCTAATGCGGTTGAATTTTCACTAACATCCTCATGCAATAGAGAGTTGTAATGGGACTAAGGCAAGGTTGGTGTTTGTCCTTCTTCCTTTCCCTTTTCCCTCCTCTTCATACCTGCCCCTTTGCCCTCAATGTTTCAGCAAGGATTTGCATATCAATTCCACCACAGTCTTTGCCAAAGCCCCCATTCATCTCTCATCTAGTCTGCTAGCTGGTCTCATATTCCAGTCTTTTACCCTGCAATCACTCTTCATAGTATAAGAATGCTTAGCTTCCCAAATGTCAGATCTGACCAGGGGAGAGGAAGCTCACCTTCAGACCCTCTAAGGAGTCCCCTTGTCCTTCAGATACAAGTAAAATACTTAATACAAAGAATACTATATTTCTGCCCTCCTGAGGTATTTACATATGTTTTGCCTCTACCCATTTCTGTTGGTTACGTTCTATTAATTCTTTTAATCTGAGTTCAACCATTACTTCTTCAAAGAAGCCTTGCTTTGAACCCTATGTTTAGGTCATGTCTTTCATTATATAATCTCTTTGCACCAGCTGCTCTCTTTGATAGCTTATAAAATGACAGTAATTGCTTTTTTCATTTTTCATGGATTACTGTATCCAGAACTTCAGTGTACACTGTATTTGGGCAGGTTCAGTCTGTTTTTGCTCACCTTTTTAATTAATACAGTGGTAAAAATACAAAATATGCATAAAAGTCATAATATGAATAAGTAAAAAAGAATTTCAAAATAAATGAATAAATTAGTACTGTGTTGGCTCTCTCAGCGGCTTTTAGTTAAGATGGGGATGTCAATATACTACTAGTAATAACTGGCTCTGAAGCCCTCAAAGTGTGTATTTTAGGAAGATATCATCATCCTTGGTATCGACATTAGAGATTAAGTATGTCCTCTCCTCTTTTACTCTACAAACAGTTATATGCTCATCATTTATTGGGACATGTTATTAAAATTGGAGTAAAATAGGTATTGATATTTCTGTCTTCCTTTCACTCATTGTGTATTTTATGGGAGTCATTTATGCACCAGAAACTGTGATCGGTCCTGGGAATAAAAATGTGTTAAAGATTTAGTTCTTGGCTGTGTAAACATGTCCCACTTCTTCACTGCCCAACAGCTGCATCCCTTTCCTATATTTGGTCTTAAAAATGAATCAAGAGTGGACTTCCATTTCCTTCTCCCAGAGATCTTCCCAACCCAGGAACTGAACCCAGGTCTCCTGAATTGCAAGCAGATTCTTTACCATCTGAGCCACCTGGGAAGCCTCCCATCTCCTGCTTGACCACAAATACACAGAAGAGCTATAGAAAAAGAGTTGTAATGACCTGGATAACCACAATGGTGTGATCATTCACCTAGAGCCAGACATCCTAAAGTGTGAAGTCAAGTGGGCCTCATGATACATTACTACAAATACAGTTAGTGGAGGTAATGAAATTCCAGAAGAGCTATTTCAAAACTTAAAAGATGATGTTGTTAAAGTGCTATACTCAATATGTCAGCAAATTTGGAAAACTCAGCAGAGGCCACAGGACTGGAAAAGGTCAGTTTTCATTTCAATCCCAAAGAAGGACAGTGTCAAAGAATGTTAAAACTATGGAACAATTGAGCTCATTTAATCGCTGGCAAGGTAATGCTCAAAATCCTTCAAGCTAGGCTTCGGCAGTACGTGAACTGAGAACTTTTAAATGAACAAGTTGCATTTAGAAAAGATAGGGGAATCAGATATCAAATTACCAACATTCACTGGATTACAGAAAAAGCAAGAGAATCTCAGAAGAACATATATTCTTTTAAATAGACTATAGTAAAGCGTTTAACTGTGTGAATCATAACAAACTGGAAAATTCTTAAAGAGATGAGAATACCAGACCACCTGACCTGCCTCCTGAGAAACCTGTATGCAGGTCAGGAAGCAATAGAACTGAACATGGAAAAACAGACTTATTCAAAATTGGGAAAGGATTATGACAAAGCTCTATATGGTCAGCCTGCCTATTTAACTTCTATGCAGAGTACATCATGCACAATGCTGGGCTGGATGAATCACAAGATGGAATCAAGATTGTTGGGAGAAATATCAGCAACGGATATGTAGATGATACCACTCTAATGGCAGAAGTGAAGAGGAACTAAAGAGCCTCTTGATGAAGGTGAAAGAAGAGAGTGAAAAAGCTGGCTTAAAGCTCAACATTACAAAAACTAAGAATATGACATACAGTCCTACCACTTCACAGCAAACAGATGGGTAAAAAGTGGCAACAGTGAAAGATTTTATTTTCTTGAGTTCCAAATTTACTGTAGATGGTGACTATAGCCATGAAATTAAAAGCCACTTACTCCTTGGAAGTAAATCTCTGAGAAACCTAGACAGCGTAGTAAAAAGTACAGACATCACTTTGATGACAAAGTTGTGTATAGTCAAGCTATGGTTTTTCCAGTAGTCATGTACAGATGTGAATTGGAACATAAAGAAGGCTGACAGAAAGACAAAGGTTCACTCAGTCATGTTTGACTCTTTGTGATCCCAAAGACTCTATAGCCTGCTAGGCTCCTCTGTTCATGGAATTCTCCAGGCAAGAATCCTGGAGTGGGTTGCCATTCCATTCTCCAGGGGATCTTCCCAACCCAGCGACTGAACCTGGGTAAAACCTGAACCCACATCACAGGCAGATTTTGTTACCATCTGAGCCACCAGGGAAGCTCTTTGGGGTTCCCTGGTGGCTCTTCTTACAGGAGAACTGATGCTTTCAAACTGTGGTGATGGAGAAGACTCTTGAGAGTCCTTTGGACTGCAAGGACATCAAACCAGTCAATCCTAAATGAAATCAACTCTGAATATTCACTGGAAGGACTGATGCTGAAGCTGAAGCTCCTATACTTTGGCCACCTGATGCAAAGAGCTGACTCATTGGAAAAGACCCTGTTGCTGGGAAAGATTGAGGACTGGAGAAGAAGAGGGTGACAGAAGATGAGATTATTGGATTATTGACTCAATGGACATGAATTTGAGCAAATTCCAGGAGATAAATTTGAGGACAGGGTAGCCTGAAGTGCTGCAGTCCATGGGGGTCACAGAGTTGGACATTACCTAGCAACTGAACAACCACAAGCTATATCTGGCAGCCTCCTTTATTTATGCAAGAGCATTGGTATGAGGCAGAGTTTGCCTCTGTCTCTAGAAGATGGGACTGCAAGATACTCATGCTCCGACCTTCTTCTACAGGTTACAGATTCCTGACCTGTGCTCTGCTAATCAGAAGAGCCCACCTTGAACATTGAATCTGAAGTTAGAGACTTTGCACAATTCATTCTGAGGAGGACTACAGAGATCAGAAGCCACTGATTCAAGTCTCTTTAGAGGCAAAATAATCTGCCCTGCTTGCCTACGCATCATATAAGGCTTGGCAACAATAGTTCAACATCCTTTCCTGCTACTGAGATGCAGAGGTTCATGTAAGAGGTGAAAAGCGCTGACATTTTGGCTTTACAATATGATTAGTCATACAGACAAATTTTTATTAAATTTACTCTCCCTTATTATAACTAGTCAATAACGTACTTTTTATGTAAAGTGATAAAAAGGGTATCTGGCCCAAATGAAAGACTTTATAACAGTCTTTTTGGCTAGTTTCTCTATATATTTTATAATTACATAGTGTTTCATTGTTTTAAAATTTTCCAAGTTCATTATCACTTTTATTAGTTCACTTTTCTTTTTTTTTCCTCAATATTTTGTGTGTGTGAGAGAGAGAAGGAAAAAGATGCATTAAGTCTTGGTGTTTAGTGAGAAAATGAAGACCCAGGAGGGTTGAATAAGTGTGTCCTGCTCAGATAGCTGGGGACTTCTGAAGCAGAAGTTAAAAGTGTTTCTGGTCTTCTGATTACTGGGCAAAGCAATTCTCAGTATATATCTTCACCCAAGGGGCTGAAAGAACAAAGGCATGGATAGATCTGAAAACTGATTTTCCTAGTTAACTGAGGATGTATGTCTTCTCTAACTTATGACTATATATATCCATGACACATCAGGATTGAAGCCCTTCATGGTAGGCAGGATTCTGAGATGCACCCCAAACTTCCTGCTTTCTCATGAACACTCCCTATAATCACCTCCTTTTCAGTGTGGATGAGACCTCTGGCTGTAATTATACAGTCAGTCTCCTGTAATTTGGTCATGTTACATTAGATCTTGTAGGAGACTAGAGAGACTTTCCTGCCAGCTCTGAGGAAGGATGCTATCATATTATGGGATGACCACATGAGTATGACCCAAGAGTGGGCTCTAAGAGCTGGGAATGACCCCTGGCCAATGGTTAGCAAGAACAAAACAAAACAAAACAAAATGAGCTCCTCAGTCCCATGCTCACAAGAAACTGAATNCTTGCTAAAACACATGTCCATTGAGTAGGTAATATCATACAACCATCTCATCCTCTTTCATCCCGTTCTATTTCTGCCTTCAATCTTTCCCAGGATCAGGGTCTTTTCCAATGAGTCAGTTCTTCTCATCAGATAGCCAAAATATTGGAGCTTCAGCTTCTGCATCAGTCCTTCCAATGAATATTCAGGACTCATTTCCTTTAGGATGGACTTGTTGGATCACCTTATAGTCCAAGGGACTCTCAAGAGTCATCTCCAATACTATAATTCAAAAACATCATTTTTTCAGTGCTCAGCTTTCCTTATAGTTCAACCCTCACATCCACATCTGACTACTGGAAAAACCATAGCTTTGAGTAGATGGATTTTGTTGGCAAAGTAATGTCTCTGCTTTTTAATATACTAAGTTGATCATAGCTTTTCTTCCAATGAGCAAGCATGTTTGAATTTCATGGCTGCAGTCACCATCTACAGTGATTTGGGAGCCCCCTAAAATAAAGTCTATCACTGTTTCCCCATTTATTTGCCATGAAGTGATGGGACCAGATGCCATGATCTTATGCAGGAGACCCAGGTTCAATCCCTGGATTGGGAAGATTTCCTGGAGAAGGAAATGCCAACCCTCTCCAGTATTCTTGCCTGGAAAATCCCATGGACAGGGAAGCCTGGTAGGCTACAGTCCATGGAGTCGCAAAGAGTTGGACACGACTGAGCGTCTTCACTTTCTTCACTTTCACTTAGGTTTTGAATGTTGAGCTTTAAGCCAGCTTTTTCAGTCTCCTCTTTCACTTTCATCAAGAGGTTCTTCAGTTCCTCTTTGCTTCCTGTCATAAGTGTGGTGTTATCTGCATATCTGAGGTTGTGCTTCATCCAGCCCGGCATTTCTCATGATGTATTCTACATATAAGTTAAATAAGCAGGGTGACAATATACAACTTTGAAGTACTCCTTTCCTGATTTGGAGCCAGTCCATTGTTCCATGTCCAGTTTTAACTGTTGTTCCTCGACCTGCATACAGATTTCTCAGGTCAGTGGTCTGATATTCCCATCTCTTTCAGAATTTCCTACAGTTTGTTGTGGTCCACACAGTCAAAGGCTTTGGCATAGTTAATAAAGGAGAAGTAGATGTTTTTCTGGAACTCTCTTGCTTGTTCTATGANGTTGTTCCTCGACCTGCATACAGATTTCTCAGGTCAGTGGTCTGATATTCCCATCTCTTTCAGAATTTCCTACAGTTTGTTGTGGTCCACACAGTCAAAGGCTTTGGCATAGTTAATAAAGGAGAAGTAGATGTTTTTCTGGAACTCTCTTGCTTGTTCTATGATCCAGTGGATGTTGGCAATTTGATCTCTGGTTCCTCTCCCTTTTCTAAATCCAGCTTGAAATCTGGAAGTTCAGTTTATGTACTGTTGAAGCCTCACTTGGAGAATTTTGAGCATTATTTTGCTACCAGGTGAAACTGAACATTCTTTGGCATTGCCTTTCTTTGGGATTGGAATGAAAACTGCTCCTNTTGATCTCTGGTTCCTCTCCCTTTTCTAAATCCAGCTTGAAATCTGGAAGTTCAGTTTATGTACTGTTGAAGCCTCACTTGGAGAATTTTGAGCATTATTTTGCTACCAGGTGAAACTGAACATTCTTTGGCATTGCCTTTTTTGGGATTGGAATGAAAACTGCTCCTTTCCAGTCCTGTGGCCACTGCTGAGTTTCCCAAATTTGCTGGCATATTGAGTGCAGCACTTTCATAGCATCATCTTTTAGGATTTGAAATAGCTCAACTGGAATTCCATGACCTCCACTACCTTTGTTTGTAGTGATGCTTCCTAAGGTCCACTTGACTTCACATTTCAGGATGTCTGGGTCTAGGTGAGCGATCACACCATTGTGATTATCTGGGTCATGAAGATCTGTTTTGTACAGTTCTTCTGTATATTCTTGCTACCTCTTCTTAATATCTTCTACTTCTGTTAGCTCCATATCATTTCTTTCCTTTATTGTGCCCATCTTTCCATGAAATGGTTCCTTGGTATCTCTTGAAGAGATTTCTTGTCTTTCCCATTTTACTGTTTTCCTTTATTTATTTGCATTAATCAGGTAACTAATGTGGATCAGTAGGTAAAATTCTACTGTATTTTGTAGAATGAGAGGATGCCAAAGGAAGGCAAAGAATTCTCTATGCAAGTGGTGGAGGCTGCACTGATTTTAGAGAATAGACTGAATTTGAAGGATGATGATGAAGAGAAAGACATTACATGGCTCACAGTGAGCAAGGACAAAAATGGTCCTTGTTGAGGCAAAGCAGGGGAACAGGTTTGACTAGACCAGACAGCGAAGCCAGGAATAGTAGCAATTAACTGTGGTTTGATGCAAACGTAATTGCTATCAAGTGGAAATCTTATTTCTCAATATTTTGTGGCTGTAAGCTGACATGGCACGAAATTAAGGCAGCACCACATTTTTTAATTGTTGTCTGATTTCTGCTCTAATAGCAGAGTTTAGACAGGGCATTGCTGTGGTCAGTGTGCATCAGTGTGGATTTGTTAGTTTTCCTGTGATGAGAGGCAGATGAGGTTGCCTCTTGTTTAGTAGCTGAACATACCTGATAATTCATGCTAGACTCTATTTCAAATTTCCCAGCAGAGAATCAGGCATCTTCTCTGCTTCCTTACAGCACTCTGTAGATACTGGTCCTTCATTAGTGTCATCCTGGAAACCTTGATTAAGAAAAAGAAGGGACAGTAACTTCAGTCACTCATAGCTCTTTTGTTCTCAGACTGAAAAGGCAAACAGGAGGGACGGCTGTATTATTATGCTTCGAGATCAAATTCCTTCAATAATCGAAAGGTTGCCTTGGAACTTGGCTTGAAATTGGGGGTTTCTTGGTTTTTACTCTCAGCTTCAAATGTCCATAGATTCTGCCACCTAGTTCTCCCTACAGAGACACATTGTTGAAACAGTCTATTGCAATAAAATTCTGTTAAAAAGTAAAGGGTTTGGGAAGTTCTAAGAGTAGACAGGATTCATAGGAACTTGGACATATCTACAATGTCCACTTTAATACTCCCTGCTCCATATAACTAACAAGATTCAAAATTGCCCTAGTATTTGGGAAAGGTAAAAGGAAAGAAGCCAGGAATTGGCAAAGGTAACATTCACAATGCAGGTCTGAAACCTGAAAAAGCAGAAAAAGGAAGAAAGTGGGTTGAAAGAACAGCATCAAACTGAAGCATGGTTTTGAAAAAAAATTTTCACCAAGGCTTGGTTTCTGTAATGAAAAGCAAGGAGTGACAAAACCAAGATGGTGACTTTGATCATTCCTGACTTCATCCCTCCTAATAAGATGATCAATGAACAGCTATTCATTGTATAAGACACCATTGTAAAAGTCCTATGATGACCACATGTATGGTGAATCTAACTGAAGGTGCCTAAGGGTCTACTTGGAAATGGCTTGAGACCAAACTGAAAATTTTAGAGTCCTTAAGAAAGGGGAAAACTCCTTTATACCTTACCATACTGTTGTTCTGTTGAAGACCATATTCCAGTCCAGGAAGTAGGATAGAGAAAAGAATCATGATATTTTCTTATGTGGAAATGCATTAAGAAATTGACCAAATAAAGGACCACTGGGACTTGTGGAAGTTAGTCATTTCTGGGAGATAATCAGATATTAGAATTTCTTAAGTGTTGTTCTTTATTCCATCTTCTCAGAGACCTACCTCCACTTGAAGGAATCATAAATCATCGCATCATGCCATGGATCTGACACTAATGCCTCACAATTGTTTCCCACATTTCCTGCCTCAATAAAACTGATAAAGTATCTATGTACTAGTACAGTGAAGATTAATGAAAAACTTACATAAAATTCTTTGAGGAATTTTACCAGAGACACAAGAGTAAAAGTATCATTATACAAATACACTTGAAAAAATAAACAAATCCTCTCCTTATATGTCTCTCCTAGACAGTAAATGCTTCCAGTTGTGTAGAGGTCACAAAAAAGCATTAACATAAGCAAGCGAGCATTATAAAATTTTTATCTTCATCCTTCGAAAAAGATGCAGTCATAAGTGACAACTTGATGTTAAAATGTATANTTCTCCATCTTAATTTTCTCACTATACTATTATTTCCTAACCTAGTCTTATATTTCTGAATAAATGAGTTTTTTCCTCGCCGACGCCGTCCCCGCTTCGAATTCCCTGGACCTGCCGGGGCAGGACCCCGGCAATAAGTGACAACTTGATGTTAAAATGTATATACTATTTCCTTCAACATGTCAAATCCATGCAATTAGTTCTGAGTGCATACTTTTTCAACCCTTAAAAATCAATGTTGAAAAAGTTAAGATAAAGACAAAATCTCTTTTTCTACTGAATATATTTTACATCTCCTTCATTAATTTGGCATGTGAAAGTCCTTACTTGTGGCTAACAAGTCATTCTGTAAAAGTTGTGTTCCCCTTGGGATGGATGGGAAACAAAGAAATCAACAAGGAAAGAAGATAGTGTTGATGTTAAAAATAAATAAATAAAATTTGACATCCTCTAACTTTTGAGACTGAGATACAAAAGTGTGTTTCAAAATTAATTCATTTTAGCAGAAATTGAGGAAACATAGCTTAAAAAAGCAAAGAAAAATCCTTAGTTTCCTCATCTATAAAGGGGAACAGAGAAGACTTACCTAAATGTACTATAAACTTCAAATGAAAAAAACTTACCATGTGTTCAGGAGCAAGTACTCAGTCAGTGACAGTTGTTACAGGAAAGCATTATAGAGTCATGATTACAGTGATTGGTTCAGACTCAGACTGTGAGAGTACAAATTCACATGAGGACGCTTATTAGTTTTGTGACATTGGGAAATTTATTTAATATTGCTGAACTTTCATTTCCATTTCTGGAAAATGGGGTAATGCCATAACCTATCTCACACTGTTAAGGAAATTAAACAAGATAGTATGTGTAAAGAATCTAGAAGTGTCAGGCATGTGTTAATCATTTAGTAAGTGCCAGTTAAAATGATCATTATTACTATCATTGCTGTCATAAGAATAAAAATGCATTCATTTACCAGTGAATGCCAACTCAAAGACTATACACTTTGCAAAAATTAGACCTTTGCTTTAAGTTAAAATGTCATAAAATAAGAGATGACTACTGGAGAAGAAATGTCTCTCTTCTGAATAAAAGTCATGACTCTTTCTTAAATTATTCCCAATACTGTTGTTGGCACTGAGTCTCCTTAATGTGCATCCCTTGCTTTCTCCAGAATCCTATTGTACTTTAAGCCTGAAGCAATCACACAAAACTATCAGGGTTTAAGGGCCATCTGACTAGGACATTTCATCCATCTACTGGATTTGCCATTTTTAACTATAAAAGTTCCTGAATTATTAACTTTCCCCAAAGTGATATTTGATAGCAAAAGTAATATCTGCATGAAGTATTAAATGATTTCTATTAAAAAAAGCCAAGTAATTTGACAGAGCGTAATAATTACACTGTCAAAGAACACAAGTTTCCGTTTTTTTAGAGAAATATCTATTGCATGGTTTCAGTTTCACAGGCTGTCTTCAAGATGGTAAGACTTATTCCTCCTTTAACTGTACCATGGCAGACGTTTTATGAGAAATGAATATGTAGGGGCTGCTTTCAGAAAGATGTTAAATCTATGGCATTACTTATAAAGTCACTCATGTGCCCAGTTAAGAGACTGGCTTGCATCCCAATGGAATGGGAGAACAGGGGTTAAAGTCATCTTGTACTGGCCAGATGTAGTAACATAGATAACAATGATGATCTAGTAATAGTGGGAAGACCCAAAGTACACCTTTTCCAAAAGAGCTTTCCCATCAACTGAAGCACAGAACAATTATCTGTTAAGGAATATTAGTTTTATGACTGCTTCAGGGTTGGTGAGCAGTCTCCCCTTTTAGCATCAAAAATTTCTCACATAAATCATATAGAGGCTGAAAATAATCAAAGGGTCAGAGGATGAACTTAGTATTGGATCAGCACCTTGTGTTATTTCATGTCAACCTAGTTTGTCAGCACTTATTACAACTCCTGAATGCTGCTTTTGTTTAATATCACAATTTGAAAGAGATTCAGAAGGTACACAAAGAAGGCAATGGCAACCCACTCTTGCCTGGAAAATCTCATGGATGGAGGAGCCTGGTAGACTGCAGTCCATGGAGTCTCGAAGAGTCAGACATGAGCGAACGACTTCAGTTTGACTTTTCACTTTCATGCATTGGAGAAGGAAATGGCAACCCTCTCCAGTGTTCTTGCTGGAAGATCCCAGGGATGGGGAAGCCTGGTGGGGTGCCCTCTATGGAGTTGCACAGAGTTAGACATGACTAAAGTGGTTTAGAAGCAGCAGCAGCAGCAGCAGCAGCAGAAGATACAAGGTTAGTGTCTCATTTTGTGCTAAAAAGTATCAACAATAAGCAGTCAGCATATGCTACATCCCATTCCTCAAAATCCTTATAATGACAATGGAAAATTAAAATGTGTTCATAATTTTTTTTTACATTTTAATTTGAAAGCTTAAAGCTTGGATTTATGTCTTAGAAATTGGAGCAATATTTAAGGATGGGCTTTCCACAGAAATAAACTTGCCAGCTTAGAGTGTGGTATAGAGAACTCCTACACCGATATGGGAAACAGGTAGAAGACTTTTGATATTCCATCTCAGAGGGATATTCCATGACTCTACCAATACTTGCAGTTGAGGGCCAGGGAAGTGAAATGATGAAATGAATGAGGTGACTTGTGGCCTTTGCCCCATTTCAAGTCCCCTCACCTGTGATCACAGGCCGTTCCTTCAGTCTATCTATGATCCTTATTCTCACCCCAGCATCTTTATGTGATGATTCAATGATGTTATTCCAGTCATATGGTCTTGGAATATTTTAATATAGGATTAAAAAAATAATAAAAAGGATATATTTTATATTCACAGCACAGAGTCTGTCTTGGGCTCAAAGTGGGAAAAAGATCCACATTTCAACCTCTTTGTCCATCTTTCCCATAATAACTTTCCATAATAATCTTCCTCTAACCCTCCCTCCCACCCTCGATATCTCTCTCTCTCTCTCTTGTCTTGATCCTTCAAATCTTTACCCAACTTAATCTTTCTCTGTAAATGTACTCCTCAGCTTTACCCCACATTTAAGGGAAAATAAATGTCCCTTACTTCTCCTTACCTGTCACAAGGACCCCTGTACCCATTCATGCTGTTGTGTGTCCTTTCTCTTCCTTCTGAGAATCAAATACATACCTCAGCCATTACTCCAATTTTAGTACATCATAAAAACATATTTTGAGCTTATCTTTATAAATTAGAATAATACTTGTGTCTAACGTTTGTCTGAGCTAGGGAATGGCACTCAGTTGATGCTCAGTAAATGACACCAGGGAAGCCCAATAAGTAAATCAGTGAATGATTAAATGAATGAATACACCAAATTTGTCAATGTTAATGATCTATAGAGTATAAAGGGCTTTGCTGGTGCCTCAGATGGTAAAGAGTCTGTCTGCAATGCAGGAGACCTTGATCCTATCCCTGGATCAGGAAGATTCCCTGGAGAAAGAAATGGCAATCCATTTCAGTATTCTTGCCTGGAGAATCTCATGGAGAGAGGACTGGCGCGCTACAGTCCATCGGGTCTCAAACAGTTGGGCATGATTAACCAACTAACATATGAAGTAAAAAATTATTTCTTAGAAAGGACTTATCATCAAAATCTATTATTTCCCAAAGTCATGGTTCTTAAGAAAAGCTAAAATATATCTTTCAGAAATCCCAAATTATTCTCCTCTCAGGAGTAAAGCACACTGCACACTAAATTGTGATCATTTTTACTCACTCAAACATCCTAGTTTTTTGTTCATGGCTTTGTTGTTTATTTATTTATTTATTTATTTTTGCAAAGCATAATTTAGACTAAGTATATCCCTTCTGTGGTAGACAGAAGTATAAAGTGGCCTTTGAGATTTCTGACCCTTTGTGTACAGTTCTTGTATAATCTCTTTCCCTTGAGTTTAGGATGGAACTGAGAATATGATGGGATAGTCTTTCCTTTGATTTTGGGTACATTATATGATAATGGTGACAGAATAATCACTCCCCGGATTATGTTAAATTATATAAGCCTTCAATGAAGAAGACTGTGAAGATAATTTCCTGTTGGTTTTGAAGAAGGAAGCCTCTGCGATGAGATGACTACTTGGCTAAGGCCTGAGGGTGATCTCTAAGAGTTGATGGTAACCCCCAAGTGAGTGCTTATACTACAAAAGATTAAACTTGCCAATAACCAGTGAGTCTGAATCTCAGGCGAGCTCATAGCCTCAGCCAACACTCTGATTTCAGCATAGAGAGCTTGAGCAAAGTGTCCAGACGCTTGACCCATGGAAACTGTGAGATGATATATGGGTATTGTTTTAAGCTCCTGCATTTGTAGTGACCGGTTACAGAGCAAGAGAAATCTAATTCAGCTCTCAAAGAAGTTGGTTTAGACACTGGATTATATATATATATAAAATTGTTCTTAGTAGAACTGCAATAGGGAAGAATAAATCAGGTTCCCATATTAGATATGTTCCTTTTACGTCAACCTTTTTCTTTGTCACCTGTGTGTAGTCATGCTGACTCTGCCCATGTCTGTGACCCCAGGCTGATCCTACCCAGCCTGGGTCTGCATCTTTGTAAAAGAATGTTTTCTATAGCCTGAAATATATATAATAGCCTTTTACCAGGGCTCTGACCTCTAAGAGCCCATTCAAATGAAGATAAAAAGTTGTAGAACAGAGAATAACATTTTTGTTGTTGTTGGAGGTTTGCATCTCTTTCAGATCTCTGAATGAGATGGGAATACCAGACCACCTGACCTACCTCTTGAGAAACCTCTATGCAGGTCAGGAGGCAACAGTTAGAACAACAGACTGGTTCCAGAATGGGAAAGGAGTACGTCAAGGCTGTATATTGTTACCCTGCTTATTTAACTTATATGCAGAGTACATCACGAGAAACTTGGGGCTGGAGGAAGCACAAGCTGGAATCAAGATTGCCGGGAGAAATATCAATAACCTCAGATATGCAGATGACACCACCCTTATGGCAGAAAGTTAAGAGGAACAACAAAGTCTCTTGATGAAAGTGAAAGAGGAGAGTGAAAAAGTTGGCTTAAAGCTCAACATTCAGGAAATGAAGATCATGGCATCTGGTCCCATCACTTCATGTGAAATAGATGGGGAAACAGTGGAAACAGTGTCAGACTTTATTTTTGGGGGCTCCAAAATCACTGCAGATGGTGACTGCAGCCATGAAATTAAAAGACGCTTACTCCTTGGAAGGAAAGTTATGACCAACCTAGATAGCATATTCAAAAGCAGAGACATTACTTTGCCAACAAAGGTCCGTCTAGTCAAGGCTATGGTTTTTCCAGTGGTCATGTATGGATGTGAGAGTTGGACTGTGAAGAAAGCTGAGCGCCGAAGAATTGATGCTTTTGAACTGTGGTGTTGGAGAAGACTCTTGAGAGTCCCTTGGACTGCAAGGAGATCCAACCAGTCCATTCTGAAGGAGATCACCCCTGGGTGTTCTTTGGAAGGAATAATGTTAAAGGTGAAACTCCAGTACTTTGGCTACCTCATGAGAAGAGTTGATTCATTGAAGAAAACTTTGATGCTGGGAGGGATTGAAGTCAGGAGGAAAAGGGTGTGACAGAGGATGAGATGGCTGAATGGCATTACCGACTCAATGGACATGAGTCTGAGTGAACTCCGGGAGATGATGATGGACAGGGAGGCCTGGCGTGCTGCAGTTCATGGGGTCGCAGATTCAGACACGGCTGAGCGACTGAACTGAACTGAACTGGAGGTTTACAAGAACATTGTAACCTGAACAGAGGTAGACAAAAATCAGACACCAAGAAATTTGCAAAAACTAATCACACTTCAGCCTTGAAATTAAAAGATGCTTGCTCCTTGGTAGAAAAGCTATGACAAACCTGTTTGTTAGTCACTCAGTTGTGTCCAACTCTGCAATCCCACAGAGTGTAGCCCAACAGGCTCCTCAGTCCATGGGATTCTCCAGGCAAGAATGCTGGAGTGGCTTGCCATTCTCTTCTCCAGAGGTTCTTTCTGACCCAGGGATCGAACCCTGGTCTCCTGCATTGCAGGCAAATTCTTTACCATTTGAACTATATGGAAGTCCTTATGACAAACCTAGGCAGCATATTAAAAAGCAGAGACACTTCTTTGTTGACAAGTGTCTGTATAATCAAAGCTATGGTTTTTCCAGTAGTCATGTATGGATATGAGAGCTATATCATAAAAAAGGCTGAGTGCCAGAGAATTGATGTTTTTGAACAGTGGTGTTGAAGACTCTTAAGAGTCCCTTGGACTGAAAGGAGAGCCAACCAGTCAATCCTAAAGGAAATCAGTCCTGCATATTAACTGGAAGGACTGATGCTAAAGCTGAAGCTCCAATCCTTTGGCTACCTGATGTGAAGAACTGACTCATTGGAAAAGACCCTGATGTTGGGAAAGATTGAAGGCAGGAGGAAATGGGGACGACAGAGGATGAGATGGTTGGATGGCATCACCACCTTGATGGACAAGAGTTTGAGCAAGCTCCAGGAGTTGATGATGGACAGGGAAGGGTAGAATGTTGCAGTCCATGGGGTTGCAAAAAGTCAGACACCACTGAACCTGAGTGACTGAACTGAACTAAACTTAGCCGCACCTCTCCCTCACTTTGCCTGCAAAATGCTTTGCTGAAAGCCATCAGAATTTTAGGGATTTTTTCTTGGACATCTTCTTGAATGGCTCTGTGATAAAGCTTTCTCTGGTCTAAACTCTGATGATTTGGTCTCACTGTGTGTCAAGAACTGGCATTTGCTCCATGGTTCTCAGCTTACCCAGGGCATTTTACAGGTAAGTCAGTTACCCTGCCTTACATATTAGTGTCATTATCTTATAAGGTATTTTTACCTCTAAGGTGGTAGAAAAAATCAAAGTGGAGTAGGTTTAAGACTTCCAAATAAAGCAAATCCTCTACTACAAATGATATCCCAAATCTATTGTGTTATTATTTATACATGTCATAAATCCAATTAATCAAAAATATTTTATGAATTTTATTGTGCAATAGAGCCTCTGGATAAAATAGAAGCAACAATCATATTTTTGTCTGCCTAATAATCTTCTCTTTTTACTCCTACACAACTTTCTTCTCTCATGTGGGACTATATTACTCAAATTTTAGTAGATGCATGGACTGAATGATTTGAAAAGCAAAGGTTTAGGAGATCGCAGAAACTGCTTTGGGCCTAGTTATAGAATTTCAATTCTGATTGACATAGTAATATTTTTACAAAAAACTGAAAACTATAAATATGGCCTCACTTCACGTAGTGCTGGATCCTAATATTCATTTAATGCTGTCGCAAACCTCTTTATCTGTGGTTTTAAACTCTGATTTCCATTATTTTCATTTCCAGGTATGTTCTCCTGTCAAGACCCTTGAAGCTACAGATGTAATCTTGTGGAGACAGGTCATGAAGAGTGATTATTTCCTCCATGGAAATGCCAATAAAAATACCAACAATCATTCTTATGAGACTAAATTGGGTTAAATCTAATTGTTGCTGGGTAGAGGTGAGGTGAAATATGCCAAATAGCTGGGTTTGGGTCATATGTTCTGAATCTGGAGAGGAACTCTGCCAATACCATGGAAGACACATGAACTGAGATCAGGAGTGCTTTCTTAGGAATACTGGACTGTGATTTTCAGAATAGGTGAAAGGTGATACTAAGCAGTCACAATCTGTCAGCCTTGTCAGCTGCACTCTGACCCTGAACAAGCTGTGGAGACTGTGGTTTCCATGGTTACTACTGCAGCAACAAAATAAGATTCAGGATCTTAACCAAATCAAGTCTCATAATTAACCTCCAGAGAATTGTCTCTGGATAGATTTCTTCTGGAAGGCTCCCTTCCAAGCAGGAAGTGAGGGGGAGGGGTTCAAGCCCCTCTCGTCTAGTNATTCTTTTGGTGAAAACCAAGTTACTTACGGGGAGGTGACTGCAGAAGGCCATACATATCAAAAAGTAGGCAATACTTGGTGGTCATTGTATCATAGTCCTAGAACTGTGAAGTTATATGCTAGAAATGGGCAATTAACTCCAAAGGGAGACAGCTCTGGGAGTTCAACCACTGACAGAGGGTCAGAGTAAAACAAGATCAACCCTGAGTATCTATCTGGAAATATGAAACTGCAAGCAGGATTCTGTTAGTGCCAGCCTCTAGAAGGAAGACAATTGTGCCATTTCAGGAAATAATGATCAGTTGTCTGGGCCAGAGGATGCCTAGGGTCTAACAATAGTGCCAGAATGGCAGTAAAATTTAAGGTCTAGCCCAGGTCAAATGCTCTAAACATTGCCTGATGGGTCCTCTTGCAACTGTCTGAAAATTTCTTCAAATTCTGTCCCCTCTCTCCCCATATACACACACAAGAACTAGGATGAGCTCCAAACTGATTATTTTGTTGACATCTCTGAGTTTGAAAACTTTGACTGCAAAATATTCATTAAGGCAAAAAACTTCCCATCTTTTTTGTAAGTAAGATTTAGAAAATACACTTCTGAACCAAGGCCATGGTAGGAGCGCCAGTCCAAGGCCTCATTTTCTGATTCTTGGACCAATAAATTCCTGGGCAATCAGTGTAGCTTCTGATTAGAAACCTTATGTGGAAGAGTAGGGAGAGAAGGTGATGGGGCAGGAATGAAGAGAAAACAGAATCCTTTTTTCTGTTTTCATGGAGTGTCATCATTATTTTTTCTGTTATTGTGCTTATCATAGCAAGATAACGGAAAAAAAAAAAAAAAAACAACAAACAAGCATCTCACTTGGTAAAAGGCAAAAAATACACAAAGCAAAATAATGAAGAGCCTCTTCCTAATGGAAAGCTATCTCCTTCAGTGCTCCTCATGGCTGCCAACAAAGCTCTGCCAATCACTGAGTTATTCCATTTCCTGCAAAATGTATCCTCTCTGCTCTGCTTTAAAACGCTGGACCTGGGGCTGCAAACTCCCTTTCTGCTTCATCAGATAACTTCCTGTTAAAGTCGCATAAGAAAAGGCACAAAGGAATCAAGAGGGAGTAGGAATTGCTCCTTCCTCTGGTGTTTATTGCCTTTATCCACAATAAGCTTTCACCCTATGACAGGCAGTGCTAAAGGATCCAGTTTCTCTTATTATTTCCCGAAACATCCTGCCTGTGCTTCTTCAAAGGCAGCAGAATCACCCAACTAAGATCTCTGGAAATGGCTTGGCGGTTACTTGGCACTGAATGTGATGCTGAATGCTTTAATAAAGGAACAAGGGAAACTGGAAACCTGCAGCATACAAGTAAGTGAATTACCACCTGTAGGCAAATATTCTACTAAAGCAAATGTCCAAATGTTGTGAGCACTAAGTAGTGACTGCGCTTGACAGTCATGGTGGCAATAAGGACCATAAGGGCTGTAAGAGGCCCAGTGGCATTTTGCACCAGAACACTTTCTGAAGGAAGTAATAAATTTGAGACTTTAACCCCTGAGATCAACTAGCTCCAAAGATGACTGGAAATTAATATTTCTTCTAGCCATAGGAAAACATCTCTGAAAATTAAATCTAAATTTTATTGTATAGGTTGCATAGTTACTAGGCAATGAGATTTACCGTTACAAACCCTGTTATGTGAATGTTAGGGCATTGGAAAGAAGAGCCTGAACCTTGGAATAGAGACATCTGGATGAATTTAGAAGCTGAATGTATTGAAACCTTAGAAACTCTTGGTATCTCTCTTGAAAATGAAAACTGCCTGCCCTCCTGTCTCCGAGGAAACTAACAATGTATTGGTTGACTCTTTGCAATAACTTCATTAATCCCTTATGTTAAATTACCTTTTCTAAATACTAAGATGATTTCTGTTTTTCTGAGTGGACTGTGACTAAAATAATATTCTCCTACACATTTTTACTTTCCTTAAAATATAGTGAACTTTGATAATAATCATTATCCATTATCATAAGTTTTAACTCTTTTTCTAAAAAACAAAATACGTGAAAATATTTTTTTTTTAATTTCCATGTTTTTCAATGCAGAGGTCATGTTATGATATAAATACAGCTCACAGTGTACAAAATTCTGACTTCTTTCATATCTTTTCTTTCTTTCCCCCTTCAATTTGCAGTGATAGTTGCTATTGGCCAGGTCAATGACTTCAAACAAAACTTTAACAGTTTCCACCTACCCTAAACCTGCACCTTTTCTTGTTCTACCAGGTTTAACTTCTCGTTTATCAAATTAGTTGCCAAAATTCATTTCAGCTCAGCAAAGATTTTAGAACTACTTGGTGTCAAGTATGGTGCTAGACACAAACCGGAGGCAAACATTAAGCCCATGTAATCCTATCCATCCCTTCTACTCCACCTTAACAATTTCCTTACCAGGCTTTCTGCCTCATTTCTATTTTTTCATAAATATTATGTTTATTGGAAGTATTCTCACTGTCATCTCTAGAAAGCCTATATAAAACTTATAACATAAAAAGACATCAACTTAGACCAAGGTTGTGGTAAATGAAGTACCATATGCCCTATCTTACATGCCATCTGACTTATTTTGATTTTAATATAGCAGTAGTTGATGGATGTAGAATATTCAAATAAGCAGAATTATGTAACATAACAGTTCATCTTCTTCCTAGAAGTAATCTATCTCTAGATTTAATGGTATAATATTTACAGCATCTTGTCAAATATATCTATATATTTATTTCTCAATATATCTATATAAGTTCTACATAATTCACTTTGGCTCAGAAATATATGCAATTCTATAATATAATATATGCATCATTGATCATTTCTGATGGCATTTCCAAACTTCTTTTTTTGATAAAAGAGCTGAAAGAAATAGAAGTTTTGTGTTGATTTGTTGATCTTGAAGAAAAAATGCCAGGCTGACCTTTAAGTATTCAAAATCCTTTTTCATGTAGCAAAATTTGGTATCCTTAACATTAAAAATGGACTTCCCTAGTGGCTCAGATGGTAAAGCATCTGTCTACAGTGTGGGAGACCTGGGTTCGATCCCTGGGTCGGGAAGATCCCCTGGAGAAGGAAATGGCAATTCACTCCAGTACTATTGCCTGGAAAATCCCATGGAAAGAGGAACCTGGTAGGCTACAGTCCATGGGGTTGCAAAGAGTTGGACACGACTGAGTGACTTCACTTTCACTTTAACATTAAAAATGGATTTCACATTACTATTTTTTAATATTGGAGAAATAAGTGAATTAAATAGGTGAACAGAGCAGAGCTGCCTGATACTCCTACCTCTGAGAAATTGAAATGTCCAACACCAGACCTTTTTTCATTTAGGAGACTTACTGGTTTTAGACATTGAAGGGAATATTTGTTAAATTATTTGCTGACCATCAAAGCTAACAGAAGTCTCAGTGGTCACACAAAACTACAGTTGTGTTTTTCATACTTAGATCATAAAGGTCACTAAATAACAACTAAAACAACAAAAAACAACAAAGACAGTTCTGAAGAGGAAAGAGAATCTGATTTCCAGAGTTGCCATAGTGTATTAGGTAAAATGTCCAGTTTTCAACAGCAATCAATACGAGATATACAAAGAAAGTAGAAATATGGCCAATGCTCAAAAAAATAAAAGCAGTCAGCAGAAACCACCCCAGAAGAAACATAGACATTGGATTTATTAGACAAGATAACTGATTTAAATAAATTCAGATAACTAAAAGAAAATCACATCAAAAAAAAAAGAAAAAATTATTTTTGTTTAGTATGAGTTGAGTTTAGTATGAGAATGATGTCTTGGCCACTACTTAACACACAGACATTTTGAAAGTGAACCACACAGAAATTCCAGAGTTGAAAATTCAACAATAAAATGAAAAATTCTATCAGTTCAGTTCAGTTGCTCAGTCCTGTCCAAATCTTTGGAACCACATGGGCTGCAGCATGCCAAGCTTCCTTGTCCATCACCAGCTCCCTGAGCTTGCTCAAACTCATGTTCATCAAATTGGTGACGGCATCCAAGCATGGCATCCTCTATTGTCCCCTTTGCCTCCTATCTTCAATCATTCCCAGCATAGAAGCTTTTTCTAATGAGCTAGTTTTTTGCATCAGATGGCAAAAGATTGGAGCTGAGCTTCCGCATCAGTCCTTCCAATGAATATTAATGGTTGATGTCCTTTAGGATTGACTGGTTTGATCTCCTTACTGTCCAAGGGACTCTCAAGAGTCTTCAACACCACAGTTCAAAAGCATCAGTTCTTCAGCACTCAGCTTTCTTTGTGGTCCAACTCTCACATCCATATANCAACTAAGGATGAATAAAAACAATCATAAGCCTGCTTGTGAGGGATCAAATTAAGTAGCTAATGAGCAATGCCCAGTGGTTCTATCTTCCTGTCTCAATGACTTTTAGCTCCCCTAAATGTTGGCGACCCTAGAACAGAGGGGTGCAGACTTGTCATGTCAGACTGCCTGGGCTTGAATCCCAGCTTCACTAGTTACTACCTGCGTAATCATCAATATTTTAACTCTTCTATGAGCAACTAGAGAGCATATTCAAAAGCAGAGACATTACTTTGCCAACTAAGGTCCGTCTGGTCAAGGCTGTGGTTTTTCCAATAGTCGTGTATGGATGTGAGAGTTGGACTGTGAAGAAGGCTGAGCACTGAAGAACTGATGCTTTTGAACTGTGGTGTTGGAGAAGACTCTTGAGAGTCCCTTGGACTGCAAGGAGATCCAACCAGTCCATTCTGAAGGAGATTGGCCCTGGGATTACTTTGGAAGGAATGATGCTGAAGCTGAAGCTCCAGTACTTTGGCCACCTCATGCAAAGAGCTGACTCATTGGAAAAGACTCTGATGCTGGGAGGGATTGGGGGCAGGAGGAGAAGGGGACGACAGAGGATGAGATGGCTGGATGGCATCACTGACTCGATGGACATGAGTCTGAGTGAACTCCGGGAGTTGGTGATGGACAGGAAGGCCTGGCTTGCTGCTATTCATGGGATCGCAAAGAGTCGGACATGATTAAGCGACTGAACTGAACTGAACTGAACTGAACTCTTCTAAACTTCAGATTTCTTATAGGTTAAGTGGGTTATAGTGATTATACCTAGTTCATGCTGTGAATACTTAAAAAAAAGAGAGTGCTCATGTTTAAAGTATTCAGAATACTGACTGCTACATAAAATGGGCTTAGGAAATTTTGAGTTGTGTTACCAAGCTAGTGACTTCCAGAAATGTCTGACTATATCTCTCCAGGAAGCCAAGGGTCAATTATTCATGTAATAAATGCCAGGTGACAACAGGCTCTATATTTCATGATATAATTTCTATAATTGGTTTTATACTAAACTATTGTCCATCCAGCAGTGTCTTTCAAAATAGGTAGAAATTAAACATTAAAGATGCTGCTACACTACTTGCTAACTCATGACAAACTAAGATCAATAAATCCCAAAACTATTTCTGAGTTCCGGAATGTCCTTAGGATATTTCTCAACACAATGTTGACTGTATTAGTTTACTGTTGCTGCTCTAAAAACTTACCACAAAATCGTTGGCTTAAAGGAACAATTTTTTTCTCTTACTGTTCTGTAGACAAGAAGTTCAGATTTTGGGGGGTTAAAATCAAGGTGTCAGCAGAGCTGATACCTCTGGAGAGTCCTCCGGAGAATTTGTTCCTTGCCTCTTTCAGCTTCTACTGGCTGATGACATCCCTTTGTTGTGCTCCCATCTCTCTTGCTTCCATTGACTCGTCTCCTACTTCCTCTTCTGTAGTCAAATGTCTTTGTATCCCTGCTTTAAGGATACTTGTGATTATATTTAGTTCTCATCCAGATAATTCACGATAATCTCTCCATCATTTAGTCCCACCTGCAAAGTGTGTTTTGTCATTTAACACTGGAAGATGTTCCAGAAAATAGAATATGAATATCTTTGGGGCTATTATTAAGCCTACCACAACCAGAATTAATTGATAAGAACCAGCATATGAGACTCAGAAATAATGGACCTGATGAAGACAAGATGACAAATTTGGGTAGAAAGAGAACAAAGAATGACGGATGTCCCCTATAGCACCGGCTATGGTCACTCCTGTTGTGAACAGTCATCTTTATTATCCCAGTAAGGTGATTTGTAAGAACATAAAATTAACTCATTTTCAAAATTTGTCAGTGTAAAGGCTTGGATAATAAAATACTTAGATTCACACACATCCTGAAGTAAAACTTACAGGAGGATTTATCTTACAACTGAGTGGTGGAAGAAAGAATGCAAAGAATGAGAGATGTCATCTTTCTTTAAAGTACGGAAAAATGTTACCCCATTTACTCAACAATTGATGGNATATGAATATCTTTGGGGCTATTATTAAGCCTACCACAACCAGAATTAATTGATAAGAACCAGCATATGAGACTCAGAAATAATGGACCTGATGAAGACAAGATGACAAATTTGGGTAGAAAGAGAACAAAGAATGACGGATGTCCCCTATAGCACCGGCTATGGTCACTCCTGTTGTGAACAGTCATCTTTATTATCCCAGTAAGGTGATTTGTAAGAACATAAAATTAACTCATTTTCAAAATTTGTCAGTGTAAAGGCTTGGATAATAAAATACTTAGATTCACACACATCCTGAAGTAAAACTTACAGGAGGATTTATCTTACAACTGAGTGGTGGAAGAAAGAATGCAAAGAATGAGAGATGTCATCTTTCTTTAAAGTACGGAAAAATGTTACCCCATTTACTCAACAATTGATGGGGTGAATAATAAACACTCAATGTAATAATTATAGAACAAAAATAAGCACACTATATTTTAGGTAACTTAATTGGGGGAATAGCCTTTGGGTAAGGTTTTTGATTTGAAAACAAAGAGAAGAGAAAATATCTTGCCCTTAAATTAAAAATTGACTATTTAGGTGTGAAATTACAGTATAAGTGATGGAAAGGTCTATAATCCTGTGTCATAATTAAATGTGGGAAAAAAGTACTGGGTGACTTTTTGATGAGACTCTCCAGTTTACATTCACCATTTCCAGTGCTCCCAACTTAACCCACTTGATTTGTACCAAGTCAACAAGGGGGATAACTTGTCACATACTCACCAATAGTTCTTTGAATAGCTACAAAGGGTAGGCTTGTTGTTACTTATATCTATGTAGTTAACTTTCATTATTAATAACTTAAAATATCTGCCCACCTCAGAATGGCCCCCTAAACCACAGGATTGAAGACATAGAAAAAGCTACTGTTTTTGTGCTAAACCTGCCACAGATAATTGAACCACAAGGAAGCACTAAGTTCAAGTTGAGTCAATCACTCAAATGATTCAAAAAGTTATATGAAACTTTGACCGAGAAAGTCTTTGTATAGGTCTGGACATGACTAGACACACCTGGGCTGGCAATGTGTACATCTCATTATTTAAAAATAGTGAGAGCTAGTCTGGAAAGAGTAAAAGAGGAGGTGAGAGGCATGGATGATTTCCAAAAAAGTCTGGTATATTTGCTGATGGTAATTAACAGAGGCCTTTTTTGGAAACTAGTCGTAAAATATAATCTATCAAAGTTACTTAGAAGTCCATCTTTTTGCTGTGACAACATGAAAGGATGTGACATTCTGGCCAATAGCTAGTGCTTGGCCAAAGCTAGCCAACTACCCAGACTGAATCTTAATCTACTATTTATATTTCTATAGATTTGAAAATATCTCTTCCAATTCATCTGCTATAAAGCATACTTACTGAATAGCTATCCTACCATAAGAGATCCTATTGCCTTGAGCCCAGTGTGTTCTATTTTTCCATTTCTGTGCTGACAATGTCATATCAGATTTAAATCTAAATGGTCAGGATGTGAGCTAAATCCTGTTTTGAAGGAAAAAGCTAAAGTTAATTAGGCCACCCAGGAATTTAATACATCCCTATGGATCTTATAACATGCATTAGCAATGGTCAATGTAAGTTTTAATAGCATTTTTGGCACATAATTTTGCAATTCTTTTGATCTGAGTCACTGAAGAATTATCTGAGACAATCTAGAATCTATAAAAGTGCAAACATTACGTCAATGTACAGTGACTCAATGGACCCAGAATGCTTTATTTATTTACTATTGACTTGTAATTCAATCTAAAATGATCCTATAAGTTCCCAACCAGGCACTGATATTCTTTCACAGAATCATGAGTAAGAGAACAGTCTTGGGATAGTGAACAAATTTTTCCTTCTCTCTCACCACAGTGCCTCTACCAGTATCCCACCATATGTATCTTGTTAGTTCCTTGTGACCTGAGCATTCAGAATGCCATATTCTACCCTTCTGTTTATTATGAAGACACTCTAGTACATGAAACTATCAAGGCGATTCCAATGACCTCAGTAGGCTCCCTTCAGCACCTAAATGTCACAATGAAAACAACAGTCATGAGATATAATATTGCTAATGCAAGTGCATTTTTGAGAGTAACAGTCACAGTGAACATTTAGAAGATATCATCTGATCATAAATAAACTCTTCAATATACTGAAGCACTGAGCCAAATAACAAAGCTAATAAAATTCCTTTGAAATAAAAGCTAGGGTAACAAGTAAATGAGGCATGGGATTTATAGAGTGGTTTTACAGTATAGAGGTACGGTTGGGGGAAGCACAAACTCATAAACTTCCTGACTCAAAAAGGCTGTGACATCAGAATGAAATGATTGAATATATAGTGTTATTTGTTATTTGTGTCTGCCCCAAATGCATCTTTGGTTCTTAAGAGATTATCTGCTGATTTTATTTGTTGAACAAACCATGTTGTTAGGTGGGTAGACATTAGCTATGGAGATTACATGTAGCTCAGATATGTCTAACCAGAATATCATATCTTATTGCCCCTAGTATGTAAGTAGAGTAATATGCAACTGTAGAAAATGAATTTAATTCTATGCCTTGTGTTGAAAAGGGAACATATTTTTTTCTGATGGGCAAAGAAATGAACAAGGTACAAACCTGCGGCTCTAAGAGGATACCACGTTTAAGAATGAAGCAAGGACACACACACACACATCAGTGCACATGCACACACATGCAGATCCAAAAGATAAAGAGAAGGCAATTGCTAATAAGGCTGCCAAACCCAATTCATTTCCCCTACATTATAAACATGTAGGAGCACATAGTCACTTTTGCTTTGAATTAGTTTGTTTTCATGGCATTACTGACTCAATTGGCATGAGTCTGAGCAAACTCTGGGAGATAGTGAACAACATGGAAGACTGGAGTGCTGCAGTCAATGGGGTCACAAAGACTTAGAGACTAAACAACAAAATTGGGTTTCATTTCTATCACTGACATTCCACAAAAAAGTCATTATATACACACATTTTTAAGCATCAGATCAATTGCTCAGTCATGTCCAACTCTTTGCAACCCCATGAACCACAGCACGCCAGGCCTCCCTGTCCATCACCAACTCCTGGAGTCCACCCAGACCCATGTCCATCAACTTGCTGATGCCATCCAACCATCTCATCCTCTGTCGTCCCCTTCTCCTCCTGCCCTCAATCTTTCCCAGCATCAGGGTCTTTCCCAATGAGTCAGCTCTTTGCATCAGGTGGCCAAAGTATTGGAGTTTCAGCTTCAACATCAGTCCTTCCAATGAACACCCAGGACTGATTTCCTTTAGGATGGACTGGTTGGATCTCCTTGCAAGTCAAAAGTCTCTCAAGAGTCTTCACCAACACCAAAGTTCAAAAGCATAAATTCTTTGGCGCTCAGCTTTCTTTATAGTCCAACTCTCACATCCATACATGACCACTGGAAAAACCATAGCCTTGACTAGACAGACCTTTGTTGGAAAAGTAATGTCTCTGCTTTTTAATATGCTATCTAGATTGGTCATAATTTTCCTTCCAAGGAGTAAGCGCCTTTTAATTTCATGGCTGC
>SJYA01002982.1:108046-239080 GCA_006410615.1 Neotragus moschatus
TAAAAGTAAACCAATAAGCAGAAGAATATATAAAGCAAATACCTGTTTAGTATATACACTTTGAGACTGATTATTTAGGATCAGTTGCTAAAATGAAGTTTAAGAATGAATTATTATTAAAGCTATTATTAAGGCATATTCCAAGAAGAACACCTAAGAATACTTTGGTGACAGCTAAGAAAGGTCTTCCTACTTTTCCTGAGGTCTCACATACAGCTTATTTGTAACTAAGGATTACCCTCCCCAGTACTTAAGCCATCTGATGCAAAGAATCAACTCATTTGAAAAGACTCTGATGCTGGGAAAGAATGAGGGCAGAAGGAGAAGGGGTAAACAGAGGATAAGATATTTGGATGGCATCACTGACTCTATGGACATGAATTTGAGCAAACTTCAAGAGATAGTGAAGGACAGGGAAGGCTGGCAGGCTGCAGTCCACGGGGTCACAAAAAATCAGACACCACTGAGTGACTGAACAACTACTCTGTCTAATTCAGCAATTCTATCTCATAAACAGTATCTCAAGATGCCAACATTAGAGATACCCAGATAATTCTCTCTGATGACTCAGATGGTAAAGAATCTACTTGCAATGCAGGAGACCTGGGTTTGATCCCTGAGTCAGGAAGATCCTCTGGAGAAGAGAATGGCAACCCACTCCATTATTTTTGCCTGGAGAATTCCATGGACAGAGGAGTCTGTCAGGCTAGAACCCATGGGACCATGAAGAACTGGACACAACTGAGCGACTAACACAGATCATTACACAATAATAATTTGTGGAAAAATACTCTTCTCACTTTCCAGGGCAATTTTAACAAATATATTGAAATAGGATATTTACTCTTCTGGCTATATATGTGACTGGTGATAAATACTATGCACAGGTAACTACTATGCTATAACAAAAACAAAATCACTGAGCTAATCTATCAACTGTGACTTCGTTATGAACAAAGTAGAAAATGAAACTGTAAATGCAAATTATAATTTTATCAAACTACTTGACACCTACTTCATAACAGTTAAAAGTATCCTATGATGGTTAATAGTTCACATGCCTGATTATAAACCTTGTTTCTTTGCCCCAAGGCTGAGCACTATCCAAGCAGGTCACTTAAATTCAGTTTCCCAACTTCTTCTATTTTTGTTTGTTTGCTTTTGAAACATAACAGACTCTACATCATTGAACTATTATAAGGACTAAATAAGTTAGTTTGTATAAAACACATAGAATAGCCACTATCACATTTCAAGTGCTACTTAGGGTTCATAACACAGTATATAGGAAGCAGTGACCAAAAAACATCTCAAAGAAAAAGAAATCCAAGAAGGCAAAGCGGTGGTCTGAGGAGGCTTTACAAATAGGAAAGAAGAGAAGTGAAAGGCAAGGGAGAAAGGGAAATAAATACCCAACTGAATACAGAGTTTCGGAGAATAGCAAGGAGGGCTATGAAGGCCTTATTAAATGAATAATGAATAGAAATGGAGGAAAACAATAGAATAGGAAAGACTAGAAATCTCAAGAAAATTGGAGATATCAAGGGGGCAGTTCATGCTAGAATGAGCATGATAAAGGACAGAAATAGTATGGATCTAGCAGAAGAGATTAAGAAGAGGTGGCAAGAATACACAGAAGAACTACACAACAAAGGCCTTAATGACCAGATAACGACAATCGTGTGGGTACTTACCTAGAGCTGGGCATCCTGGAGTATGAAATCAAGTGTAACTTAAGAAGAATTACTATAAACAAAGCTAGTGGAGCTGGTGGAATCCCAACTGAGCTATTCAAAATTCTAAACGATGATGCTGTTTAAGTATTGCACTCAATACATCATTAAATTTGGGAAAACTGAGCAATGGTCATGGGACTACAAAAGATCAGTTTTCACTCTAGTCTCAAAGAAGGGCAATTCCAAAGACTGTTCAAACCACCATACAATTGCAGTCANTCCCAACTGAGCTATTCAAAATTCTAAACGATGATGCTGTTTAAGTATTGCACTCAATACATCATTAAATTTGGGAAAACTGAGCAATGGTCATGGGACTACAAAAGATCAGTTTTCACTCTAGTCTCAAAGAAGGGCAATTCCAAAGACTGTTCAAACCACCATACAATTGCAGTCATTTCACATGTTAGCAATGTTGTGCTCAAAATCCTTCAAACTAGGTTTCAGCAGTAACAACAACAACAAAAAAAATCCAGATGTACAAGCTGAATTTCAAAGAGGTAGAGGAACCAGAGATCAAATTGCCAACATCTGTTGGGTCATGGAGATAGCAGGGAGTTCCAGAAACACATCTACTTCTGTTTCATTGACTATCCTAAAGCCTTTGATTTTGTGGAGCATAACAAACTGGAAAATTCTTAAAGTAATAAGAATACCAGACAACCTTACCTGTCTCCTGAGAAACCTATATGTGGACCAAGAAGCAATGGAACCAGACATGGAACAATGGACTGGTTCAAAATTAGGAAAGGAGTACATCAAGGCTATATATTGACACACTGTTTATTTAACTTATATACAGAGCACATCAATGTGAAATGCCAGACTCAATGAATCACAAGCTGGAATCAAGATTGCCAGGAGAAATATCAACAACTTCAGATATGCATATGATACCACTCTAATGGCAGAAAGTGAAGAGGAAATAAAGAGCCTCTTGATGAGAGTGAAAGAGGAGAGTGAAAATGCTGGTTTAGAACTCAACATTTAAAAGACTAAGATCATGACATCCAGTCCCGTCCCTTCATGGCAAGTAGAGGCAAAAAGTGAAAACGGTGGCAGATTTTATTTTCTTGGGCTCCAAAATCAATGCAGACAGTGACTGCAACCATGAAGTTAAAAGATGCTTGCTCCTTGGAAGGAAGGCTATGACAAACTTAGCTGATTAAAAAGCAGAGACATCATTTTGATGACAAAAGTCCATAGAGTCAAAGCTATGGTTTTCCAGCATATATGGATGAGAGTTGAGCCATAAATAATGCTGATCACTGAAGAACTAATACTTTTGAGTTGTGATGCTGGAAGACTCTTGAGAGTCCCTTTGACTGTAAGGAGGTCAAACCAGTCAATCCTAAAGGAAATCAATTTGGAATATACAGTGGAAGGACTGTTGTTGAAACAAGCTCCAGTATTTGGCCACCTGATACAAAAAGCTGGCTCATTGGAAAAGACCCTGACGCTGGGAAAAAATGAGAGCAAAAGGAGAAGGTGGCGGCAGATGAAGAGACAATCAGACAGTATCACCAACTCAGTGATCATGAATATGAGTAAACTCTGGGAGGTAGTGAAGGATAGAGGAGCCTGGTGTGATGCAGTGCATAGGGTTGCAAAGAGTCGGACACAATTTAGTGACTGAACAACAATGTTATTATTCACCTGATTTTTACTCATTTTACTCATTCTAAGTCTAAGCCAGTATCTATGTTAATACTCATCATTCATCATCCTCTCCTTATTGAGAATGCCCTTGCTGTCTTTTCTAATGGAATATTTATATTTGGAATGTTTCCATTTCACAGAAGTCAGTTGTTTTCTCATCTGAAAGATGCTCAAATGAGAGATTTGTTTCCCCAAATGGAACTGCTCACATCCTTGCTCAGCACAGACTTTGAGGGAATTAATCAGTTTACTTTTCCTTAGGATAAGATAGAGCAATAAATTTGATGCTTTATTTATATAGCATGTACCCAGAACATAATGCTTATTTTTCAATAGTATACTACCCAGTCCTTCAAATGAAGTCATTGACAGTTTACCTTGAAAATGAAAATTAAAAAGCATATATAAAACCTCAGCAGATTTATTTTACTCTGTTGCTCCACTCCACACACCCCCCAGGGTAGTTACATATGATCAAATTTACCTTTCTGTCCCTTAACTGTCAGATGTTTGTATATATTAGCTTTTCCCTGTTTGGTCTCTTAAAGGTTTTTCCTCTGGAAACCAACCTGTTTATGAAATCAATTGATAATGAGCCTAGAAATGAGGCCTGGAAAATTTATAACCATATGCTTTTCTCAGCGACTCTGAAACTTCACAAGCTTACAGTATAATTAAATCAGCTTAAATATAATACATGTAGACTATTTAAAGACTCTAAGAGCATCTAAAAAGATTCTTAAAATATTTTATTACTTTAGAAATTAAACCACTTTGGTCAGCTAGGAGATTAAAGCTATATTTTAAAATACATTTAAATTAAAATGTATTTATAAGGTATAACATAGTTACTTAAAAGTCTCATCTGGTTCAGAAAAACCTAATAATGGAAGTAAATGCCTTTTGCACATTTAGACATGGCATATGGTATCCATATTATGCTGAAGGAAAAATAAAAATGTTTGCAGCTCAATGAGAATACCAAAATTGATTTAAGCTTCTTTTCATTGGAGCAAAATTTATTACATTCATCATGAGCAAGTGAGAATTTAATTTTCTAATAAGACTTTATTAGCATTAAAAAAAACCTGTTTGCTTTCTCTACAAAGGATATTTCCAAGTCATTAAAAATGGTTACATTTTTTGAATTAAAAAGTTAGGAGTTAGAAGTAATTTTTTAACTAGAAATGAAATTGCTATAGATCATTCCAATTGGAAAATCTTTGAAAAAATCTTCAACATTTTATAAAAATGAAAGAATGAAGGTACATAAACTTCTGGCTTCTCGTATAGACTCTGGCAAACTTGAAGATTGCCACTTTCTGCTAAAAACATGTAAAAAGTTCAACAAATGGAAAAATCAACAAGTTTTCTTATATCTTGCAGAGAAGGGGTCTCAGAGAAAAACTGCTGCTTCCGTGTTTGAGTGACACAGGCAAATAGAATCATAACTTCCTGGCACAGAAACTCAGCAGCAGAAACTTCTGTAGGAATTAGAGGCAGGGAGAGGAAACTGAATGTTGAGTAAAACAAATTGCTGGAGGCTCAGCAGGAACAAGTCATGGTTAAAAGTTCCAAGAGAATCTACTAATAAAAGGAGTTCTACACTTTTGTGAGTTTTTCTCTAAGAGTTCTAAAAGGTGCTCACAGTGAATATCAGATAAAAATCTCCTCTCACTTCCAGCAGAGGGAGGAGGAAAGAAAGGAACCACTTTGAAATGCCTCAGAGCATTTCTTTTCTCCTTACAGAGACTTACTCTCAGGAGAAACTATTTCACTGCAACCTAGTCTGCTGGGGTTTTTATCAGACTAAGGTAGGGGGCAGATATCCAGCTGTAGTCAGCTCTGATTTTTCTCCTGAGGGAAGAGAACTATCCAACGCTAAGCTCTTGAGCCTTCCACAGAGGGTAGGGAAATACATGATCCAGTCTCTCCAGCTATCCCCACTTAAGAGCGATGGGGGGATACTGAGAAGATCACAGGTGATGTTCACAGACTAGGGGCATAAGCTCTCCGAAAGCCTGAAACTTAATCATGGGACATAGAATGGTTCACCTTCCCACCGCACAACACTACTGAAGACTATTTATTACAGTTCCTTTAACCTGAAACATTGTGCCTGCCTTTGAATAAAATAGCAAGCACAAAGCATACTAAAAGGAAAAATGAACAAATTTTTAAGGGACTGAATGAACACCATAATCAGAGGCAGACGTAGCAGGTATATTTGAATGATCAGAGCAGTAATTTATAAAAACTATGATAAGTATGCTAAAGGTGTTCACAGGAAAAGTAGAAAACATGTGGAAACAGACGGATAATGTAAATGGGAAGATGGAAATTCTAAGAAATAATTAAAAAGAAATGCTGGAGATCAAAAATACTGTAACAGAAATGAAGAGTTCTTGATAGGCTCATTAGCAGACTAGACACTGATGAGAAACAAATATCTGAATATAATCCTAAATGTAAAATGCAAAATTTTAAAAGTCATAGAACAAAGAAGAAAACCTGGATGGCCTTGAGTATGCCGATACATTTTTTAAACACGAAAGACATGATCCATGACAGAAATAAATGATAAGCTGGACTTCACCAAAATTCAACACTTCTGTTCTTCAAAAGGCACTTATCCAGAGAATGAGAAGGCAAGATGTAGACTGGGAGAAAATATTTGCAAAAGACAAACTCAAAGATAGGAACACAAACAACCGAATTAACCAGTGGCACAAAGACTGTAACAAGTACCCCACCAAAGAAGATATCCAGATGCCAAGTAAGCATATAAAACTAAGTTCCACATCACATGTCACCAGGAAAATACATAGGAAAAGAGCAAGATGTTGTTAGAAAGGAAAAAATTAATAATACCGTATTCTGGCCAGATTGGGGAGCAACAGGAACTCTCATACATTGCTGGTGGGAATACGAAATGATGTAGCCACTTTGGAAAGCAGTTTGGTGGTTGTGTANAGTATATTCAGAATAACTGAACTATCCTAGATTCAAAAAATATTACCTAAAATAGTATAATGCCTTCTGCGTCAATTCAGTTCAGTTGCCTACTACTATGTATATAAAATTGCTAGTGTGTGTGGTTCAAGAGTACTGAGAAAAAGAGAAAATAAATAGAACATTCAGCAGTTTCCCCCAAAGACAAGGGATATACAATGAATCTTCTTATACTAGTACAATTTGAATGAGTCTATACTCATTCGAAAAAAAAAGAATGAACCTGTGCAAATGGTAAGAAACATGGTATAAGATAGGAGGCACTTAACAGGAATCTCTGTGACCATCGAAATCATGCTGATCATGGTCTCCACAGCAACAAACAATGAAAAGTAGGTTTGAATGAATAGTGAGTCTGTTTCATTTTAAGAGTTTTTTTTTAAGTTTAATCTGGATTTCTTATTTAAAATACTAGCTTGAGAGAAACGCAAAGAAATCATTAATTTCCAGATTGAATAAGTAGTAGGCTGAATATTCCATACATGAATAAAAAGGGATCCAAAGTGATACCTGACTAACTTTTGGAATTCAAAAGAATAANTAAGTTTAATCTGGATTTCTTATTTAAAATACTAGCTTGAGAGAAACGCAAAGAAATCATTAATTTCCAGATTGAATAAGTAGTAGGCTGAATATTCCATACATGAATAAAAAGGGATCCAAAGTGATACCTGACTAACTTTTGGAATTCAAAAGAATAAAAAGATGATAAAGATTTCCAGAAAACTAAAATCAGAGAAAATAAAATGCCATTAGGAATCTCAATAGGCTTATTAGTGAGAGAAAACATAAGATACAAGCATTCAGTAACACTATGATAAAAATTACTTTGAATCTAATATTGTATATCCAACAAATCTCCAGGTTCAGTGTGACAGCACAATAAAGAGAAATATCAGACGTGCACAATCTCTCTTCTCCCTCTCCATTTCCATTTCCTCTTCCTCCCCTTTCGCCTGTCCCCACATACCTTTTCTTAGGAAACTACTGACCCGGAAGCTATCTAATCACAAAGATTAAACAAAACAAATAAACAGATAAACAAAGATCAAGACATCAGAATCCAGGAAACAACAGCTACATTCAGTTGATTCAAAACATAAAGAAACCAATCTATTTTTTCAGTAGGATGTCAGAAGTTTCTGGAATGTTGATCTCCAGGAGAATAAAATTGTAATCAATAGATTCTAAGATACAGTTCAGAATTCGGAGAAAGAAATACTGACTGGCATACAAGAAGTCAGATATAGTTCACAGAAAACTTTACTTTGAGCTGAACAGTGCCTACAGGGCCTACCAGGGTAAACAGTGACTAGCTACTTAACTAAACATTATTATATACGTGCTGGATGTTTCCAGGCTAACTTAGTTAAGGTGAGAACTTAGCTAAGCTAGAGCTGTGTATCATAGAATGCCAACCTTTGTACGATACCAGGTTAGAGTTAAAGAGAAGGATACATGCGAGTTGGAAGAAAAAAATACAACTGTCATTAATATCAGAAGGCTCTCTTGAGCAGATGTGCTTACAAACAGGTATAGATCAGCTTGTCCAACTTGTCTTTGATGTCCCTTGATTTGTATCTTGATTATTTCCAGATTACAGACCTAACTGCTATCAGTTCTCTATCAGATGACCAACTGCAGAACCACAGAGGTGATATTTATGTAATAGCTCACCTTCCTGTCACTGTCCCCATGAGCTAACCTTTATAGATCTATTTTAACTGCTGGATTTTGGCTGGCTTTTCAGATTTCACCAAAAGCTCTGAGTTGTTAGCTATACTGGTCCTTCAGAGGAGCAATTCATGATAATTCCTCTAATTCTTTCTTACTTTCTGACCTTTATTTCTCCAGCTATTGCCACAGACCTAACATCTAAAATCAGTTCTTTAATCTCATAATACTCTACTCTTAGTCTATGTCTAAAGATTCAGAGATAAAGATTTTGGTATCAACAGTGGCTCCATGGAAAGAGACACTTAAGAATAGAAATGTATAATTGAATTATCCACCTGAAAAGATTAAGCTGGGCTAATGAGACCACCGCTGGGGATAAATAGGACATTCCTAGTATTTGTTATGTCTTCTTGGCAAGAGTTACTAAAATTAAGATCTTTAGCCACTTGGAGTAAAATGCTTTCAGAAGGCAAGACTGTGGGCAATCAACTGTTACCACAGAGCCAAATAACAACTTAGTGGAAATAAACAGTATAATAATTATGGGTGTGTGTAGCTGCTTCTAAACTGATACAGAGTGAAAAATGTGGAGCTTAGGGCTTCAAATTCCCAATAAAAATTTGAATAATAAACCAGAACACTTCTATTCTGCCCTGAAAGTAACCTGTATCTCTTCTAGTCTCAGTGTTAAGACTTAAAAATCTGAAAATCAAGACAAATAAGCATTGTGGGTCCTTTTATATCAATATTAGGATATTCTGTGAAGAATGGAACACTGGAAATTGTAATGAAAACACAGTGGAACTCAGATGAGACGCACTTTGAAGCTCTGCCAAATGTCAATTACCAGTAGAAGCAGCTCAGTCTTCCCCATGAATGGATTCTTTTTTACTTTTCCTGAAGAACTTGTAACAGGTTTTCTTGGAATAGTTGCCTTGTGAATTAACAGGGATCCTGCTAAAGACAGATTCCTGGATCCTCTACAGAAGGAATAGGCTATCCACTCCAGTATTCTTGGTCTTCCCTTGGGACTCAACTGGTAAAGAATCTACCTGCAATGCAGGAGACCTGGGTTCAATTCCTGAGTTGGGAAGATCCCCTGGAGAAGGGAAAGGCTACCCACTCCAGTATTCTGGCCTGGAGAATTCCATGGACTGTGCAGACCATGAGGTCACAAAGAGTTGGACATGACTGAGTGGCTGTCACTTCACTTCACTACTGCTCAAGACATATCTACATAATATCTCATGACATCTAGGTTTATAATCAGATTTAGTATAGATAGGCCCCAGGAGAATGGATTGAAATGTGAGCCCTGAGAAAAGGCTGGAAATTAGCAGAATTATAAGATTTTGCTAACTTGCTTCATCAGAACTGGAATACATACGAAAGTGAATTTTGAGGATTTTGGATCAGAATGGAAAGAATATATTGTTTAGTTAAAGCAACTGTTCCACTCAAGGAAATCAATCCTGAATATTCACTGGAAGGACTGATTTTGAAGCTGAAACTCCAATACTTTGGCCACCTGAGGTGAACAACTGACTCATTTGAAAAGACCCTGATGCTGGGAAAGATTGAAGGCAGGAGGAGAAGGGGATGACAGAGGATGAGATGGTTGGACGGCATCACCGACTCAATGGAAATGAGTTTGAGCAAGCTCCAGGAGTTGATAATGGACAGGGAGGCCTGGCGTGCTGCAGCCCATGGGGTTGCAAAGAGTCAGACGTGACTGAGTGACTGAACTGAACTGAAATGAACTGTTCCACTTGGGTATTATCTTCAAAAATTGCTGGTTTAAATAAGCTGAAACAGTGTGGTGGAGGTCTAAAAGCATTCTTATATGTTTGAAAACTGAACTGAGATGTGATCTGTATTGAATCAAGCTGAGATGTTGGAATGTACATGGTTTACTGAAGAAATTTCCTCAAACTTAGGATACTTGAGTTGATTTATAACAAAAAGTGTTCAACCCAGAGGACAATGAATTTTTCCTTTAAGGAGAGATGGCCAAAGATATGGAACTACTAATTTGTTAACAGTGACTAATGGTATATTTGGATGCTCAAATAGTTTTCTGGAAGATAATGGGAAAACTAGTGACAATGGATATAGGAAGTAGTATACCAATGCTCATTATGAGTAATAACCTCACATAAGAGAGACTCTCAATAGTATCAGTAATCAGGTACATAAAATACAAGATTTAATGAATGTTAGTTACCATCTCTTCCCAGGCCTCCTGTTCTAGCTGGCCATGGTGGCAGGGTTTTAGTTCATATATGAGCCCAGAAACTTGGGTTTCACTTCATCAAGGCTAATATGGCTACAGCTACTAAGGAGAACCCAACTGCCAATGGCACAAATTAACAAGAGTCTACAATTAGCCAGGGCCACCAACCAGCCACTAAGTGGTTAATTGGTTACATTAGACTATTTCCACTATGAGCTTCCCTGGTGGCTCAGATGGTAAAGAATCTGCCTGTAGTGCAGGAGACCTGGGTTCAATCCCTGGGTTGGGAAAATCCCCTGGAGCAGGGCATGAGACGCACTCCAGTATTCTTGCCTGGAGAATCTCCATGAAAGAGACAGTACTTTATTCTCATTGAAACTGACATTTATTTTTAGTATATATTTTGTTTCCTGAATACAATGATTCTACTAAAACCCCCATCTGACGACATTGCTATGCATACCACTTAGTGTTGCTTCTGACTAGGGAGTTCATTTTATAGAAAATAATGTAAACTAATGGATGAAACGGGCTTCCCTGGTGGCTCAGTGGTAGAGAATCTGCCTGCCAATGCAGGAAACATTGGTTAGATCCTTGGGTAAGGAAGATCCCCTGGAAAGGAAATGATAACTCACTCCAGTATTCTTGTCTGGGAAATCTCATGGACAGAGGGAGCCTGGCGGGCTACAGTCCTTGGGGTCGAGAAAGAGTTGCCACTTTAGCAACTAATCAACAACAACAAGTAGATTAAAGCAAATGTAATTTGTTGCTCTTACATTTCCCACCACCATGAAACAGCTGGCTTGGCAGATTAGAAGACAGTATTTTAAAGAGTCACTGAAAACAACACAGCATGAAAACACTCCAAGGCTTTGAGCTTGCATCCTCTAGGGTGTTATAGTTTCTGAATCTCTGATAAATATACAGCAATCTTTCTCCTACTTCCAGAACCCATGGATCCAGGGATCAAGGCATGAAAATGGTGAATGTTATTCTAACTATGACCACAGTGAACCATTAGAAAAAATTTCCTTATAATTATACAGATTTGGGCTTTCTGTTTTAGAAATTTTGTCTAGAGTGGACGAATACTTCCAACAGGTGACAAAATAAATTTATTCTATTAACCAGATGATACTTAACTTACTTTGCCACTTAACAAATTTGGGTTTTTCATGCTGATGAATCAATAAGCAATGAGTGGAGTAACTGTACTACTTGGAGTGACTGATCCTTACTACTAAGGAAAATCAGATTTTTTTTCCCTTATAAAATAGAGATATGGATGTAGCCTGTTTTCCAATGAGTCTTCCGTTGGCATAGATTTTTCTTTAGCTTTATCCTTTATTAAACATGCATGCACGAAACACTTCATGCAAATCGTCTCACTGAATATTTTTAAGGACTCAGCAAGAGATACCATGTCCTAGTTTCAGAGATGGAAAATCAAGTGTCCCTCAGATGAGGTAATTTGCTCACATTTGCCAAGCAGAAAGTGGTGGAGTCAAGATTCAAACCCTGGTCACTTTGATACCAAAACTTTTTGTTTTTTCTAGCATCTCCTGCTGCATCTCCTCCTGACATTTTTTTCCCCCTGCTTATTTAAGGAAGCTTCTCTGACTTGGAGGCAAACATAGTAAACTACTTCTGGCTTTAAATTAAATGGCTGTGGCTGGATCAACACTATCTATTAAAAATATAAAATAAGATGCACTTATAACTTAAAATTTTCTAGTGGTCACATTGAAAAGAATAAAAATATACAGGTGACATTAATTTATATAATTAAATATGTAAATATGATTTATTTAATACTATACTACAAATATTACCACTTCAACATGAAACAAATACAAAGTTACTGAAATATGGAGTACAATTTACATTTACAGGACACTCAAGACTAGACACATTTCAAATGCTTGATGGCCACTCCCGGCTATTGGCTATCAAATCGGTTCATAAAGCTCCAGACTAAGCCTTCAACTGAGATTCCAATTACATTGTCTCTTATAGGTGATATATTTGAAGAGGAGGGCAGGGTGGGGACACTGAACAAGACAACTTTGCCTGTAGCTTGATTAATCTCTTAAGCCATTCAGAGGAATAAATTGCAGAAACCCTTGAGAATGGACAATGTCAAAGGAAAATTGTAGCATGCAAAGATAAACAGTCAAGTAGGATTTTAGTTAAGATTACTGCAAGTAAGGTGTGGACTAATTGTATTTACTCATTTAATATAAAGTATAACAGTTGGTACACTGGATCCTGGTCATTTATTTTTCATGGCTGAAATCTCAGTATTATGTGTGCTTTTGTCTTGGAATGGACTTCAGTTTTATACACACATGCATCATTCTCACTTCTCAGCTATAATTAATTATAACCATCTCCAGTCAAATTCAGGAGCCAAAGATATAAATGATTCTCACTAGATTTTAAGCTAAATTTGGGCACAAGTATGCTACAGAGAATTTTGCTGATATATATCCAAGTTCTGATTATTGGGGCAGAACCAAGGACACACACACAGATAACCACACACACGCACAACTTCTAGGAGTATTTTTAACTATAAGTTCACAAAAGCAAGGAGAAAGTTTTTTATCTTAGATAACAAGATTTTGGGTAAATCTCTTCTGAGTATTGAATAGGACCCAGGATTCTGAATAGTGGAAAATATCTCATTTCCCCAGAGAGGTCAGGGGCCTTTTTCTCCTGTAGGTCCCCTCTCCTCTGGGTCCTAGTCCATACTTTAGATGTGTAAGTAACAGTCCTTTTTTTTTTCTCTCTCTCCTTTTTAAGTTAAAAGCACCCAAGGTACACATGATTTTCCGGATAATCCATATTCTATGAGGAACTCTTAATCAAGTTTATATAAATGGCACAGACTATTTCTTAATGTATTTCTTGATGTATTTCAATCATGCAGTAAGAAAACTAGTGATTTGGAAATTGTAAAATAAATATGAAAATATTGGTTTTCAAAACACTATATTTTGAAACAAAAATCTCGGCTACTTAAAAAAATAAAAAATAAATAAAGCTTTCATTTGCGTTACAAACTTCCTAAGCTAAGAAATCACATCCTGAGGCAAGACACTTTCACTCTTTGACCAAGCTGTTGACTCCAAAATTCAAGGTTTGATAGCTATCTAACCTTTCTTCCCAAAACATTAAGATTATAAAGAACTAAGTTAATAATTCATAAAGAGCTGGGCATTTTCTTTCACTATTTTATCAGTCATGCTGTCTTACTTTTGTATCAACCTTACCTTATTTTCTATTTTTTCTACTTCCGGTTGTTTTAAAATAAGACTAATTTTATTTCATGCAAATCACTGAGTAGTAACTACTGAAATATGCTTTCTTTGAATCTCTTAAGCAACCACTCCTTTGTTCTTTATCAGTGTTTATAGAATTAGTCTCTTATACAATTCAATTTATGAATATTTTAGAGAGCCTTTGGCTCCTAAAAAAATCCATTAATTTTGAAGCACGTTTTATATGGTTTTAGAAAATTAAATATCCTAAAAAGAATTCAAGTAAAGAGAGTCATTACTCTGCCTTCCCCTAAATTCTCCTTGGGGAATACATGCTAATGGTTATTTCTGTGTGGTTCCATACAGAATACTGTCAATGTTGATTCATAAAAAGCAGCACATATAAGAATTACTCATCTGTAAGAATATCAGGCTTTATTTTTGAGGCTCCAAAATCACTGCAGATGGTGATTGCAGCCATAAAATTAAAAGACACTTACTCCTTGGAAGGAAAGTTACGACCAAGCTAGATAGCATATTTAAAAGCAGAGACGTTACTACTTTGCCAACAAAGGTCCGTCTAGTCAAGGCTATTGTTTTTCCAGTGGTCATGTATGGATGTGAGAGTTGGACTGTGAAGAAAGCTGAGCGCTGAAGAATTGATGCTTTTGAACTATGGTGTTGGAGAAGACTCTTGAGAGTCCCTTGGACTGCAAGGAGATCCAACCAGTCCATTCTAAAGGAGATCAGTCCTGGGTGTTCCTTGGAAGTACTGATGCTAAAGCTGAAGCTCCAGTACTTTGGCCACCTCATGTGAAGAGTTGACTCATTGGAAAAGACTGATGCTGGGAGGGATTGGGGGCAGGAAGAGAAGGGGACGACATAGGATGAGATGGCTGGATGGCATCACCGACTCGATTGGACATGAGTTTGAGTGGAATCCAGGAGTTGGTGATGGACAGGGAATCTTGGCGTGCTGCAGTTCATGGGGTCGCAGAGTCGGACATGACTGAGTGACTGAACTGAAGAATAGTTTCATTCCATTCTAACCAGCATAAAATGTTACAAATAATGTGTTTAAGTGAAACATGATAATATTGATATTGATGTTTTAATCTATGTCCATTTAATTTCTGAACATTAATAAGTGTTCTGCATATTTTACAAAGATAGGTTAATATATTCAGTTGATATTAATTGATTAGTTCATTAAAAATTAAGCAACTGATAAGCACTAGGCACTTTTCTAGATCCTGTTTAGTTCAAGAATAGTACTTTCACAATTTTCCTTTTAAAATCAAATATAACTTATTTTTCAAGGCAACATGAAAATATGTTTAATTGACTCTTTAAGATTAAATAAAATGCTTAAATAAATTTATACATCTATTGGCCCCCATCCCAGGTAGTTCAGTGGTAAAGAATCTGCCTGCCAATGCAGGAGACACAGGAGACTCAGATTCAAATCCTGGGTTAGGAAGTTCCCCTGGAAAACGAAATGATGACCCACTCCAGTATTCTTGCCTGGAAATTCCATGGACAGAGAAGCATGGCAGGTGACAGTTCATGAGGTTCATGACATGACTTAGCAATTGAGCACACATGCATATACCTATGGTCAGTTAATCTACAACAAAGGAGGCAAAAACATACAGTAGAGAATAGACAGTCTCTTCAGCAAGTGATGTTGGTAAACCTGTATAGCTACTGATACATCAATGAAATTAAAATATTCCTTAACACTATATATAAAAATAAGACCATTTCCCTTCTCCAGGGGATCTTCCCAATCTGGGGATTGAACCCAGGTCTCCCACATTGCAGGCAGATTCTTTACCAGCTGTTACAAAGAAACCCAAGAATACTGGAGTGGGTAGCCTATCCCTTCTCCAGCAGATCTTCCTGACCCAGGAATCAAAGCCGGGTCTCCTATGTTGCAGGTGGGTTCTTTATCAACTGAGTTATCAAGGAAACCCCAGATAAAATCAAAATAGTTTAATGATCCAAATATAAGACATGATAATGACACCATAAACTTCCTGGAAGAGAACACAAGCAAAGCACTCTCAGACATAAAATGTACCAATATTTTCTAAGATCAATCTTCTAAGGGAAAAGAAAGAATAAATAAATGGGATTTAATCAAATTTGAAACTTTTGCACAGCAAAGGAAATCATCAATAAAACAAAAAGACAACCTATGGAATGAGAGAAAAATCTTTGCAAATGATATGACCAATAAGGAGTTATTCAAAATAGACAGCTCACATAGCTCAGTATAAAAAAAATTTTTTTTTAAAGGCAGAAGTCCTAAATAGACATGTCTCCAGAGACATACAAAGGGCCAACAGGCACATGAAAAGAGGTTAATCATTGTAATTATTACAGAAGTGTGAATCAAAACTACAGTTAGGTACCACCACACGTAGGTCAGAATGACCATCATCAAAAAGAACACAATTGTTGGTGAGGATGTGTAGAAAAGGGAACCCTCTTACACTGTCGGTGGAAATGTAAATTGGTATAATCGTGGAAAACAGAATGGTGATGTCTCAAAAAACTAAAAATTGAACTATCATACGATCCAACAATTTCACTCTGGTATATATTTGAAAAAAAAACAAAAAACAAGAAAACCTCACCAATTCAAAAAGGTACATGCACCTCAATGTTCATAACGATGCTATTTATGATAGCCAAGATACGGAAACAAGCTAAAGTGTACATTAACACATGAATGGATAAAGAAGAGATGGTATACATACACAACAGAAAAGTACTTAGTTAAGTATCTTTCTGTAAAAGATTATATGAAATTATATGAAATTATCTGTGTGAAACTTTTGAAAATTATAAAACACTGTAGAATTTAAAGGTTCTTTCATTAAAAATAGTTTAAAATATCTCTAAAAGTGGAATGTGTGCATGCTAAGTTATTTCAGTTGTGTCCAACTCTTTGTGACCTTATGGATTGTAGCCTGCCAGGCTCCTCTCTCCATGGGATTCTCCAGGCAAGAATAGTGGAGTGGGTTGCCATGACCTCCTCCTCCAGGGCGTCTTCCTGACCTAGGGATTGAATCTTTTATGTCTCCTGCATTGGCAAGAGGGTTCTTTATCACCAGCGCCACCTAGGAAGAATTTTACATTAAAAGTCTAATTCAAGAGCCCAAATAAGTAAAGACAGTTTCTGATGTTAAGTTAAAAAAAAAAAAAAAGTCCTGCTTTAAATGAGAATCTTGAATATTCTCCCAGGCCTTATGTAAGCCATGCAGTCAATGATTCTAACCTCATCATCTTCTGTCTTCATGTACCACATCCAGTTTAGAACCAAGTTATCATATGACCTGATCATCACCTCTTGTTACAGAGTAAGGCAATAGTCAGTGTGCTTTTTCAAGTTCATCTGTCTTGAGGGTCAGTCTGTCCAGCAGCTGTAATGTATGTGCCCAGATTCAAGCCTAGAAGCCACAAGCACATTATTGCTGTCATGCTAAATCCCAAAGTCTTTTTCCTAAAGATATCAGCATTCTTCATCAAGCCGTGAAATGTCTACACCAAGGTCAATTTGAAGTGAGAGTTTATTTCCTTTAATCATTCTATATTTTTAACTGAAAGCAAACTAAATTATCTCTCCTTTTTAGATGAGTAACAGTTTAAAATCAACTGAGAGAAGATGTAAGTTCTTGAACTAGAAATCACAGTCCTATGAATATATTCTAAATAAATAATTGGACAAGTGCAAAAATAGAAGATATTTGCACAGAGATGCTCATTGCAATGTTGTCTGTAGTAGTAAAAAAAAATTGCATAAACAACCATCAAGACAAACATTTGGTATATACTGAGTCAGAAAACCTTTTTCTCTAAAGGGCTATGTAGCAAATATTTTAGGCTTAGAGAGCTATACAGCTGTCTCTTATACACATCTCTCTCCTCTTCCTGCTGCTCCCCCACCTTTCAGCCTGTTCTCAGCCCAGCCACACCATAGTCACCCCATGAAGCTGGCGGTGGGACCACGTTGGCATCTCTGCTCCCAGCTCAGTTCAGAGGGAAAAAAGCTCCAGAGGCCTTGTGGCTTTGCTCTCTGCTCCTCTCCCTTCCGGAGAAGGCCATGGCACCCCACTGCATTACTCTTGCCTGGAAAATCCCATGGGCGGAGAAGCCTGGTGGNGCTGCTGTGTCCTCGGTGGCAAAGCTGCTGGGGTCCTCCTACTTTCTTTTTATCCCATGAAGGGGAATCGTGGTCCACAGGATCCCTCAGGGGAATGGTTGACGCAGATAAATTATTTCTTACAGTTTTCTTTGCAACCATCCTCAGTATTGTGCTCCATTGAGTTGTTCTTAATCACTTCTGGCGCTCTCTCAGAGCTGTTTCCATTCACAAGTAGTTATTAAACTGTTGTTTCTATGAGGGAATGAAGGTTGGGACCTCCTTGGACCTCACCCTCAAGAGAAACCACTCCCATTTTCTTACAGGAGTTACCAGGCAGTAGGAGAAAAAGATTTAAAAGGTATAAGGAGTGTGGAAAGAATGATACAACACTGTTATTATTTGCAACTATGATGATTGTATAGAAATCAATCTACCTAAATTACATATAAATTACAAGTATACTATTTTAATTGTGAAGAATTAACTAGTTTGCTTGGTATTAAACCAGTTTGCAAACATGAATAAGTGAATTCTGTGTCTCTGCAATGGCAATTGGAAGTTAAGAAATGACATTTTAACAAGAGATAGTAATTAAATAACAATAAAAATATCAAATACCAAGGGAAAAAAAATCTCACAAAATATACATAAGCCTCTTTTGTAGAAATTCATAAAACTTAGTGGAGGAAGAGAATATGTTCTTGAATAAGAAAACTCAAAGTAATGTTTAAAATCATATATTTTAATGCTATTCCAATAAAATAATCCCAACAGAGCTTTTCATGGACTGTGACAATCTAATTCTGAAATTTTCATGGAAGGGTAAAGACCTCAAGACAGTCAGTAGTGAAGAACTTGTTCTACTATGTCAAATCTAATCATAAAGTTTTAAGGCAGTATGTAGTTAATGCAGAGATACACTAATAGGCCAATGTAACAAAATAGTGTGTCCCAAAATAGAAAGATCCAAATATAACAGAGAAAGTATTGCATAACAGTAGATAAAGAATGGGCTTTTCAATAAATGCTGTTGAAGCAATTATATGATTGTATTGGACTGCTTTGCTGAAAAAGGTCCATATACTCAAAGCTATGGTTTTTTCCAGTAGTCATGTATGGATGTGAGAGTTGGACTGAGAAGAAGGATGAGCACTGAAGAATTGATGCTTATGAACTGTGGTGTTGGAGAAGACTCTTGAGAGTCCCTTGGACTGNACTCCTTGGAAGGAAAGTTACGACCAAGCTAGATAGCATATTTAAAAGCAGAGACGTTACTACTTTGCCAACAAAGGTCCGTCTAGTCAAGGCTATTGTTTTTCCAGTGGTCATGTATGGATGTGAGAGTTGGACTGTGAAGAAAGCTGAGCGCTGAAGAATTGATGCTTTTGAACTATGGTGTTGGAGAAGACTCTTGAGAGTCCCTTGGACTGCAAGGAGATCCAACCAGTCCATTCTAAAGGAGATCAGTCCTGGGTGTTCCTTGGAAGTACTGATGCTAAAGCTGAAGCTCCAGTACTTTGGCCACCTCATGTGAAGAGTTGACTCATTGGAAAAGACTGATGCTGGGAGGGATTGGGGGCAGGAAGAGAAGGGGACGACATAGGATGAGATGGCTGGATGGCATCACCGACTCGATTGGACATGAGTTTGAGTGGAATCCAGGAGTTGGTGATGGACAGGGAATCTTGGCGTGCTGCAGTTCATGGGGTCGCAGAGTCGGACATGACTGAGTGACTGAACTGAAGAATAGTTTCATTCCATTCTAACCAGCATAAAATGTTACAAATAATGTGTTTAAGTGAAACATGATAATATTGATATTGATGTTTTAATCTATGTCCATTTAATTTCTGAACATTAATAAGTGTTCTGCATATTTTACAAAGATAGGTTAATATATTCAGTTGATATTAATTGATTAGTTCATTAAAAATTAAGCAACTGATAAGCACTAGGCACTTTTCTAGATCCTGTTTAGTTCAAGAATAGTACTTTCACAATTTTCCTTTTAAAATCAAATATAACTTATTTTTCAAGGCAACATGAAAATATGTTTAATTGACTCTTTAAGATTAAATAAAATGCTTAAATAAATTTATACATCTATTGGCCCCCATCCCAGGTAGTTCAGTGGTAAAGAATCTGCCTGCCAATGCAGGAGACACAGGAGACTCAGATTCAAATCCTGGGTTAGGAAGTTCCCCTGGAAAACGAAATGATGACCCACTCCAGTATTCTTGCCTGGAAATTCCATGGACAGAGAAGCATGGCAGGTGACAGTTCATGAGGTTCATGACATGACTTAGCAATTGAGCACACATGCATATACCTATGGTCAGTTAATCTACAACAAAGGAGGCAAAAACATACAGTAGAGAATAGACAGTCTCTTCAGCAAGTGATGTTGGTAAACCTGTATAGCTACTGATACATCAATGAAATTAAAATATTCCTTAACACTATATATAAAAATAAGACCATTTCCCTTCTCCAGGGGATCTTCCCAATCTGGGGATTGAACCCAGGTCTCCCACATTGCAGGCAGATTCTTTACCAGCTGTTACAAAGAAACCCAAGAATACTGGAGTGGGTAGCCTATCCCTTCTCCAGCAGATCTTCCTGACCCAGGAATCAAAGCCGGGTCTCCTATGTTGCAGGTGGGTTCTTTATCAACTGAGTTATCAAGGAAACCCCAGATAAAATCAAAATAGTTTAATGATCCAAATATAAGACATGATAATGACACCATAAACTTCCTGGAAGAGAACACAAGCAAAGCACTCTCAGACATAAAATGTACCAATATTTTCTAAGATCAATCTTCTAAGGGAAAAGAAAGAATAAATAAATGGGATTTAATCAAATTTGAAACTTTTGCACAGCAAAGGAAATCATCAATAAAACAAAAAGACAACCTATGGAATGAGAGAAAAATCTTTGCAAATGATATGACCAATAAGGAGTTATTCAAAATAGACAGCTCACATAGCTCAGTATAAAAAAAATTTTTTTTTAAAGGCAGAAGTCCTAAATAGACATGTCTCCAGAGACATACAAAGGGCCAACAGGCACATGAAAAGAGGTTAATCATTGTAATTATTACAGAAGTGTGAATCAAAACTACAGTTAGGTACCACCACACGTAGGTCAGAATGACCATCATCAAAAAGAACACAATTGTTGGTGAGGATGTGTAGAAAAGGGAACCCTCTTACACTGTCGGTGGAAATGTAAATTGGTATAATCGTGGAAAACAGAATGGTGATGTCTCAAAAAACTAAAAATTGAACTATCATACGATCCAACAATTTCACTCTGGTATATATTTGAAAAAAAAACAAAAAACAAGAAAACCTCACCAATTCAAAAAGGTACATGCACCTCAATGTTCATAACGATGCTATTTATGATAGCCAAGATACGGAAACAAGCTAAAGTGTACATTAACACATGAATGGATAAAGAAGAGATGGTATACATACACAACAGAAAAGTACTTAGTTAAGTATCTTTCTGTAAAAGATTATATGAAATTATATGAAATTATCTGTGTGAAACTTTTGAAAATTATAAAACACTGTAGAATTTAAAGGTTCTTTCATTAAAAATAGTTTAAAATATCTCTAAAAGTGGAATGTGTGCATGCTAAGTTATTTCAGTTGTGTCCAACTCTTTGTGACCTTATGGATTGTAGCCTGCCAGGCTCCTCTCTCCATGGGATTCTCCAGGCAAGAATAGTGGAGTGGGTTGCCATGACCTCCTCCTCCAGGGCGTCTTCCTGACCTAGGGATTGAATCTTTTATGTCTCCTGCATTGGCAAGAGGGTTCTTTATCACCAGCGCCACCTAGGAAGAATTTTACATTAAAAGTCTAATTCAAGAGCCCAAATAAGTAAAGACAGTTTCTGATGTTAAGTTAAAAAAAAAAAAAAAGTCCTGCTTTAAATGAGAATCTTGAATATTCTCCCAGGCCTTATGTAAGCCATGCAGTCAATGATTCTAACCTCATCATCTTCTGTCTTCATGTACCACATCCAGTTTAGAACCAAGTTATCATATGACCTGATCATCACCTCTTGTTACAGAGTAAGGCAATAGTCAGTGTGCTTTTTCAAGTTCATCTGTCTTGAGGGTCAGTCTGTCCAGCAGCTGTAATGTATGTGCCCAGATTCAAGCCTAGAAGCCACAAGCACATTATTGCTGTCATGCTAAATCCCAAAGTCTTTTTCCTAAAGATATCAGCATTCTTCATCAAGCCGTGAAATGTCTACACCAAGGTCAATTTGAAGTGAGAGTTTATTTCCTTTAATCATTCTATATTTTTAACTGAAAGCAAACTAAATTATCTCTCCTTTTTAGATGAGTAACAGTTTAAAATCAACTGAGAGAAGATGTAAGTTCTTGAACTAGAAATCACAGTCCTATGAATATATTCTAAATAAATAATTGGACAAGTGCAAAAATAGAAGATATTTGCACAGAGATGCTCATTGCAATGTTGTCTGTAGTAGTAAAAAAAAATTGCATAAACAACCATCAAGACAAACATTTGGTATATACTGAGTCAGAAAACCTTTTTCTCTAAAGGGCTATGTAGCAAATATTTTAGGCTTAGAGAGCTATACAGTCTCTGCTGGAGTCATTCAGATCTGCTGGTGCACTGAATCATGGTCTGCCCACCACCAGAGACAGAACTGTTAACAACTCTTCTATACTTTAGATTCTATGAGAGCAACTGACCACTTCAAAATGCTTTCCATGGCTGTAGAAACAACTGCAATAAATGCAGTTGTTGACAAAACATTATTTTTAAATAACCAAATGATAACTCCAGTATAACTTGGTAAGGAAAATCCTGAGGCTATACAACCATGGCAACAAAACTCCCTGTAGGTACTGAACTGAAAACATGTCAAAACTACGGATCCAGACAAATAATACAGGGGCAATAATGTTAGCTAATGAAGTATTCACTATTCCTGTGGGAAAAGACTAGGATTTTGAGCTTGAAAATGTGTGTGTCATAGGTTGAGTTCACTGGAAACAGATGCTAAGATGATTTTTGGAGTACATTGTGTTTGTTAGGGATGGATATGTAGGAAAGGAAGAAGGAAAAAGAAACTTTAAAGCCAAGACAAAAGTTGAACTGGGATGGGATCCAGGTCTGATAAAGACTCAGTCATTTGGCAGTGAACACTGGTGTGAAATTTCCATCAGCATCCAGCATCAGGTCAAATATCCTGGCCTCAACAATAACTTTACAGAGTCACTAGATAAAGGCTGCTTCAGGAAGGATAAAACCTTAGGTGAGTTAGCTCTTTGCTACTGAGACTATCTCTAAAGGTGCTAGCGGCAAAATGCTGCTCCAGACAGCACTTCCAGTACCTGGAGCAGCAATTTTGTCATTGAGCATGTGTTTCTATGTCCAGTCATTGCCCCTCTTGAATGGACTTCACCATATAGGCTTGAAAGGCAGACCCTGTATGATCTGTTGCTTTCTCCCCCCCAGGGATCACTTGAATAAGAAGATTGGGGGGACTGCAGCAGAGCCCCTGCCAGTGCAGCAATCTCAGGAGGACAAGTGATGTCATTTTCTCCCTCTTCTACTATCAATTCTCTATTCTCCCCATATTCAGATAGCACTTGTAATGCTGCCGGTGGCTTTACCTTGAAGTGTGAGCCAGACCTTCATTTCTAAGGGCTCGTAATACCCTGTCAACATGTTCTTCTAAGGCTTGGGTTGCTATGCCTATCCATAACATCTCAAATGGATAAAGACATACTAACATACTAAAATGGGTCACCTGGGTCTCAAACATATTTATTTATCTATCAACTTACTGTGTAGCTCTGTTTTCTCCTGATGAACCAAGATACTCATGTGAACCATTACTCATATGGTGGTTTCTTTTCTGGGCTCCTAATTCTCAGTCATAAAAAATCAAAGTGTCCAAGCAGACATCAGTGGGTCTTTAGGTGTCATCTCTTAGCACCTCAGTAACTTCACTGTGGTTACTGGACCTTGACCATCGATGTATGCAAATTGAAAAATAATTTAGGTCTTAGAGGACTTCCAGGACAAAATGCTGATTATGATAAAAACAGTCTAATTTTTTTACGAATGTATGGAACAACTTCACTGAAAGTGTGAGGAAAAGGATCCTGATCCTGGTAATTCTCTAAACGACTGAAGTCTTTAAATCAAAACGTAGCATGAACTGCACATCAGCACTGCACTCTATGTGTCAAAGGTGTTTCCCACACCGTGTAGGTGTGGGTTAGCCACTCTGAAGCCAATATACACACACATGCACAAACACACACACCATGTATGTATGCATGCACACATGAGCACAGACACATACACACACTGGAATTGGACAATTAAATAAACGGATAGCAGATACCTGTAGCCAGTTTTCTCAGTGTTGTAATAGGAGGTCATAGATAAGAGAAAGAAGATGGCTAGAGTTAACCATATGGTAGTGCATTAAAGCTGGAGATAACAGTATAAATTAAACATTAGCTTGATTCAGATATAGACATTTAAATATAGAAATATTTATAGATATATGTATTTATATATGGGGGTTCTCTGGTGGCTCAGATAGGAAAGCATCTGCCTGCAGTGCAGGAGACCCGTGTTCGATCCCTGGGTCGGGAAGATCCCCTGGAGAAGGAAATGACACCCCACTCCAGTACTCTTGCCTGGAAAATTCCATGGATGGAGGAGCCTGGTGGGCTACAGTCCATGGGGTTGCAAAGAGTTGGACACGACTGACACATTCCCTTGTTTCATTAGCTGAGTGGGCCCAGAAACGATGCTCCTTTAGGAATGAGTGCAAGTTACACCCTGATCTTGAATTTTAATTCCATTCTCCAACAAAAGTAACCAAGAATCCTGGACTGAATACACTGGGGCAGGGCATATGCAAGATGAGTTTGCAGGTCCTTTTTAGCATCAGAAATTAAAGAAGCACTTGAAGCACAGATACATACCCACACGCACATGTGCACACAACAGACACAGACAGATGGAGACATGACAAAGGGACACAGGAATCAGCTGAAAGAGTTCCCAAGAGCCAAGTCAAACAGAATCTGAACAATAAGGTAAAGTAATACTTGGTTACAATCCAAAATATAATATTGATGCTTATAATAGTATAAATGAATGATCGAAGAGACAAATGTTAAAAAACATATTTCCCTAGAAGAAGATAATGTAGGTGGACACTCTGCCCTCAAGGAGGTGTGGTCTGTGCAGAGTGACTTCCCTCCAGAGAAAACAGCATGCAAACAGGGGTCAAGAGTGAGGAAGGATCACTACAGTGGAGGGAGCTGGAAAAAAAGAAAAAACCACTTTAGTCTTATGGTCATGCTTAACATTATCAGTCACAAATGGTGTTGATAGTTTATACCTTTGATACACAACAACTTCAGATATGCAGATGATACCACCATAATGACAGAAAGTAAAGAGGAACTAAAGAGCCTATTGAAGAAAGTGAAAGAGGGAAGTGGAAAAGCTGCTTTAAACTTCAACATTCAAAAAACTAGCATCATAACATCTGGTCCCATCATTTTATAGCAAATAAGTGACAGATTTTATTTTCTTGGACTTCAAAATCAATGCAGATGTTGACTATAGCCATGAAATTAAAAGACACTTGCTCTTTGGAAGAAAAACTATGACAGACCCAGACAGTGTATTAAAAAGCAGAGACATCACTTTGCCAAAAAGAGTCTGTATGATCCAAGCAGTAGCTTTTCAGTAGTCATGTATGGATGTGAGACTTGGTCCATAAAGAAGGCTAAGAGCCAAATAATTGATGCTTTCAAATTATGGTGCTGGAGAAGACTCTTGAGAGTCCTTGGACTGCAAGGACATCAAACCTGTCAATCCTAAAGGAAACTGACCCTGAATATTCATTGGAAGGAGTGATGCTGAAACTGAAGCTCCAATACTTTGGCTATCTGATGCGAAGAGCTGACTCATTGGAAAAGACTCTGAAGCTGGGAAAGATTGAGGGCAGGGAAATAAGAGGGTGACAGGATGAGATAATTGGATGGCATCAGTGACTTGATGGACCTGAGTTTGAGCAAACTCCAGAGATAGTGAAAGACAGAGAAGTCTGGTGTGCTGCAGTCCATGGGGTTGCAGAGTCAGACACAACTTAGTGACAGAACGAAAACCTCTGATACAATCTGAAGATAGTAGCCCTTTACCTCTGTGGTTTTCTTCCACCAAACCCATACGCCCATTTATGACATAAATACTGGACATATCCCAACTAAAGGGTATTCTACTAAATGACTTGCCAGTAATCCTGAGAACTGTTAAAATCATTAAAAACCAGGAATATCTGTAAAACTGTCACTCTCCACTGGATTCTATGGGAAGAAAGATGATTAAATTTTATTTGGTATCTTGAGAGGCATCCTTTACTAAAGAAGGAGGACATTGGAGAAAACTAAGGGAATATGAGTAAAATATGGACTTCAGATACTAATAATGTATCAATATTACTTAAGTTTAGCAAACTGTACCATATAACAAAGTGATAATGAGGGAAACTAGGTATGAGATATTTAGGAACTCTATACTGTCTTTGCAGTGTTTCTGAAAATTTAAAAGTTTTCTGATAAACAGAGATTATTTATTATTGAAGTACAGTTGATTTACAATGTTGTGTTAATTCCTGGTGTACAGATTATTTACTTTTAGTGTTTAGGAATCTCCTTTCCTCAGTGCATGGCTACCGAGTAAGAGGACTGAGGAGAAAGGGGCGCCTGTTATTCTGAGGCATGTAGTTCTCTCTGATGTCTTAACAGAGTATAATAATCCTTGTTTAAGGGGTACATACAACTTCTGAGTATTTAAAAGTTCAGAGGAAAAGTCCATTCCATGCATCTGTGTCTCTTTTGCTGTCTCGCATGGAATGGACTTTTGGACTTTGAGGGAGAGGGGTGGGGGGGAAGGTTTGGGAGAATGGCACTGAAACATGTGTGCTATCGTGTGGGAAATGAATCATCAGTCTATATTCGGTTTATTATTTTTATTTATTAAATTTAAAAAAAATTAAAAGTGTACGAATGCAAAAAAAAAAAAAAAGTTCAGGGGAAAGTGGATGTGTGAAATATTTGGGAACATTCAACCACATAACACTATCCCATGATTCAGTGTTTCAATTTCTCCTAACTGAGGGACTGAATTCAATATAACAGACTTTCCTTAATTGACTTTTTAACTTTTTTGAGTGGAGATGTTTCTACTCAGAGTGTTAGATGTGAGGTCCAACCTTCAACTTTCTCAACTTTGATTCTGCAGGAAGAGAGCTTTCTGGTATGCAAATAAAAGAGGCCATCAGGCTTTCACCTCTGTTTTTCAACAGCCTAGTCTTATCCTCAGCTGTTCCTTTCCTTTGGTCAGATCATCAATGCTACTTAGCAATAACCATCCAATCTTGTTACTCTTGTAGCTACTATTTCCTCCATAGCCTTACATGTCTAATGCATTCTACTCGCTTGCATATTCCCTCCATCAGTCCAAACTCTCAATTTATTATCAGTGAAAATGTAACAGTTAAACCAACATTTTTGCTCCAGCAGCCACCAGTGAATGGATCCTCACTGCCAGCAGAGAAGTGAGTGATTTCCTGCAAAAACCTCATCGTATTACCTGCTTTCTCAGACCGCTGTACTTTCATTGCTGACTGAAGTAGTTTGGGTAGGCCAGGAAAAAAAAAAAAAAAGGAAGAAGAAAAGCTGAAATGGTGCCTAAAGTATAAGATATTGTTGTTTAGTTACTAAGTTGTGTCCAGCTTTTTTGCAACCCTGTGGGCTGTAGTCCACCAGGCTTCGCTATCCATGGGATTTCCCAGGCAAGAATAGAGAAATGAGTTGCAGTTTCTTTCTCCAGGATATTATCCTGACCCAGGGATTGAACCTGAGTCTCTTGCATTGGCAGGCGGTTTCTTTACCATTGATCCAGCAAGGAAGCCCATAAAATATTAGAGATTAATACCTTTGAAACGAAGAGAAGAAAAATAGCCGCACAGAAGAAATAGTGATGCAAGCCCAAGAAAGCTTTGGCCAGCCCAGTAGGCAGCTCTGGAGTAAATATTCTCCATCAGAGGATCCTGGTCAGCCACACATCCCTCCATATCCCTGCCCTGATGAGTGACTGAATGCAGGTCATCCTGGAAAGGCATCATCACAGGTAAGTGATTGTCTCAGCATCTGGCACAGACCTTGAAAGAGCTGACAGGTAAAGTCTCTCTGTGATGAGAATCATTAACCTAAACCTGGAAGGCTATACTACCCTCCAACATCAACACCAAAGTACAGTGACTCTTTCTTTCCTTTTAGAATCACACTCCACTCAAGCTTGAAATAACTTCTGAAACTCTGGAGAAAAATTTGAACTTCTGGAAAAATCTGAATGGAACTATCGGGAGGAATTCATGAATAGCACTTTCTGCAGACTAAAGGCTAAATTAACAGTTTAGGGCTTTTTTTAACTTGTGGTCAGGAAAGTGACTCCTTATCTGAACTGAAAACAGCTAATTGTCATGGTTAATGGGAGCAAACAGTAAATATAAGTTCTCATTTATTTCCAAAGAGGGATACTTTCAACACCCTAATCAAAGCCAGCTTAGGCCAGTTCAGGGTACAGATTTCCAAAAAGTAAAAATACTCCCACTGCAGAACTTATGAACTGTAGTTGAAAAAAAAAAGAAAATGATTATAAAAGTAATTCAAGAAGACTGTTTGGAGGCAAAATTTGTCACTTTTAGGCAGGCAAGGGCAATTGAAATGCTCTCAGGGTGCCTGAAGAATAATGGGTTATTTGCAGAGAGCGCCAGGAGGGAAGCTCTCAAGATACATACAACACTCCTATTCAGTCTTTCCTGGAGGTGTGGGGTGGTGATGGTTGGACAATAATAAATTAGTTCATGTAAAGCCCTTTTTCTACTCTTGAGTCCTGGTGCCCAGAAATTGTAAGTCTGAATCAAGTCACTGACAGTTTTACATGAGGTTTGAAAAATTGGATATTGCAAAAACCAACTTCTGTAACCCCTGCCGGGCCTTTCTTTCACCAAGAACAATATTGCCCTGAACAAGAGAATTTGAAGGAAAATGATCTGAAATAGTCTTTCATGTGAGAAGCTCAGGAAGATTTATAAGCACATTCCTGACCTTCTCTGAGAAATACTTTTATTTAATCTCTTTCATATTCTGCCTTTGCAAGAGGTTTCTGTGAAATTTTCTCAGGATAGGTAGAATATAGCTCATGAATAAAATTTGCTTGGCTTACAGGCTACTGCTGAGCCCTGAGTTGTTGCAGGAGAAAATAATTTAACGCCTCATCCTAAGGGTGATAGTCAGTCGAGTTTCTCCAACCTCATGATATTAAGGATGCCATTCAATATAGTATCAAATCTCAAACCCTGCTTCTTCCACAAACCCCACCCCAACCTTGTCTTACTTCCCTGATACTCATTAATATTTTCTTTCCTTCCTGTCTGTCTCTCTCTGTTGTTGTTTTTTTTTTTTTACCAGCCACATTGCTCTTTCTGCTATTTGAATATCTCAAGTATATTTTCTCCTTAGTTCCTATGCACAAGCTACTCCTTCTCCCTAGAATGTTGTTCCTTCTGACTCAAAACCATAACTTTCGTTCTTTGTTTCCTTCATCAAACAGGTCACTCTGTGTCTTTTACATTAAGCTTCATTTCCTCTGAGGGGATATTCTTATTCCTAAAATAAATAATATTCTTGTAGTATTCCTTTCTTAGGATTTTACACTTTGCTTAGTAACAATTGAATAATGTATTTTTGCTTGTTCTGTATAATCCCCCTGGCACTTTGTACCTCACTTATTTCAGACATTGTCCCACGTGCCTTTTCCCGTTGCTGATTTTGATCTGTATTCCTTCATTATAATAAACCATAGCTGTGAGTAAAATAGTTTGTGGGTGCTGTATACCATTGTAGTGAACCACTGAGGATAGTTCTGGGGGGATCCCTGACAAAACAAATGAGCCCTAGTTCCTATAACTGAATGCTCTGTGAATTATTTTAACTCAAAACATCAATGTCAATGTTACAGGATATAAAGGAAACATAAATTGGACATAAAATTATTATTACTGACCTGTTGTTGTTGACATCATCTTTAATAGGGATGGTAGGAGGTGCTCCTTTTAGAAGCTGTAACTGTATATAGGATCATGAAGATATAAGTCAGACTTACAGATAAATGACTGCTTTGCACATCCTACAGGATCCCATGTCTATGGACCAGCTAGCAGTAAAATTACTCAGCAATGGACAGTCACTCCTCTCATCAAGTAAAATTTGACTTTGTCTGATTCTCCAAAGAAATAGAGACAAAAAAATAAAAACAGCATTCAGTTGACCCTTGAATAAACATGGATTAGGGGCACCAATCTTGTGCACAGTCAAAAATTTGCATAAAACTTTACAGTCAGATCTCCACATCCACAATTCCACATCCACAGATGCAAGCAATCAGGAATTGTGTAGTATTGTGATACATATTTACTGAAATAAATCCACGTATAAGTGTACTGTGCAGTTCAAGCTCAGGTTGTTCAAGGGTCAATTTTACACACACACACACACACACACATACACACACAGAGTTATTGAGATGAAAATTCCAATATCTGCATTCAGGAAGCTGAAGATGTAAGATAACTAATAGTGTAGGTCTAGTCTGAGTCTGAAGGCCTGAAAACCAGGAAAATCAATGATATAAGTTCCAGTATGATTGTAAGTCTGAAGGCAAGAGAAGACTTATGTTGTGTCAACTCAAGACAGGCAGATAGAACAAATCCTCCTGACACTGTCTTTTAGTTCTATTCAGTCTCCAATGGATTTGAGGTCAAAATAAGATAGAATTATTATTTTGTGCTCCCAAACTCTTTCTATTCAGAAAGTGTGGATATTCCTATCCATATTCTTATTTTGACCCTAACTCAAAGACTCTGGTTTAACACTATGTCCTGGATTTAAACACCATTATTGCTTTCCAGTCCTAGTTCTTACATAGATTGCTGATTTCTGTCCCTCAGCTGTGGTCCCCTGTCCAAAGTGGATAATGCAGATCTCTAAATCTCCAAACTGACATGGGGACTGTGTATGCCAGGGAAATAGGAACTTCAATGTTTGAAAAGCCCCTTATTCTGGAAAGACCCACCCTGACTAAGGCAACATGAATGATCTCTTTTTATCCCACCCATGACATTCTGAAGACTGGTGTTTCAACATAGTCTCTTCTGAATAAGAAAATTTAAAAGTAAAGGCTGTATGGTAACATTGCAAAAAAGAAGTTCACCACAAGTAGGATATTCAATATTCATCACATCTAAAGATACTCAATTTTCATTCTGTCTGTCATGGTTAAAGGTCTGGACTCATTTTAAAATCCATACTCCACACTTCTGCCACATACACCTGTTTCAATGACCAACACAGTCTAGTCACACTAATTATTGTGTCCCGCTATTTATTCCACATATATCTGAGGAGCCAGGAACTAGTTTACTCAATGTTAGTATAGTGTCCTCAAGAATTCAGGGTTAATTAAACAAGGATATCATAAAATAGGGTTTCCCTGGTGGCTCAGATAGTAAAAAAATCTGCCTGCAATGAAGGACACCGGGCTCGATGCCTAGATTGGGAAGATCCCCTGGAGGAGAAAATAGAAACCCATTCCTGTATTCTTGCCTGGAATATCCCATCATAAAACAGGTATAGAATTATATATTTATAATTTAATTGGAATTTAAAATTGTGGCATTTATAATTATGTCATGATAATAATATATCAAAAGGAAATCTAACAGGGATAAATGAATAAGTTTACAAAGGGCTCCAGTTTAGAACAAGGGGTCAGAAGAGGTTTGACTAACAGCATCTCAGCAAGAAGAGCTCTGCTGATTTGCACCTAAATAAAACTAGTGAAAATTATTAAATAAATAACAAAACCCCTGAAAATCTCTGCAAATGGTAGTAAGGACAAAGAGCAAATGAAGAAACATTTATTCAAGAATATCTATGCAAGTTCAGTAAGGAAAACAATAATCTGTGGCATGTGAACAAAGAAGACTCTCTCCTCACCTAGCCTTTAGATCAGCAAAGGAGTGACCACTCCAGATTACTGGAGCCAAGAACCTATAGCATCCTTTCCCTCTAGTATCAAGCAAGAGAGTGTTCTTTCTAAGAGAAGTAAGACTTCACAATCTCTTATTTGGTCTCCAAATACCTGCTGTTGAGACTAAGTCCGAATTTAAATGTCTTTAATGAATTTAAAAGGTGAGAGCTCCCTTCTTTGTTCCATAAAGAACATGATTTAAAGAACATGTTTCCATATGTCCATAAAGAACATTTCCATAAACAAATGCTATAAAAATAAAGTTCTGGAGCTGAAAAGTAAAATAACTGAAATTAAAAAGAAATTACCAGACAGGCTCAAATTGATAATTTGAATTTCAGAAGAATTAGTGAAATTGAAGGTAAGTGATAGAGACTTTCAGCCAAAGAACAGAGAAATAAAAGAATGAAAACAATTGAAAAAAGCCTCAGAGAAATATGTGACACTAGCAAATGCACCAATGTAATCATAATGGGAGTCTCAGAGGGTCTGGAGAGAAAGAGATAATAATAAGAGAGAAGAAAAACATATAAAAAGTGAAAAGAGGTGATAATTGCAGGAAACACCCAAAATTTATTGACAAATAATTTCCTACAAATCCAGGAAGCTAAAAAATACTCCAAGGTAGATAAACACAAAGAGATTTACAAACAAAAACATTACAGTAAAAATGCTGAAAGTCAAAAAGCAAGGAAGATATCTGAAAAGCAGCAAGTGAAAAAGAACTCATTTACAAAGGAACCCTAATAAGATTAATAGCTGACTTCTCTCCAGAAATAATGAAGTTAGAATGTTGTGGATAACTTAATTATCATTATTCATGGTAGCTATGCTCTACAAAGTCATCAAGAATGAATTAACAAATATTGGACTACTCATCTTATATTAAAGACATGTCACCTTGCTGACAAATGTCCATACAGTCAAAGATATGATTTTTCCAGTAGTCATGTATGGATGTTAGAGTTGGACCATAAAGAAGGCTGGGCACTGAAGAATTAATGCTTTTGAACTATGGTGCTGGAGAAGATGCTTGAGAGTTCCTTGTACTGCAAAGAGATAAGGTCAGTCAATTCTAAAGGAAATCAATCCTGAATATTCATTGGAAGGACTGATGCTGAAGCTGAAGCTCCAATACTTTGGTCACCTGATGTGAAGAGATGACCCACTGGAAAAGACCCTGATGCTGGGGAAGACTGAAGGCAGGAGGAGAAGGGGATGACAGAGGATGAGATGGTTGGATGGCATCATATGTCCATTCATGAACGTGAATCTGAGCAAACTCTGGGAAGTTAGTAAAGGACAAGGAAGCCTGGTGTGCTGTAGTCCATGAGGTCGCAAAGAGTAGGACACAACTGAGCAACTGAACAACAACAGCTCCTGAAGGAAGACAAGTTTAGATGTCTATGAGCCTCAGGTCTCAGCATTTTTGCCAACTACAACACATTATTCAGGTTACATTATAGGTTTGTTTTCCAGCATTCGTATAAAACAAGCCAGTTCCATCAATGTTGCAAACTCTGTCACATAACTTTCTTCTTCTATAATGCTAAGTACTATTTTATTAAATTTTTCCATAGCTTTTTTGTTAAATTCCTCAAAGCCATAGACTTCTGACTTTAACTTGGCAAATAATTCTTAGGTAGTGTATGAAAAGGACAAAGAAAAATAGATAAATTGAACTTCATTAATTTTTTAAAATTCTTGATTTAGTACTTCAAAGGATACCATAAAGAATATGACAATACAACTCAAAAATATAACAGGAGAAATGTTTGCAATTTATATATCTGATAACGAAACTGCATCTCAAATAGACACATAATCCTTAAATGTATAATCATAGGACAAACAATTAATAAACAGACCAATGAGTTGGATACAAATTTTTCCAATGAAAATATGCAAATGGCCAATTTCACTTTAAGGTATATAAACACAAGAAATAAAAAAATAGGTGCACACAAAAATTTGTACATGTATATTTATAACAGCATCATACATAACAGCCAAAAGATGGAACCATCTCAAAAGTTCAGCAATGAACAAATGGACAAGAAAAATGCAATATGTAAATAAAAATGCATTGTTATTCAGTCATAAAAATAAATAAATTTGACACATGCCATAACATGGATGAATCTTGGAAATATTATGGTAAGTGAAATAAGTTGGCTATAAAATTGCACATATTATATTGATATGAAAGTCCACAAAAGGGAAATCTATAGAGACAGAAAGTAGATCAATGGTTGGTTAGGGGAAGGTAAGGATCACATATACATCTGAAGATACTAAAAAACACTGAATGTCTTAAATGGGAAAAATGTATCTTTGAATTATATCTCAATAGAACTATTTTTTATAAAAGAAAAGAAAAACCACACACGAAAATAAACCCAAAATGGATTAAAGACCTAAACGTAAGAACAGAAACAATAAAACTCCTAGAGGAGAACATAGGCAAAACACTCCGATATAAATCACAGCGGGATCCTCTATGATCCACCTCCCAGAATACTGGAAATAAAAGCAAAAATAAACAAATGGGATCTAATTAAAATTAAAAGCTTCTGCACAACAAAGGAAACTCTAAGCAAGGTGAAAAGACAGCCTTCTGAATGGGAGAAAATAATAGCAAATAAAGTAACTGACAAACAACTAATCTCAAAAATATACAAGCAACTCCTGTAGCTCAATTCCAGAAAAATAAATGACCCAATCAAAAAATGGGCCAAAGGACTAAATAGACATTTCTCCAAAGAAGACATATGGATGGCTAACAAACACATGAAAAGATACTCAACATCACTTATTATCAGAGAAATACAAATCAAGATCACAATGAGGTACTATTTCACACCAGTCAGAATGGCTACAATCCAAAAGTCTGCAAGCAATAAATCCCGGAGAGGGTGTGGAGTCAAGGGAACCCTCTTACACTGTTGGTGGGAATGCAAAGTAGTACAGCCACTATGGAAAACAGTGCGGAGATTCCTTAAAAAATTGCAAATAGAACTGCCATATGACCCAGCAATCCCACTGCTGGGCATACACACCAAGGAAACCAGAATTGAAAGAGACACATGTACCCCAATGTTCATAGCAGCACTGTTTATAATAGCCAGGACGTGGAAACAACCTAGATGTCCATCAACAGATGAATGGATAAGAAAGCTGTGGTACATATACACAATGGAGTATTACTCAGCCATTAAAAAGAATACATTTGAATCAGTTCTAATGAGATGGATGAAACTGGAGCCNCTGCATCTCAAATAGACACATAATCCTTAAATGTATAATCATAGGACAAACAATTAATAAACAGACCAATGAGTTGGATACAAATTTTTCCAATGAAAATATGCAAATGGCCAATTTCACTTTAAGGTATATAAACACAAGAAATAAAAAAATAGGTGCACACAAAAATTTGTACATGTATATTTATAACAGCATCATACATAACAGCCAAAAGATGGAACCATCTCAAAAGTTCAGCAATGAACAAATGGACAAGAAAAATGCAATATGTAAATAAAAATGCATTGTTATTCAGTCATAAAAATAAATAAATTTGACACATGCCATAACATGGATGAATCTTGGAAATATTATGGTAAGTGAAATAAGTTGGCTATAAAATTGCACATATTATATTGATATGAAAGTCCACAAAAGGGAAATCTATAGAGACAGAAAGTAGATCAATGGTTGGTTAGGGGAAGGTAAGGATCACATATACATCTGAAGATACTAAAAAACACTGAATGTCTTAAATGGGAAAAATGTATCTTTGAATTATATCTCAATAGAACTATTTTTTATAAAAGAAAAGAAAAACCACACACGAAAATAAACCCAAAATGGATTAAAGACCTAAACGTAAGAACAGAAACAATAAAACTCCTAGAGGAGAACATAGGCAAAACACTCCGATATAAATCACAGCGGGATCCTCTATGATCCACCTCCCAGAATACTGGAAATAAAAGCAAAAATAAACAAATGGGATCTAATTAAAATTAAAAGCTTCTGCACAACAAAGGAAACTCTAAGCAAGGTGAAAAGACAGCCTTCTGAATGGGAGAAAATAATAGCAAATAAAGTAACTGACAAACAACTAATCTCAAAAATATACAAGCAACTCCTGTAGCTCAATTCCAGAAAAATAAATGACCCAATCAAAAAATGGGCCAAAGGACTAAATAGACATTTCTCCAAAGAAGACATATGGATGGCTAACAAACACATGAAAAGATACTCAACATCACTTATTATCAGAGAAATACAAATCAAGATCACAATGAGGTACTATTTCACACCAGTCAGAATGGCTACAATCCAAAAGTCTGCAAGCAATAAATCCCGGAGAGGGTGTGGAGTCAAGGGAACCCTCTTACACTGTTGGTGGGAATGCAAAGTAGTACAGCCACTATGGAAAACAGTGCGGAGATTCCTTAAAAAATTGCAAATAGAACTGCCATATGACCCAGCCATCCCAGTGCTGGGCATACACACCAAGGAAACCAGAATTGAAAGAGACACATGTACCCCAATGTTCATTGCAGCAGTGTTTATAAAAGCCAGGATGTGGAAACAACCTAGATGTCCATCAGCAGATGAATGGATAAGAAAGCTGTGGTACATATACACAATGGAGTATTACTCAGCCATTAAAAAGAATACATTTGAATCAGTTCTAATGAGATGGATGAAACTGGAGCCGATTATACAGAATGAAGTAAGCCAGAAAGAAAAGCACCAATACAGTATACTAACACATATATATATGGAATTTAGAAACATGGTAATGATAACCCTGTATCCGAGATAGCAAAAGAGACACAGATGTACAGAATGGACTTTTGGACTTTGAGGGAAAGGGAGAGGATGGGATGATTAGGGAGAATGGCACTGAAACATGTATACTATCATGTAAGAAACGAATCTCCAGTCTATGTTCTATACAGGATACAGGATGATCCAGAGAGTTGATGTGGGATGGGAGGTGGGAGAGAGGGCGTTCAAGATTGGGAACTCATGTACACCTGAGACGGAAAAAAATAAAAATAAAAATTAAAAAAAAGAGAAAGCATCTCTAATAAAGAGAATTAGATGCCAAGACCTCAATGTTGAGTCTTGGTGGAATGTAAAAAGATTCTAGGAAGAGAAACAGCTGGTGCAGAGGCACTGAGGTCTGAAAGAGCTCATTTCTAGTAAAACTGAATAAAAATTAACGTTCATAAAATGTGGTTATAGGGAGTAGAAGTGGCAGAAAATGAGAAAAATAGATATGATAGAAAGGAATTTGATGACCACATCAAGGATTTTAGGCTCATTTCCATGTCAAAACGGTAGATTTTGAAAGATTCTAATCAGGAAAGAGATATAATATGAGAGGGCTTTTAAAAATAATATTCCAGGAGAGGTTTGAAATAGCGAAGCTGAGTGGAGATAGGTTCAGGAGTTAGAACTCTCCAATAAATTAGCCCTCTGGAATTTTTTTGATACAGAAGTTTCTTCTGTATTACTGTGGAGAATGTTAAGTTCCTCTCTGCCAACAGACTTAGGGAAGTAGGACTGATACAACATTTAGGGAGGTGCTTACTCACAGGATCATGCTAGTGTAGAGTCAGCATTTGCAAGACTCTGGGAGCGATGGCTTCTTTACACATAAAAATTCATTCTCTAGTCACCATAGTTACAAGACTCACCTAGGAAGCTTAGGGGTTTCAACCAAAAGAAAACCCATTGCCTACCAAATTTGTGAACAGAAGCAAATTTCCTAACTTCTCTTGGGCTTAGATTGATCTAAGCCAATGCAAAATGAGATTCATGTTACTCATGCTGTGGTTCTGGAACATTAATTTTATATGATTACAACTGTAAAGTTCCAGCAAAAAGGCCGAGGGATTTAAGAAGCATCATTTTGCCAACAAAGGTCCATATAATCAAATCTATGGTTTTTCCAATAGTTATGTATGGATGTAAGAGTTGGACCACAAAGAAAGCTGAATGCTGAAGAGTTGATGCTTTTTGAAATGTGGTGTTGGAGAAGACTCTTGAGAGTCCCTTGGACTGCAAGGAGATCAAATCAGATAATCATAAAGGAAATCAGTGCTGAATATTCATTAGAATGATGAATGTTGAAGCTGAGGCTCCAATACTTTGGTCACCTGGTGCAAAGAACCATTCTTTGGAAAAGACCCTGATGCTGGAAAAGATTGAAGGCAGGAGAAGGGGATGACAGAGGATGAGATGGCTGGATGGCAACAGTGACTAAGTGGGCATAAGTTTGAGCAAGTTAGGGGAGATGGTGAGGGACTAGGAAGACTGGTGTGCTGCAGTCCATGGGGTTACAGAGTCGGACATGACTTGAGCAACTGAACAACAGTGACTGGAAGTTCTCTCACAATAACTTAAATAGGGGTTTTGTAGCTTCCCCTGGTAGAAAGAAGGTTTCAAAGTTGAATTTTACAGCATCAGCTTCTTTACTTGGGACATATACCATTTACTACCTTGCCCAAGCTTACTTCTCCAGTCTCACTTCCTTATATTGTCATTCCCTGTTAGGATTCTAGGTTCCAGACAAGCTGAGTATTCTCACCCTTCTCAGAGTGTATTGTCATGCCTTTTTATAACTCCATGTCTTGGTGGACATACTGTTTTTCTGCATGCAATGTCTGTTCCTGTACATTCACTCAGCAAACTCTTCTCATCCTATAATAACTCAAAACTGAGATCTCCTTGGTAAATCCTTGCCCTGTTTCCCTGAGAAAAACTAATTGCTGCACTTATCAACACACCCTCATGCTCTGTTTCTACTTCATGAATTTACTTAACATGAATATAACTTCAGCACACATAACATGAACATTACTTATAAAAAAAAAACTAAGCAGTTTTTTTTTTAACTAAAAGAAAGGTTAATGGGTTTCATTAACATAAAGGAAAATTGTTATTGTTCAATTGCCAAGTCCTGTCCAACTCTTTGTGACCCCCATGGAATGCAGCACACTAGGCTTTCCTGTCCCTCATCATCTCCTGGAGGTTAATAGAACAAAACCTTGATTTTACAGGAAATAATGAAATACATTAGAAATGGTAAAGATATGGATGTTTATGAAAGACTGTTTTTCTTTATTAAAGTTATTTTAATTTATTTGAAAGGTAATTCCTAAAGCAAATATAATAGCATGGAATTTTGACGTTTATTTTGTGTGTGTGTGTATATATATATATATATATATATAAAGGTGACACAAAGATGTGAGTAATACATGTAATTTTACTGTTTTTAAGGTTCTTATATTTTATATGAAATGGTACACTGCTAACTCTGAATAGACAGTGACAATGTAAAGATACTTAGTATAGTCAAACAAGCAATAAAAATAACACAAAGCAGAATAGTTAAAAAGACAATTGAGATTTTAAAATGAAAATTAAATAAAATGGAAATGATAACCCAAACAAGTTGGTAAAGGAGGAATACAAAGACAGAACAAATGAAAACTTACTTAAACACACAAATAGCACTACCGAATTTCTAATCCTACCATAGTGAATATTATAAATATAAATGAACTAAATAATACTGTTTTTAGAATGATATTTTCAGACTGGAGAAAAACAAAGATGAAATTACACATGCAAGAGACAAATAACAAAGACACAGGGCAAAAAAACAGTAAAAAGATATGCTGTGTGCTTAGTTGTTCAGTTGTGTCCAACTCTTTGTGACCCCATGGACTACAGCCCACCGGGCTCCTCTGTCCATGGGGATTCTCAAGGCAAGAATACTGGAGTGGGTTACCATGCCCTCCTCCAGAGGATCTTCCCAACCCAGGGATCGAACCCAGGTCTCCCACAATGCAGGCAGATCTTTTACCATCTGAACCACCACAATAAATATAATAAATGCTGCTTATAGTTATACCCAGCAAAAGGCAGATATATCAGAAAGGCACAACAATGCTTAAAACATTAACCACTTGTAAAAGAACTGAAAAATATGAAGAAAAAACTTATAGGATTAGTGAGAAGTAGACAAAATCCTGAACTGTATTTGGAAATTTAATACTTTCCTTAAAGTATTTGATAGAACAGATTTGAAGAACCTTGTTGATCAATATGGCCTGACTTATACTGAAGGAACCTATAACTCAGATAACACAATACTTTTAAAGCACACATGAAACAATCATCAACATGTATTTCAAGACAAAATACATTTTCAATAAATTTTGAAAACTGAAATGTCACACAATAAATTCTCTTATTATAACAGAATTATATGAGAATTAGGTTAGAAATCAGTAAGGCACCTAGAAAATATGCCAATATGACATTAAGCAATACATCTTTATGCTAACTGATGGATCAAAGAAGAGACCAGAAATATATTAAAATACTTTAAATCAATGATTAAAAAATATCAACAAAATTTGTGGAATGCATAGAAGGAAATATATAGAATGTACAGCTAAAGGCATATATTAGAAAATGATAGAAATATTAAGTGATTTACATTTCCTCTTCAAGTATCTAGAGGTAGAAGATAAAATTAAAACAAAATTAAGTAGAAAAAAAATAATAAAGATGGGGTAGATATCAATGAAGTAAAAAAATTAAAAACCTGTACAAAACAAAATCAGTTTATTTAAAAGTATTAATAAAATTGATAAATCTTTAGCTAGACTATGTTATTAAAGAAAAAGAGAGAGAGAGAGAGGAGATAGAAATTACCTATATCAGAAATGTAAGAAAGGACATCAGCTCAGATTTCATAGACATTAATGTATCAATATGACCACTTTGATGAAAAGGACTTTGTCCTTGTAACACAAAAAAACAAAACTGATCAAAAGTAGAAAGTCGAATACCACTAAGACTGTGAAAATCATAGTTTGTAATTACCCCACTCCAAAAAATGTCTCTCTAGTCTCAGATGGCTTCAGCTTCAAATTCTACAAACCATTTATGTTCAGTTAAGTTCAGTCGCTCAGTCGTGTCCAACTCTTTGTGACCCCATGAACCGCAGCAGGCCAGATCTCTTTGTCCATCACCAACTTCTGGAGTCCACCCAAACCCATGTCCATTGAGTTGGTGGTGGCATCCAACCATCTCATCCTCTGTCATCCCCTTCTCCTCCTGCCCTCAATCTTTTCCAGCATCAGGGACTTTTCCACTGAGTCAGCTCATCAGGTGGCCAAAGTATTGGAGTTTCAGCTTCAACATCAGTCCCTCTGATGAACACCCAGGACTAATCCCCTTTAGGATGAACTGATTGGAACTCCTTGCAGTCCAAGAGACTCTGAAAAGTCTTTTCCAACAGCACAGTTCAAAAGCATCAATTCTTCAGCACAGAGCTTTCTTTATAGTCCAATACTCACATCCATACATGGCGACTGGAAAAACCATAGCCTTGATTAGACGGACCTTTGTTGACAAAGTAATGTTTCCGCTTTTCAATATGCTGTCTAGATTGGTCATAACTTTCCTTCCAAGGAGTAAGCGTCTTTTAATTTCATGGCTGCAGTCACCATCTGCAGTGATTTTGGAGCCCAGAAAAATAAAGTCTGACACTGTTTCCACTGAATCCCCATTTATTTGCCATGAAGTGATGGGACCAGATGTCATGATCTTAGTTTTCTGAATGTGGAGCTTTAAGCCAACATTTTCACTCTCCTCTTTCACTTTCATCAAGAGGTTCTTTAGTTCTTCTTCACTTCCTGCCATAAAGGTGGTGTCATCTGCATATCTGAGGTTATTGATATTTCTCCCGGCAATCTTGATTCCAGCTTGTCCTTCCTCCAGCCCAGCGTTTCTCATGATGTACTCTGCATAGAAGTTAAATAAGCAGCCTTGACAATATACAGCCCTGACGTACTCCTTTTCCTATTTGGAACCAGTTTGTTGTTCCATATCCAGTTCTAACTGTTGCTTTCTGACTTGCATACAAGTTTCTCAAGAGGCAGGTCTGGTAGTCTGATATTCCTATCTCTTTCAGAATTTTCCACAGTTTATTGTGATCCACACAGTCAAAGGCTTTGGCATAGTTAATAATGCAGAAGTAAATGTTTTTCTGGAACTCTCTTGCTTTTTCAATAATCCAGTGGATATTGGCAATTTGATCTCTGATTCTTTTGTATTTTTCTTCTTTTTTTAATATAGATTTATTTCTTTTAATTGGAGGCTAATTACTTTACAATATTGTATTGGTTTGAAACACATCAACATGAATCCAGCATGGGTGTACACATGTTCCCCATCCTGAACCCTCCTCCCTCCTCCCTCCCCATACTATCCCTCTGAGTCATCCCAGTGCACCAGCCCTGAGCACCCTGTATCACGCATCAAACCTAGACGAGCAATTCTTTTCACATATGATATTATACATGTTTCAATGCCATTCTCCCAAATCATCCCACCCTCGCCCTCTTCCATAGAGTCCAAAAGACTGTTCTAAACATCTGTGTCTCTTTTCCTATCTCACATACAGGGTTATTGTTACTATCTTTCTAAATTCCATATATATGTGTTAGTATACTGTATTGGTGTTTTTCTTTCTGGCTTACTTCACTCTGTATAATAGGCCCTAGTTTCATCCACCTCATTAGAACTGATTCAAATGAATTCTTTTTAATGGCTGAGTAATACTCCATTGTGTATATGTGTCACAGCTTTCTTATCCATTCATCTATTGATGGACATCTAGGTTGCTTCCATGTTCTGGCTATTATAAACACTGCTGCGATGAACATTGGGGTACATGTGTCTCTTTCAATTCTGGTTTCGTCAGTGTGTATGCCCAGCAGTGGGATTGCTGGGTCATAAACCAGTTCTATTTCCAGTTTTTTAAGGAATCTCCACACTGTTCTCCATAATGGCTGTACTAGTTTGCATTCCCACCAACAGTGTAAGATGGTTCCCTTTCTCTACACCCACTCCAGCATTTATTGCTTGTAGACTTTTGGATAGCAGCCATTCTGACTGTCATGAAATGGTACTTCACTGTGGTTTGAGTTGCATTTCTCTGATAATGAGTGATGTTGAGCATCTTTCCATGTGTTTGTTAACCATCTGTGTCTTCTTTGGAGAAATGTCTGCTTAGGTCTGTGACCCATTTTTTTATTGGGTCATTTATTTTTCTGGAATTGAGCTGCAGGAGTTGCTTGTATATTTTTGAGATTAATTCTTTGTCTGTTGCTTCTTTTGTTATTATTTTCTCCTATTCTGAAGGCTGTCTTTTCACCTTGCTTATAGTTTCCTTTGTTATGCAGAAGCTTTTAATTTTAATTAGGTCTCATTTGTTTATTTTTGCTTTTATTTCCAATATTCTGCAAGGTGGGTCATAGAGGATCCTGCTATGGTTTATGTCAGAGAGTGTTTTGCCTATGTTTTCCTCTAGGAGTTTATTAGTTTCTGGTCCTACATCTAGATCTTTAATCCATTTTGCGATTATTTTTGTGTATGCTGTTAAAAAGTGTTCTAGTTTCATTCTTTTACAAGTGGTGGACCAGTTTTCCCAGCACTACTTGTTAAAGAGACTGTCTTTTCTAAATTGTATATTCTTGCCTCCTTTGTCAAAGATAAGGTGTCCATAGGTGCGTGGATTTATCTCTAGGCTTTCTATTTTGTTCCATTGTTCTATATATCTGTCTTTGTGCCAGTACCATACTGTCTTGATGACTGTGGCTTTGTAGCAAAGACTGAAGTCAGGCAGGTTGTTTCTTCCAGTTCCATTCTTCTTTCTCAAGATTGCTTTGGCTATTCTAGATTTTTTGTATTTCCATACAAATTGTGAAACTGTTTGTTCTAGTTCTCTGAAAAATACCATTGGTAGCTTGAAAGGGATTGCATTGAATCTATAGATTGCTTTGGGTAGTATATTCATTTTCACTATATTGATTCTTCAAATCCATGAAACAATATATTTCTCCATCTATGTGTTTCCTCTTTGATTTCTTTCACCAGTGTTTTATAGTTTTCTATATATAGGTCTTTTGTTTCTTTAGGTAAATATATTCCTAAGTATTTTATTCTTTTTGTTGCAATGGTGAATGGAATTATTTCCCTAATTTCTCTTTCTGTTTTCTCATTATTAGTGTATAGGAATGCAGAGGATTTCTGTGTGTTGATTTTACATCCTGAAACTTTGCTATATTCATTGATTAGCTCTAGTAATTTTCTGATGGAGTCTTTAGGGCTTTCTATGTAGAGAATCTTGTCTTCTGCAAGCAGTGAGAGTTTTACTTCTTCTTTTCCAATTTAAATTCCTTTTATTTCTTCTTCTGTTCTGATTACTGTGTCCAAAACTATGTTGAATAGTAGTGGTGAAAGTGGGCACCCTTGTCTTGTTCCTGACTTTAGGGGAAATGCTTTCCATTTTTCACCATTGAGGATAATGTTTGCTGTGTGTTTGTCATATATAGCTTTTATTGTGTTGAAGTATGTTCCTTCTATTCCTGCTTTCTGGAGAGTTTTTAATCATAAATGGATGTTGAATTTTGTCAAAGGCTTTCTCTGCATCTATTGAGATCATCATATGGCTTTTATTTTTCAATTTGTTAATGTGGTGTATTACATTGATTGATCTGTGGATATTGAAGAATCCTTGCATCCCTGGGATAAAGCCCACTTGGTCATGGTGTATGATCTTTTTAATGTGTTGTTGGATTCTGAGTGCTAGAATTTTGTTAAGGATTTTTGCGTCTATGTTCATCAGTGATTTTGGCCTGTAGTTTTCTTTTCTTTTCTTTTTTTGTGGCATCTTTGTCAGGTTTTGGTTTTAGGGTGATGGTGGCCTCACAGAATGAGTTTGGAAGTTTACCTTCCTCTGCAATTTTCTGAAGAGTTTGAGTAGGATAGGTTTTATCTCCTCTCTAAATTTTTGGTAGAATTCAGCTATGAAGCAGTCTGGACCTGGGCTTTTGTTTGCTGGAAGATTTCTGATTACAGTTTTAATTTCCATGCTTATGATGGGTCTGTAAGATTTTCTATTTCTTCCTGGTTCAGTTTTGGAAAGTTGTACTTTTCTAAGAATGTGTCAGTTTCTTCCACATTGTCCATTTTATTGGCATATAATTGCTGATAGTAGCCAATGACACCACCGTTATGGCAGAAAGTGAAGAGGAACTAAGGCGCCTCTTGATGAAAGAGAAAGAGAAGAGTGAAAAAGTTGGCTTAAAGCTCAACATTCAGAAAATGAAGATCATGGCATCCGGTCCCATCACTTCATGGGAAATAGATGGGGAAACAGCGGAAAAAGTGTCAGACTTTATTTTTGGGGGCTCTAANAAAAAAAAAAAAGAAAAAAAAAAGAAAAAAGAACTAAGAGATACATTATATTCACTAATTGGAAAAATCAATATGACCCACATGTCTGTTTACCTTATTTGATGGTAAATATTATAGGTAAATATTATAGATTCAATATAATCTTGATCAAAATTCGGATAGTTGCTTGTTTCTGTGGAACCAAGAGCAATTTTTGGAGACTATTTGTCCACAGGTATAGGCTCTTGTAAAACTCAATTCCTCTTTGGTAAGCCTATCACAACCAATTGAATCATTTTCCCAGAGGAACTCATGCTTATATTAAGCATGCTTACATGTTACATTAATTAAACATGAAGTAAAAATAATATTTTAAGCATCAATCACTTTCAAAGACCTTTTTTAAATCAAAAAGACTCTGGAATTAACTGGAAATGAATGTTAATGGTAGCTTCCTCTGCCACTGTCGCCCCCCCCCCATCCCATAACCATCATTACTAGGCCTTTGGCTTGTAAGTGATACAAACTAGTCAAAAGTAGAAGATGGTTAATATTTTATTTATACATTAAAGGTTTAAAAATAACTTTCAACTCCAGTATTTCAAGCCAACCAAAATTCATTAACATGTTTCTTCAACCATAATCCCTGTTCTTTGAAGCCTATTTCATGCTAAACTTACCACTTTCCACAGTAGGAGGATTTAATCATGTGTTTTAAAAAACTACCAAATATTTTAATTTTCAGTCAGTTCAGTTCAGTCACTCAGTCGTTTCCGACTCTGCAACCCCATGAATCACAGCACGCCAGGCCTCCCTGTCCATCACCAACTCCCGGAGTTCACTCAGATTAAAATCCATCGAGTCAGTGATGCCCTCCAGCCATCTCATCTTCTGTCGTCCCCTTCTCCTCCTGCCCCCAATCCCCCCCAGCATCAGAGTCTTTTCCAATGAGTCAACTCTTTGCATGAGGTGGCCAAAGTACTGGAATTTCCGCTTTAGCATCATTCCCTCTAAAGAAATCCCAGGGCCGATCTCCTTCAGAATGGACTGATTGGATCTCCTTGCGGTCCAAGGGACTCTCAAGAGTCTTCTCCAACACCACAGTTCAAAAGCATCAATTCTTTGGTGCTCAGTTTTCTTCACAGACCAACTTTCACATCCATACATGACCACTGGAAAAAACATAGCCTTGACTAGATAGAACTTTGTTGGCAAAGTAATATCTCTGCTTTTGAATATGTTATCTAGGTTGGTCATAACTTTTCTACCAAGGAGTAAGCGTCTTTTAATTTCATGGCTGCAATCACCATCTACAGTGATTTTGGAGCCCCCCAAAATAAAGCAGGCACTTGAATTAGTATTTTTCATTAACGAAGTTGAAAAATGAAATGAGTAGGAAAATTTTATCAGGTACAACAATAAACTGGGCCTAAATACTTAAGTTTATGCAGAGCCAGGAGAATATAGATTATATAAAACCAAATTGGCAGATATTTTGATTTCTTTTTCATCTTGAAAGTGAAACAAATGCACATTCAAGAAGCAAAGATGTAGTCATTTCTTGCATAAAGATTTCTCATCTTTCATAGACTTGTTGGAAAAGTTAGCCTCCACAAAATCATTTAGACACTTATTTCACTAATCTTAACCTTGAACTTATTCCATTAGAGTCACAGAATGTAACAAAGTAGCCTAAACAAATTTGTTGCAAACAAGTCTTTGACATGCAAAATGGATTTTTGTCTTGCTTTACCTAGTTCTTATATTTCATTATTATTAAAAAGTGTCAGTAATATTTTGCCTGCTGGGAATACCAATTTTCCTTCAATGTTTCAATCTAATTCAAGAGCCTGTATTGAATATTTTACAAGTTGCAGTGGATCTTTGTTATTCCTTTTTAAAATTACAAACTATGACGCCTCTGTTGGCATTTTGCACACGCAGACTTGTCAAGCATTTATAGGAAAAAAATGAGGAAACTATTCTTGGATGATTCTAATTTTGCATGTGACCTTTAGAATAAAAATATAATAAAGCTTCATCAAGAGAGTGTGCTGTGTTCCTCCACAGTCCACACACACACACACTCAGATCATAAGCCTTCCTCTTCCAGGGTGTGTCACATACTGCATCGAATACTTCAAATACTATAAACCATCTCACTCTCCTTCTGTTCTCCCCACTTACCCCTTCCCCATGTAACACTGAGAGATCTATTGATTAGGGTCATGTGGAAAAAACTGAAAATTTCCTTGTTTCATTCTGTCTTACCTATTGGTTTACAAAGTGTTTATCAGTTTTTACTGGTGCCTTCAGAACAGTGGGCTTCCCTGGTGGCTCAGAGGTTAAAGCATCTGTCCACAATGTGGGAGACCTGGGTTCGAGCCCTGGGTCATGAAGATTCTCTGGAGAAGGAAATGGCAACCCACTCCAGTATTCTTTCCTGGAGAATCCCATGGAGGAGGAGCCTGGTGGGCTACAGTCCATGCGGTCGCAAAGAGTGGACACGACTGAGCAACTTCACTTTCACTTGCAGAACACTAAGGCTGCCCAAAAAATTCTTAAATCTTCAGCTGGAAGAAATGAAAGAAGACTCAAGGAAGAAATGAATTAAAATGTTTGTGAGAAGGAAGTGAATAGAGGAGCACAGAGATTTTAGAAAATATACTTTAAATATTTGGTTCAGTTCAGTTCAGTCCCGTCGCTTAGTCGTGTCCAGCTCTGCAACCCCATGAAAATATTTGGGGTTTGTGCAATAATGTTATTGTAGGCAACGGCACCCAACTCCAGTACTCTTGCTTGGAAAACCCCATGGGTGGAGGAGCCTGGTAGGCTGCAGTCCATGGGGTCGCTGAGTCAGGCATGACTGAGCGACTTCACTTTCACTTTTCACTTTCATGCTTTGGAGAAGGAAACGGCAACCCACTTCAGTATTCTTGCCTGGAGAGTCCCAAGGACAGAGGAGTCTGGTGGGCTGCCGTCTATGGGGTCACACAGAGTCGGACACGACTGAAATGACTTAGCAGCAGCAGCAGCAGCTCTTATTCAGTTGCTAAATTGTGTACAACTCTTTTGCATCTGCATGGATGTTAGCCCACCTGGCTCCTCTGTCCATGGGATTTCCAGGCAAGAATACTAGAAGTGGGTTGCCACTCCTTTCTCCAGGGAAACTTCCCAACCAAGGGATTAAACTCATGTCTCCTGCATTGGCAGGTGGGTCTTTACCACTGAGCCACCACGGAAGCCCAGTATTGTTGTCAGCAAGATTGAAAAGGATTAAAACACTAAGTGTTAAACTCTATGTGTGTGTGTATACACACACATACACACACACACACACACACACATATATGTATATTTCTGTATATGTCCTTTTATTCATAAATTTACATAAATATATATACACACATATCTATATCTAGATATTAAAGAACACATATTCACACTAATACCTTCAATTTCATTCTAACACCATAGCACTTATTCTACCTTCTGGCTTTCCAAAATTTTCTTTTCTGACAAAATGAGACTAATTCTCCTTTCTCACAATAGATTCATTTAAATGCTCAATTCTAAGACACCATGTCATTTCAGAACAACTAATGTATGCTATTAAGGAAACAAACCTAGCAGCCAGAGTCATTGAACATACACAGACACACACACACACTTTTTTTTTTGTCTTTAGCCTGAGGGCAAACCAAGTATTGTATTCAAGAATTATTCCCCATCTCTAATCTGTTTATATTGGTCATTTGAAACAGATTCATGTGTTTCTGTTTATATTCCATTTCCAAGTTCTTGCTGTTTCTATTTATTATTTGCNACACACACACACACACACACATATATGTATATTTCTGTATATGTCCTTTTATTCATAAATTTACATAAATATATATACACACATATCTATATCTAGATATTAAAGAACACATATTCACACTAATACCTTCAATTTCATTCTAACACCATAGCACTTATTCTACCTTCTGGCTTTCCAAAATTTTCTTTTCTGACAAAATGAGACTAATTCTCCTTTCTCACAATAGATTCATTTAAATGCTCAATTCTAAGACACCATGTCATTTCAGAACAACTAATGTATGCTATTAAGGAAACAAACCTAGCAGCCAGAGTCATTGAACATACACAGACACACACACACACTTTTTTTTTTGTCTTTAGCCTGAGGGCAAACCAAGTATTGTATTCAAGAATTATTCCCCATCTCTAATCTGTTTATATTGGTCATTTGAAACAGATTCATGTGTTTCTGTTTATATTCCATTTCCAAGTTCTTGCTGTTTCTATTTATTATTTGCTTGTTCAAATATGTGAAATACAGTATTATTTTTTTATTTCCTGGTATTGTAATGTTGTAAGTGAAACTTTATAAACATAGGAAAACAAACTTAAACATAAAAAACTGTCCTTGTGTGTATGTTTTTCTGCTTGCCCTTTTCTCCTGTCAGCACCGTATACATACCAACTAGAGCTCTCAGTTACAACTGGGCTTCTCTGCTTTCCTTTCCCTTCATGAATCTTTCATCATTTATACTTCTGCTTAATATACTAAGATGGATAACATTGCTTCTTGATAGATACCAATATTGGCTCCCTAGTCCCTGGGATGTTTGCTTTCTGCTCTAATTTTCCTATAATACCTAAAGTTCATTTTCACTGCCTATATTCTTATAGATCATTTTTCAAATATCTATCTTCCAGTATAATATTTTCAAGGTAACAGCATTTACCCAGAGGGGTTATTTGATTACTGCACAGCAGGAAATTACAATGCTGCACGTATTCATTTCGGTTTCCTCCAGTTTCTTTAATATTCCAAATAAACACCTTGCCCCGAAATTCTTGTCTAGGCATGCTTCTGAGTAACCCAGCTAAGACATATTATACATGATAAACTCAGATAACCAGCTCTAAATTGGTGTGCTTTGTTGTGCAATTCGTCAACATTCATGCTTATACTCTACTGCTCCACTTTCCTTTAAGGAGTCAGAAGGGGCCTCCTGATTTATTGACTCCAAATCTGACAACCATGGTGCCACAGGCTTATATCTACTTGGTGGGAATTGTTAGATTCAGGGGAATCCTTTTTATTTGATTTATTTTAGTTATAGATGATTTGCTTTCCTAATTAAATTTCATTCTGTGTAGTCTAAAATCAATTCTTACTCCTAGACATCGTCATGTAACTGAAATGGTTGAAGTTTGACCACAAATATGTTAGATGGTGAGAGAACTAGCCTGGCAATGACCTACTTCTATAGGGGAATAAGATAAGTCCTATAGTCACATCTTGAGAATTCACTGTGTGACAGGAGCTGAACCTTCCTGTGGGTGCGTCTCAGAATGGTCACAATGTACCAGGACTCTGGACATGATACAAGGCTCATATCTCAAGGCAAGAGCCACTAGGATCCACTACTTCCCCTTGACAGTGTTCTGTATTCATTTTAACTGTCTAACAGTTGTTATTGTTTTTAGTATTGTTACAATTTTTTATCAAATTATTTCAAGCATTTATTTTTAAATGGTAAACTGTGTCAATTTTATTAATCAAAACAGTAACAATCTTAGCTATTTCCTTTTCCATCTCTCTCCTCCTCACACTTTGTTTCCCTGGAGATAATCCCTTTCAACTCAATAAAGTGGGTTCTTTTTTTTTTTTTTTTTTTGACATAACTATTTAGAATAAAATATCTGTATGATTATCATCTGTGCTTCCAGTCTTCAAGACAGAAATAGCATTATGCTGAAAGATGCTGGCCACTCTGGCCTAATATTCTCTTCAGCTTGATGAAAGTTTAAACTGATTCCTTCCTGATAGAAGACTGCTGGCCTCTCCTTTCTTAGAACATTTACTTTGGAAAATTTGCAACTGTAAATATTGTCTGTACCGCTTTGAGGTTTAGAGGCTCTGCTCAGTTTTATAACCCAGGAAGGTCTGGTTCAAGGACTTGGTAGTTAGCTTTTGAAGTATAATCCTTGAGAAAGATACAGCCTCTCTCTTTCAGTGTCCACGGAAAGACAGGAGCCTAATAACTAACAAATACCAATGAGCAAACACAGATGCTCTTCACCACATTGACCAGCTTCCTATCTTAATGCCCCCTGTCCCCAGTACTTTTCCACTAGCTTACCCTGGCACTTAAAAACCCTACTACCTTTTGTTTCAGTGAAACTGAGTTCAATCTCTTTTGCCTACTGCAATAGTCATGAATAACATCTTCCTTGCCTGTTTAACTCTGTTCAGTGCAATTTTTCTTTAATGGCATTCATCCTTATTTTGTTGTAATAACCTAAAATATAGAGAAGAGAATACAGGAGAGCACAGAAAGGTTTGAAACAAGCAGCACTGCATCAAGCGAGTTTTCTTTCTCCATGTCCTCATCACGGCAGTGTCAGGTAAATAAGACAAGTAGACGTCATATAGCCATCAGCTCTTACTTTCATTCCTCTTGCTTTCTACCCCACTACCCTGTTCTCTATCATCATTTGGACATGTCATTTCATTTCTTCCTCAGCTCCACTTTTTCCCTCTCACTCAGCCATTCTTCTTTATCCCAACATGGATTCAGATTTTCACATGAAGTGGGCAATCACCAGTTATAGCTGGGCCAACAGGCAATAGGGGGGCTTTGAAGTCTTGGTTTTGCTTTGAATTTGGACTCTGCTATGATGATAATGATGACCTTTGGGATGTGATGTGATATCTCTGAGCCTCAGATACACATTTTCACAAAATGAGAATAGTATTATCTAGATGCCATGATTTCTATGAAAGCAAATGGAAAGCATATAAAACAAATGATATACAGAGAACAAACAACTGAAACACGAACATGGAACAAACATTCTTCTCTTGTAATGAAAACTGGTTAATGAAAAGAAAAAAAGAAGCATTGATGGTAGCAACAATTTCTAATCATTATAGCACAGATATTAGTCACTACAGTTTAGACTTTCCTTCCCAACTTGACACTGATTTGCTGTGAAAATTTGATTTTTTGAGGACTGATTTACTAGAGAAAATATGTCCTGTATGTTAATAGTCATTAAAGAATACGAGATGGTTGGATGGCATCACTGACTCAAATGGAGATGAGTTTGAGTAAATTCCACAAGATGGTCATGGACACGGAAGCCTAGTGTACTATAGTCCATGGGTCACCAAGAGTCAGACAAGACTGAGTGACTGAACAACAACAAATCAACATTAATAGCTGTTAAGGACCTGACTAACAGTATGCCAAAAGGATATGTTAATTTATAATTTATAGCTGTGGCAGCACCTGAGATCCCTTAAAAGTCTCAAGGTATTTTCAGAAGAATAGTGAATAGTGGTTAAGGTCCCACATTCATTCATTCCAAAATACAGATAACCCTGCCCTCAAGTGAGACTTGAAGGAGAGCGTTTATTGGTGGGATCTTAGAAGCTTCATATGTAATTAGGAAGCTATTGATATTAAGTGGATAGTAGGAATGTGTGTGTGTGTGTGTGTGTGTGTGTGTGTGTGTGAGTTGCTTAGTCATGTCCAATTCTTTGCACCCCATAGGCTGCAGCCCACCAGGCCCCTTGGTCCATGGGATTATCCAGGCAAGAACACTAGAGTGGGTTACCATGTCCTTCTCCAAATGGAATTGTAGAGAGAAAATGAAGTCGCTGTCATGTCCAATTCTTTGTGACCCCACGGACTGTAGCCTACCAGGCTCCTCCATTCATGGAATTTTCCAGGCAAGAGTACTGGAGTGGGTTGCCATTTCCTTCTCCAATAGTAGGAATTTACTTCTCCTTGAAAGATAATTAGATGTATTAATCACAATTTTAAGAGTAATTCACTGTGAATTCACAATGGGTAATTGTGCCACCTTCATGCGTGGCTGAAAATGATAGTTTCAAAACATATTTAGTCATTTAGAAATTCAACTATTTACTGTGGCCCCCAAACTCCTCTGAGGTGAAATCCCAGGAAATGCAATAAAGTTAATAAAAATAGATGAATGTTTACAGTAGTTCTTTAAAAAGAGTTTATTTTTGGAGAGGATATAAGAATATTTTTAGAAGCAGATTCGTGGGGTCGCAAAGAGTCAGATATGACTGAGCTACTGAACTGAACTGAACTGATTAGAGTAGATATCTAGCAAATTCAAATGATGCCCTAAAGCTTTTTTCTCTTCGTCCTCAGGGTCCCATTTTCCTTTGTACAGTGTTGCAGTGATCCAGAGAGTGTGAGGCCAGAGACCCTCTCTCTCAGCCCAGATATCCTGAGGACACAGTAAATGTACCAAGTAGCCCAGCTCACAGGTCAACCACAGCCCCGGGACAGTCTTGCAGCTGTGCTGCTTCCAGTGAACCAAGAGCACATCTACACTTGACAAAAAGTCACAGACAAAACACCCTTTCAGTACCTCCAAGTGTCTAGAAACAAAACCAGGACTTCTCAGTGGTCAGAGTAAACTTACCCAACCTCCGCTTCCTGTGAATGCCAGAATGTGGAACTTAGTCGTCCAGACAGGCTGACAAAATTGTGACGTGCTTTATACATTCACATTTTACTAATAATACTTTTTACAGACACTGATACACACACCAAATATAGTACTGCAACTATCTTATTCAGAAGAAATCCAAGACTAATAAAATTTATTTTATCGTGCAGCACAGTGTTTTTCAGTACTGGCATTTTAAGATTAAAGTTGATGAATGAACATTTTCAATCAATTCAATTAAAATATCTCTATTGATTAATGTATAACCTTGTTTGAATTTAGAATAATCCACAAATAATTTGAGAATCTTCAGATGCCACCTTACCTCCATGATAAAGTCATAGGTATTAACAAAGGACTCATGAAAACACTTTCTGAAAGAAAAATGGACATACAACTTTCTGACTTAACATAACTTTAATTAGCATTTTGAAGACCAATAATTCCAACTCATTTCTGGGATTACAACAAAATCTTAACTCTTTTTTTTACCCAGGGAAATTATTAATTTCATCTTTCCTGTCTTATCAATTATAAATCACAAACTATTAAAGCTCATTAATAAGAGTAGGTCAAATAATTATACAAAATATGTACTTTTCACTTACAGAGTGCATAACCATAAGATCTCACTGTGCCACACATTTTGGATATATATGAATTTGTGTGTGTGTATGGTCAGTCATGTCCAACTCTTTGCAACCTCATGGACTATAGCCTGCCAGCCTCCTCAGTTCATGGTAATTTTTTACTACCAGAGCAATCTATAGTTTCAATGCAATCCATATCAAGCTACCAACAGTATATTTCAGAGAACTAGAACAAATAATTTCACAATTTGTATGGAGATACACAAAACCTCGAGTAGCCAAAGCAATCTTGAGAAAGAAGAATGGAACTGGAGGAATCAACCTGTCTGACTTCAGGCACTACTGCAAAGCCACAGTCATCAAGACAGTATGGTACTGGCACAAAGACAGATATATAGATCAATGGAACAAAATAGAAAGCTCAAAGATAAATCCACGCACCTATGGACACCTTATCTTTGACAAAGGAGGCAAGAATTTACAATGGAGAAAAGACAATGTCTTTAACCAGTGATGCTGGTAAAACTGGTCAACCACTTGTAAAAGAATGAAACTAAAACACTTTCTAACACCATTCACAAAAATAAACTCAAAATGGATTAAAGATCTAAATGTAAGACCAGAAGCTATAAAACTCCTAGAGGAAAACATAGGCAAAACACTCTCTGACATAAACCACAGCAGGATCTTCTATGACCCACCTCCCAGAATATTGGAAATAAGAGCAAAAATAAATAAATGGGACCTAATTAAAATTAAAAGCTTCTGCACAACAAAGGAAACTCTAAGCAAGGTGAAAAGACAGCCTTCTGAATGGGAGAAAATAATACCAAAATAAGCAACAAAGAATTAATCTCAAAAATATACAAGCAACACCTGAAGCTCAATTCCAGAAAAATAAACGGCCCAATAAAAAAGTGGGCCAAAGAACTAAATAGACTTTTCTCCAAAGAAGACATACAGATGGCTAACAAACATATGAAAAGATGTTCAACATCACTCGTTATCAGAGAAATGCAAATCAAAACCACAATGAGGTACCATTTCACACCAGTCAGAATGGCTGCTATCCAAAAGTCTATAAGCAATAAATAGTGGAGTGGGTGTGAAGAAAAGGGAACCCTCTTACACTGTTGATGGGAACGCAAACTAGTACAGCCGCTATGGAGAACAGTGTAGAGATTCCTTAAAGAACTGGAAATAGAACTGCCTATGACCCAGCGATCCCACTGCTGGGCATACACATCGAGGAAACCAGAATTGAAAGAGACACGTGTACCCCAATGTTCATCGCAGCACTGTTTATAATAGCCAGGACATGGAAACAACCTAGATGTCCATCAGCAGATGAATGGATAAGAAAGCTGTGGCACATATACACAATGGACTATTACTCAGCCATTAAAAAGAATACATTTGAATCAGTTCTAATGAGGTGGATGAAACTGGAGCCTATTATACAGAATGAAGTAAGCCAGAAAGAAAAACACCAATACAGTATACTAACGCATATATATGGAATTTAGAAAGATGGTAATGATAACCCTGTATGTAAGACAGCAAAAGAGACATAGATGTATTGAATAGTCTTTTGGACTCTGTGGGAGAGGGCAAGGGTGGGATGATATGGGAGAATGGCACTGAGACATGTAAATTATCATATGTGAAACGAGTCGCCAGTCCAGGTTCAATGTATGATACAGGGTGCCCTGGGCTGGTGCACTGGGATAACCCAGAAGATGGGATGGGGAGGGAGGTAGGTGGGGGGTTCAGGATGGGGAACACATGTACACCCATGGCAGATTCAAGTCAATGTATGGCAAAACCAATACAATATTGTAAAGTAAATTAAATAAATAAATTTTAACAAAAAGAATAAAAAAAAAAAAAAAAAAAAAAAGTTTATGGAACACTAGTCAATGAGTTCATCCTCAAACGACTTGAGAGGTCCTAGATCAAAATGTAAGTGAATAATTTAACATTCATATGTTTTGAGAAAAAAGTNAAAACCAATACAATATTGTAAAGTAAAATAAATAAATAAATTTTAACAAACAGAATAAAAAAAAAAAAAGTAGTGGAATGGGTTGCCATTTTCTCCTCCAGGGGTCTTCCTGATCCATGATCAAACTTGAGTCTCCTGCTTTGGCAGGCAGATTCTTTACCACTGAGCCACCTGGGAAGGCTGATATATATATATATATATATATATATATATATATATATGAATACTGACTGTCATATCAATGATTGTTCAGGTAACAAACAAATATGCAAATTGTTTGTCTAGTGTGACCAAAGAAATTTTATAATGATGACATTTAAAAAAAAAGAAACCTGTTCACTAAAGTATGAAAGGAATTAATTATTTTCTGCATAAATAGTATGATCTAAAAAGCTAAAAAAAAAAAAAAAGATTCAAATTCCTGGGCCACTGAACCATTTAAATAGCAAAAAAACAAAGCATGCTTATCAATTTGTTTTAAGATTTGTGTGTAAAATGAAGCTCTAATTAAGCACAAGTATGCAATTGATAAATGAAGGGATTATAGTCAGATCACTGTTATTCAGGGATTTGTTAAGAGCGGTTAAGCAAGACAACTGTTAATAATAGGTACTACATTTTCAGGAAAATACAAATGTATTTCAAATTAGTTAAACTGTTCCTAGATCAGATGACAACTCTTCTTTGAAATATGACAAAATTCAGTCTCAGATCAGCAAACAGCTATAGTAGCTTGTGCAATCAATTTTACTCTCGGGATAAAATACATCCATGAAAATATCACAGTTAATGTTTTGATTGTGATGTATAAAAGGTGGAGTTCTTGATCTTGAATAATGATGACAACTTTTATGCTCATTTGGAGCAGAGAAATTTAAAAAAAGTAAGAACGAGATAAAAGGATTCACTGATGAAAATAAGATATTATGAGAAGCACAGATTCTAGGTGCTCAGCAAAACGACTTTTTTTTTCTTTTCTTTTCCCTGGATGTAAAGTTACTCTTTATTTCCCAGACCCTCTTGCTGTAAGTGTGACCATGTGCCTGAGTTCTGGACAATGAAGAGCAGAAATCATGTGCTCCAATTTTAAATATGATTAACAGAAGTCCTCCCATGATGAACTCACACTAAAATAAAAGAGGAATAAATACACAAATATAAGACTCAAGATCATGAAACTCCCAGAAAAAAACATGTGGAACACTTTTTGACATAAATCATAACAATATTTTTGGTCTATTTCCTAAACAAATGAAATAAAAATAAAAACAAACAAAAACTATGAGGTCTCAAAAGCTATGGGACATAGTTAAACCTCAAAGCTTTTGCACATTAAAGTAAAGCATCATAAAAGGTAAAAACAAAAAAACCTGCTGAATGAGAGAAAATTTTTCCAAATATGACTGATAAAGGGTTAATATTCAAAATGTATAAAAGCCCATACAATTCAGCATAAAAAATATTTAAAACTGGATAGTAGACCTAAAGGGAAATTTTTCTGAAAAATACATGCAGATGGTCAATAGAAACATGAAAAGATACTCAACACTTACTTATCAAAGAAGCCCAAATTAAAATCACAGTGCATCATTACCTCACACCTGTCAGATGGCTATCATCAAAAAGAAAACAAATAACAAATGCTATTGGTGTGGATATGAAGAGAAAGGAATCCCCAAACTTTGCTGGTGGGAATGTATGTTGGTACCGTCACTGTTGAAAACAGTGTATTGTTGTTTAGTCTCTAAGTCACGCTCAAAGGGGTTACCCAAAAAACTAAAAATAGAGCTAACATATTACCTAATCCAGAAATTCAGCCCTGGGGATCTATCCAGAAAAAAAATAAAAACACTTACTTTGAAGAGATACATGAACCCTAATGTTGATAGCAGCATTATTTGCAATTGCCAAGATATGGAAACAACCTAAGTGACCATCAATTGATGAATGGATAAATAATATGTGCTATGTACCCCACACACACACACACACACACACATCCTGGAGAAGGCTATGGCACCCATTCCAGTATTCTTGCCTGGATAATCCCATGGACAGAGGGGCAAGGCAGGCTACATGGGGCTACAAAGAGTCAGATATGAGAGCAGCAACTCAGCATTCACACATATATGTGCTTATACACGATGGAATACTACTCATTCACAAAAAAGAATGAAAATCTATCATCTGAAATAATAAGGATGTACTTGGAAGGTATTTTGCTGAGTGAAATAAGACAGACCAATACTGTGTAATATAGCTTACAGTGGGATCTAAAAGTAACACATAGTGAGTATAACAAAGCATAAGTAGATATAGAAAACAAACTCATGGTTGTCAATAGGAAAAAGGAGGGAGGAGACAGATGGGTTAAGATATCAAAGTTACAAACTATTAGGCATAATCATAGAAAAAGCAGGAGAGTTCCAGAAAAACATCTACTTCTGCTTTATTGACTATGCCAAAGTTTTTGACTATGTGGATCACAAAAGACTGTGGAAAATTCTTGAAGAGATGAGTGTACCAGATCACCTGACCTGACTCCTGAGAAATCTGTATGCAGGTTAAGAAGCAACAGTTAGAAGCAGAAATGGAACAACAGATTGGTTCCAAACTGGGAAAAGAGTATACCAAGGCTGTATGTTGTCACCCTGCTTAAATAACCTATATGCAGAATACATCATGCAAAATGCTGGGCTGGATGAAGCACAATCTAGAATCAAGATTGCTGGGAGAAATATCAATAACCTCAGATATGCAGATGACACCACCCTTATGGCAGAAAATGAAGAGGAACTATAGAGCCTGTTGATTGAAGTGAAAGAGGAGAGTGAAAAAGCTGACTTACAACTCAGCACTCAAAAAGCTAAGAGCATGGCATCCGGTCACATCACTTCATGGCAAATAGATGAGGAAACCATGGAAAAATGACAGACTTTATTTTCTTGGACTCCAAAATCACTGAAGATGGTGGCTGCAGCCATGAAATTAAGACTCTTGCTCCTTGGAAGTAAAGGACAAACTTTTTGCTAATATGCTCTGACCAACCTAGACAGTATATTAAAAAGCAAAGACATTACTTTGCCAACAAAGGTCCATGTAGTCAGAGCTATGGTTTTTCCAGCAGTAATGTATGGATGTGAGAGTTGCACTATGAAGAAAGCTGAGAACTGAAGAACTGATGCTCTTGAACTGTGGTGTTGGAGAAGACTCTTGAGAGTCCCTTGGACTGCAAGGAGATCAAACCAGTCAATATTAAAGGAGATCAGTCCTGAGTGTTCATTGGAAGGACTGATGCTGAAGCTTCAAAACTTTGGCCACCTGATGCAAAGAACTGAATCATTTGAAAAGACCCTGATACTGGGAAAGATTGAAGGCAGGAGGAGAAGGGGACAACAGAGATGAGATGGTTGGATGGCAACACTGACTCTATGGACATGAGTTTGAGCCAGCTTCAAATGTTGGTGATGGACAGGGAAGCCTGGTGTGTTGCAGTCCATGGGGTCTCAAAGAGTTGGACATGACTGAGTGACTGAATTGAACTAAACTGAAGCTTCAAGAATATATTTTATTCAGTTCATTTCAGTTGCTCAGTTGTTTCTAACTCTGCAATATGTTATATATTTTAGAGCATGGGGAAAAATAGCCAATATGTTTAATAACTATGGGCTTCCTTGATAGGTCTGTTGGTAAAGAATCCACCTGCAATGCAGGAATCTGAGGTTCGATTCCTGGGTCGGGAAGATCCACTGGAGAAGGGATAGTCTACCCACTCCATTATTCTTGGGCTTCACTAGTGGCTCAGCTGGTAAAGAATCCACCTGCAATGTGGGAGGCCTGGGTTTGATCCCTGGGTTGGGAAGATTCCCTGGAGAAGTGAAAGGTGAAGGGAAAGGCTACTCACTCCAGTATTTGGGCCTGGAGAATTCCAGGCAAAGAGTTGGACAGGACTGAGCAACATTCACTTTCACTTTCAAATTGCCAACATCTGCTGGATCGTCAAAAAGGCAAGAGAGTTCCAGAAAANGCCTGGGTTTGATCCCTGGGTTGGGAAGATTCCCTGGAGAAGTGAAAGGTGAAGGGAAAGGCTACTCACTCCAGTATTTGGGCCTGGAGAATTCCAGGCAAAGAGTTGGACAGGACTGAGCAACATTCACTTTCACTTTCAAATTGCCAACATCTGCTGGATCGTCAAAAAGGCAAGAGAGTTCCAGAAAAACATCTATTTCTGCTTTATTGACTATGCCAAAGCCTTTGACTGTGTAGATAACAATAAACTGTGGAAAATTCTGAAAACGATGGGAATACCAGACCACTTGACCTACCTCTTGAGAAAACTATATGCAAGTAAGGAAGCAACNATGGCATCACTGACTCGATGGGCGTGAGTCTGAGTGAACTCCAGGAGTTGGTGATGGACAGGTAGGCCTAGTGTGCTGTGATTCATGGGGCTGCAAAAAGTCGGACATGACTGAGTGATTGAACTGAACTGAACTTCTAACAAAAAAATAAATAAAATTAAAAAAAGAGAGAAGCAAAATAAACATACTTAACAAACTCATCAATATGTCTACCACTAAATTCCAACCTGAATGATTCTCTTACATTTTATTTTGTTTAAATCCTATGAACTACCAAGTCTCGATTTATATCTCCTCCTGTAATATGCCTTCACTAGTACAATATTCCTCACCACAAGTTCTCTCTGTCCACTATTATCTCCTTTGTCTCCTTCTCTCCACACTTAACTCCTTTGATCATGCATTGTTTTAAATTTTTTAACTAGAGTGTAAAATTTGTAAAACATTCATAATTATTATATTATTCAGTATTATGAATTAGCAGTAACCTTCCTTGTAGTCCCTGCAACTTGAGCCACAGTGCTTGATGCACTCTGTGTAAACACATCTGGGAATAGATCTTACAAAGGTGGTATTTAGCATCACTTATGTGAAAAACATTGATTAGCCAACTCCAAAGATGAGTGCCAAAGTTATATACTCTTTACTTAGACTCACTGATATATGTGTTGATAAAGGAAATCAACCCTGAATAATTCACTGGAAGGACTGATGCTGAAGCTGAAGCTCTGATACTTTGGCCATCTGATGTGAAGAGCCGACTCTTTGGAAAAGACTCTGATGCTGGGAAAGATTGAGGGCAGGAGGAGAAGTGGGCAACAGAGGATGAGATGGTTGGATGGCATCACTGACTCAATGGACAAGAGTTTAACCAAGCTCTGGGAGATGGTGAAGGACAGGGAAGCCTGGTGTACTATAGTTCATGGGGTCGCAAAGAATCAGACACAACTTAGCAGCTGAACAACAACAAATAAATATAACACACACACGCACATATATACACCATGATGCAAGTGCAGACTCAGTGCATGTAGCATAAATGACAGGAATTTGTCTCCCATAAATTGCTATAAGTGAGCATGAAATGAAAAGACCATTGTTGTTGTTGCTCAGTCGCTAAGTTGTGCCTGACTCTTTGTGACCCCATGGATTTTAGCCAGCCAGATTCCTCTGTTCATGGGACTTCCCAAGCAAGAATACTGGAGTTAGTTGCTATTTCCTTCTCCAGGTGATCTTCCCAACTCAGAGACTGAACCTATATCTCCTGCATGAGCAGGTGGATTCATTAATGCTCAGTTGCCAGGGAAACCCAAAAAAGACCATTGCTTCATCTCTCTCACTTGTTACTTAAAGTAATTTCTTAGAGAAAGAGGAAATTCACTGAACTTACAGGAGTACCTTTTATTGTTTCTAGAAGGTAGAGGAGCTTGTATTTCAACATAGGTTTCTAGATCTGAAGCTTGTCAAATCAGGCACTGAAGTGATTAGAACACTAGCTCACTAATTTAGATCAATTAAAATGACAATCAACTGAATAGCTGGAAAGGCCAATTTTTGAGGCATATTTAAAAGTTACAATAACTAGAATCTAATTAACAAAATATTATAAGAAAATGTTCCACAGAAAGTACCTTGTTTAATGAACTCTTCTTGAAGATTTGTTATTAGCATATTTATTGTTAAGGTGCAATGTTCCAGAATGATAGAAAACAGCTTTTTCACTAAAGTTAATCAACATATTCTTTTATACTTGTAACATTATTTTTATTTAATTTAACCTCAAACTGGTTCCTTTATGTGTAATGCTTTGCAGTTCAAAAGCAAGTTCTCATTTAAACCTTGCCTGACCTGTCTATCAGATGTGTGCTGTGTGGTGTCATTTAGTCATCGCCAACTCTTTGTCACCCCAAGGACTGGAGTCTGCCAGATTCCTCTGTCCATGGGGATTCTCCAGGCAAGAATCCTGGAGTGGGTTTCCATGCACTCCCCCATGGTATCTTCCCAACCCAGGGATGGAACCCAGGTCTCCTGCAATGCAGGAGGATTCTTTACTATCTGAGCCACCAGAGAAGCCTGCACAATTGTTAGCTTTCCACAAACAAAAATGTGTGTTTATAATTATTTCATGACTTTCCCAAGATTTAAAATCAATGAATCATGGAATGTAACAAAAAAATCAGTAGACTTGAGTTCACTCTACTATACCAAGTACCTACTGATCTGAGCTGCACCAATTTTAAGGCATTGCTATCTGAATATATTATTTTATACTTTAGAGATTTATGTTGAAGTACCCATAGGAAAAACTACAGAATGAAATCAAACATGCAAAAATCTTCCTTTATTCTTATACTAATTAAGTTCTTAGGGATAATGTATAGGGGGCATTATGGGCCAGGACCAAGTGAAGTCCATTCTGTTGATTTGGGCTGAACTCAGCTGTGCTAAACATCTTATCATGTTTCTTTTTCTTGATATGATATATACATATGTATATTTATAGACCATACATAAATTTATATATATGTATACAAATATGTATATATAATCCATATATGTTATATAATGTATGATTATATAAATATATAACATTTGCATCATACATACAAAATAATTTATATTTAAATAAATTAACGGCATTTTCTTAATTATTTACCTCATGAGAGCGGATAATTGAACTTAACTACACTTTGTATTTGCATGCAGTATCCTGTCTGTTCTCCTCCTGTAGATATGTTTAAAGAGGAAATTGGATTTACTCTTTACATAAACCAACACATTTAGGAGGTGGCTGTGCAGGTCCAATTAATTCCTCTAACAATACAAGGGAAATGAGGTTATTGGATTATGTTACTGGAGAACTGATTTAGTGAAATACTACTTTTTGTAAGCATATTCAAAGAAAATGTATCTAAAACTACTATATGGAATGGCAAGGAGAACTCAAGATAAAACTGATTTGTTTTAGATGAGGAAGTGTTAATATATGATCACTTATTTATACAAAGTGATAAAGAGAAATGTTTCTTTATTCTTGTTGTTATTTTGAAAACATCAGGAAAATGTCGAGGATGAACTTTGAAGACATCTAATTGGTATTATCAACATTTTTATCACAAAATCTTAAGATGTGGTATCATCTTGATGGAGCTCAGTATGGACAGTTGAATACAAAGTTGGAAATCAGTAGACACATCCAAATATGAACTCCATGGTTGGTCAAGTCACAACCTCACTGAACTTCCTTTTCTTTACCTGAGAAGTAATTATCCTGTTGGATAAAGATTAAGTAGGTAATAGACACTGTGCACTTTGAAGATCATAAATTGCAAAGCATAAATAATGACACTAGAGTAATAAGGAATTCTTCTGAAAAATTTTTAAAGTATAAACAAAAGCCTTTCTCTCCACAATGCTGTTGTTGCCAAGAATGAAATTTCAGATAGAAGTTTTGTTTACCAAACCTCACTTTAAGTGTGAAGATGCACAATTAAGCCTTTCCTGTTGCTGCTGCATTTTGTAAACATAAATGGGTAAATATCCCTGATCTTGAGAAAAACAGTCACAGTGCTTAGCTGGATCAACAGAAACACAGGGGTTTTTTTAAGAAAAGCAAAGGTCGTGCCAAAGGCCAAGTGAGTGACACTAAACTGAGGAAAACTAAACGCTTCAGCTCTTGGCTTTCCATCACTCACCCATATTAGCTGAAATTGCAGCTCAGTCTTTATCTGGTAATAGAAATAGAAAATCCTCCTAACAACACTTCTGGATTATTATAATCCTCATTTCTAAAGACAAGAAAGCTGAAGTCCAAGGAGATTAAAGAAACTGTCTAAGATCATACAGCTAGTAGGTTAAAGAGATAGAATTTGAGCCAGACTCTACCTGGGACGGGGGGGTGCAGGCTTATTTTTTCCCCTACTCCCAAGGCTGAACTAAGAATCAGTTATTTCTTTTACAAAACAGAGATAAGCTTTTTCCTTTGTAACTTGCCTATGCTTAGAAATGATCTGTTTTCTTACTTAGTACCTTGCCACTTGTTTACTTATGAAGAGAATAGTCAACTTCTGCAAGCCATCATATATAAAACAGATGGAGTAAGACCAAGCGGCGGTTGGGCTTTCTCTATTCCCCACCTGGCAGTGGGAGATGGCTGAGCTGTAGAAGGGGGTCACTGAGCAGCTCAGGGTATAATCTGCCTAAACAGCTGGTTGGTATGTGGGGGAAGTTTGGAGGTTAGAGAGGATAAAGCGTAATCACAGTCTCCGCACCATCATTAGCTGTAAATCCACTCACCAGGTCACCAGATCAAAAAAAGTCCTAGCTTGCCTCTCCCACAGATAAAACTAATTAGATATTTCTCAATTTACAATCAAACACAAGAAGATCTTTATCCAAACAGCTTGGAAAATGCCTGTGCCTAGGGCCAGCAGTGAGGATAAAGAGAGTCAAGTGAGTTTAGTTAGTGACAATTTTAGGAAATTCTATAACACTAGAAATATTTTGCCTGGAAGCTTTTTCACTTGTGACATTTATTAGTCCATGAGTTATTAGTTTCCCTACTGGAAAAAATAAAGATACTTATAAAGCCAGCGTTCTGAATGTGATCCCTGTATGAACCACTTTCCTTTGCTCTTATGCTGGGACAGTATCCAATTCCATCCAATTCCAGACAGCACCACAGAGAGGATTCTGCCAGAAAATGTGAATGAATCAGAGCACATTCACCCCAATTACTAGAAAAAATGAATCAAATGTTAACTCTACTACTCATGGGCTAATAGTTAAATGATTTTAAAGAAAAACAAATTTTATTACATTTTCTCCTATTTAAGACAATTTTTTTGAAGTTTTGATCAGAAGTATTCAGTAAAAAATATTTTCTCTGGCCCCAACTTACATATGCTATTTATGATTCAAAATTCCCAAATCCTATCTCCAGATCTATCAGAAATGTTTAAACATAGATCACTCCAGGCAGATAAATAGTCTCAGTCATCTGTATTTCTTCTTGATCTTCCCACAGCCCATAGAAGAGAAAGCTCAGCTTACTATGTCTCATGGAAGAGTTCAAGGAACTTGTTGACAGCCACAGAGTTATTATGTACCACTGTCAGTTTCTATACCTCAGCAGCCAGTGCTGCCAGTTTCTACAAAGTCTGCATTATTTCTTTTCTGTTGCTTATAAGCCACCCAGTCTGTAGTGTTTGGTTATAATAGATGCAAAAGTTTAAGGTACCGGTGTCTAAGAACACAAGTTATTCTGTTTTTAACACTCAACTACATAGTATGAGAAGTGGATGGGTGGGGAATTTTAATAAAATGTTCGTGTTTGGCTATGGGAATCACACTACTCTGCTTTATGTGAAAAGCCTACCAATAGATTTATTTCTGTGATAATTAATAATACATCGAAGTACCTAATATGGTTCTGACACTTAGAAGTGCTTGATATTTTTATCAAATTTTAAAGCTAAATTTTGTTCTATGAGATATCCAAGTTCAATATTTTTTGGAAAGTACACTGACTCTTGTTTTTAAGGTTGGTAACTTCTTTTGTCATGACAATAATGGTTATTATCAATGTACTTTGGCATTGATCTCAAGATCCCTGAAGTGACAGGAGGAGGGTGCATGGTTTGAAGTAGGGTATGTGGTTAGAAGTGGAAGTCCTTTATGGAAGTTCTAAAGCCAGAATTAAGTTAAATATACCTAGGATGCCCAGCTACTGTACACACTAGGCTACTGGCAGTCTTTTTTCTACTAACAATTACCCTGCTTCCTCATGAAGCTAAGAATTTTTCACATATTCATTCCTCATCAACTTCCATCACTACTTTTTAAATTTTTTCTTTCTTTTGTTTCAAATTGGGATTCTTACTGAATTAAAAAAAAAAAAAAAATCCCACATGTCTTGTGCCTCAAGACATGTGGGAACTTAGTTCCCCAACCAGGAATCAAACTCATGCCCCTGCAGTGGAAGCACAGAGTTTTAACCACTGGACCACCTATGACTACTTTTTTTAAGTTGTATTGACTTAAGTTAATCTGTTATATATTCTGGATAATGTCCCTGTCATTTGTTTATTTATATTTTGTTCAGGGTGTCTTTGAGATACAGAATGATTTTTAGTCTAAAGTTATGACTACAAATTCCCTGTTTTTGGCTTTTTTAAAGATACACTTACTTAAGAATCACATTTCTCTTGACATCCTTCTTGAGGTTCTCAATTTGTGGATGAGGAAATAAAAGGTATGCTGAATTTAACTGATTTAGGTTGGGCAGAAATCCAAGTATTTGGATTCTTTAAACTATTGTCTCTTTGGACTACAACGGCCATAACATATTGCAAAAGAAAACATGTGTCCCACTAGTCAAACAGGCAAGAAGCACTTTATTTGAGAGTAGTAGAAGAGGGGAGTAAGACAAGAGGGAAGGAGAACTGAAGTTATCATCACTGAGACAAAAAGTAGGAGGGTTTGTCAGTGCCAGATTAAGCTAGTGGAAAAGTCCTGGAGGGCATTCGCAGGGAGTCTGGCCAACATGTTCAGGTCAGCTGTGTTTGCTAATTGGTGCAGATCCAAGTGAGGCTCCTACTTACCCACAGACACTGGGAGGTATAGAGTTGCTATCTGCCTGGATAATTATATTTCAAAGAGATAGCTCCAGTTCCTTGAAAAACACACTCCTGGGTTATAAAATATTTATTTCTCCAAGGGCCAGAGAAAGCCTTTACAAATACAAGTTTTGTAGTCTGGAAGAAAGCTGTCTAGAATTGACTCAAGCTAATGGGGACTTTAAGACTATCTTGGTGAATAAAAAGGATGAATATATTTACATGTTGACTACTCCTCTAAGGAATAGGTCGCTATAATGTGTGGCTGTTTTAGGACTCTTTTTCGTTTGTTTAACGAGACAGAAGTTCAATCACTCCACCCTGTAGCAGGGACGGGTTTCATGGTCTCGCTCCTATGAGAATCTAATGCTGCCACTGAGCTGACAGGAGGCAAAGCTCAGCTGGTAATGAGAGCCATGGTGAGTGGCTGTAAGCACAGATGGAGCTTAGCTCCTTTGCCCACCACTCATCTCTTGCTATGTGGCCTGGCTCTTAGGAGTTCCTAAGGCCAGACTTCTGCCTTAGAGGAAAGTGTGCCATTTTCTACCTCAATGAGGACTGCCAAAAATAAGAAAACTCTTTGTGCATTAAGAAATCCTCTTTAATAGAATTTTGAGCCAATGCTCTAGAAAATTGTTCATGCTACAGGTCAGTTTTAGTCTTATGTTCTCAGGGACAGAGAAGTTTATTGCTGCTTTCCTTGTTCACTGCTCCTAGTCAGTACATTAGACAGATTTCCTAATGATTATTTCCAACTAAGAGAAAACCACAAATAAGTACCCCTTGAAGGAAGAGCGTTAGTGGGTTGCTGCACCTTCAGTGATCCATTTGGTAGAGGCCTGATGAAGTGACCATTGGTAGGTATTTATTTCAGTGAAAAAAGAAGGGGAGTTAACCAATGCTCAATAATTCATGTTGTCAACTGGGTTTTAGTATCCACTCTCTACCCTCTTGGAGGGGTACATTGATTATCCAACACAAAGATATGTAAATGACATCCTAGAATCAATTTATGAGGAAGAGAATTGAGGTCCAATGCTATTGTATGTTTGGCTCAAATTCACATTGCTCAGAATAAAAGTAAATAAATAAAGCAGATCTCTACTGCTAATCTGCCTTTTATCTTTCCTGTTGAAAACTTGCTCACATTTAACTTTACCTCATTCAACATTTGTTTAAACTCAAAGAGAGTTTAGACTTCACCATGAAAAAGCTCCCATCTTCACATAAATACATGTTGAAATGTTGAAAGTTTTCCTTAAAAATCCATATGTACATCACTTTTCCTATGTTATCTTCATTTCAAAATAACCTATGAGAATATACTATGGAACTGAATCAAGAGACTGATGTTTTTAAGTAGTTAATGCTAAACTCAACCCTCTTTGCAGGTGACTATACCATTATAAAAAGAGATCCCATCATACAGATGATGAAACTGATACCCTTATTTTCTCAGGAACAGAGAAGCAGAGACCTTAATTAATTAACTTTCAAGACAAACTAGCTTGTAAGTCATTCAGCAAGGAACTGGATTTAAACCTTCCTGGTCTGAACTGAACTGAACTGAACTGAAGTCTCTGTTTCTGAAGTACATGATCTTTCATTTCCATTGCATTATCGCAAGGCAAGAATTCTTACTTTCTGCAAAGTTAGTGTTTTGAAGGTGTTAGTCACTCAGTTGTGTCTGTATCTTTGCAACCCTATGGGCTGTAGCCTGCAAGGCTCATCTGTCCATGGAATTCTCCAGGTGAGAATACCGGAGTGGGTTGCCATGCCCTTCCCAGGGGATCTTCCCAACTCAGGGATTGTACCCAGGTCTTCTGCATTACAGGCAGATTCTTTACCATTTGCGCTACCTGGGAAACCTAACTCTTATGTTTCTCAATGAATATGGTATCCAATCAGGTATTTAATCAGGTCTCATAAATAGAAAAATAAAGAAAGATGTATTATGCCCCCCAAATATTACCAAATATCAGGAAAATATTTCACAGAGTATTTTGTAGTTTTGAAAACAGAGAAGCCCACTGATTTGATAAACTTTAGAGAGGAGTCAGTGGTGGAATTAGCTTGGAAGCCAAACATTCTGCCTCCAGGGCCAGAGTACATTTTATCACATCTGGCTGCTCATAAATGAGAATAGAGAAAACTTCATTATTTTGATATTAGGTTTTGTCCCCCCCGCCCCCCCCCTCCTCCAAATAAGTTCAATTGCCTTCTTCACACAAGACAGTAAATTACNATTCTGCCTCCAGGGCCAGAGTACATTTTATCACATCTGGCTGCTCATAAATGAGAATAGAGAAAACTTCATTATTTTGATATTAGGTTTTGTCCCCCCCGCCCCCCCCCTCCGCCAAATAAGTTAAATTGCCTTCTTCACACAAGACAGTAAATTACAAGGACGGATGGTTTCTCCAAAGCTAGACTCTGGGAAATCCCAGAGCATGTCAAAGACCATGATTTCTTGCCTCCTGGTCTCAGCCCCTTGACCCAGAGAAGCTATAATGGAAACACTAGTGAAAGAATCCTCACACTGGGCAAGAGGCAGGCCCTGGCAATTTTTCAATGGGCCTCGTACCAGGAGCTGGTGACCTGGCTGCCTCCAGTTATTTCCTTAGAGGGGATGGCGAAGGAAGACAGTACCACTGTGTCCCATCTGAGCATCAGCCTGAATACTTAAAGCAAATTCTCCCTCTGAATAGTCTCTGTACCTTGCAAATCCCAAGGTCAGATTGTTTACTTTTTAATAAATTAAATCAAATATTTATAAAATGTTTATGAAGTTTTTCTGTACTAACCACCTCATTAAATCATGGACACACCCTAAAAATTGCTATTTGGGGTGACTTGTTAAACAAAAAAAGTCTTCTGTGTAGTCATAAATGGTAGAACCAAGACTTTGAAATGTAGCCTTCTACTTTCAATGTTCCCAGCCAATCTGCCTCTCACCCCACTATCTGCATAGTTTAAGATGATAGATCTCCCTAGGAAGAAATGATCTTGGCACACTTTAAGATCCAGTACCCCAAACTGCAGTTTGGGTTGTTTGGGCAATTTCTTTTCCCCACTCTGGGTTGATCTAGCTGCATGACTTTCTGAGGATCATTTATCCATCTATGGTTTACATTTTTTAAAAGTAGCAAAAAAGGAAGTACACGGGGAGAAAGATCAAAAACCTAAAGTTAGAATATAATTTAGAGAAAATAAAATTAAATTCCTTCCATTTTAAAGAGGAATAAACTATTATGTTAGCGATTACATAAACCATTGAGAATCTAATTAATCTATAAACTTAATAGGAGAAAATTTTATATACATATGAAATTTTAGGGATTTTAGACACACACACACATTATCAGATGATGGAACTTGCACAGGTCAATGTATCCTAAGACTCAGGACAAATGGTGCTTAGACCACTCATTTGGTATTTTCTACAGAACCTAACTTAATTATCTTATATTCATCTTATAGTTTTCTCTAGTCTTTGCAGCCACAACATTTTATTAGAGTTTAAAAAATAAACAAACAGTGAAGGAAATAAGTCATATTCAACAAACATATTTCTTTGATTTGCCACAATTAAAATTATTTCATGGGTACACAAAAGATTGAATGTTAAACTCAGTAGTGTTATCTTTAAAGATTTTACATAAATATATTTCATTTCAAACACTCAGTTGTGTCTAACTCTTTACGACCCCATGGACTGAAGCACACCCGGCCTCTGTTCAAAACCAACTTCCAGAGTTTACCCAAACTCACGTCTACTGAGTCGGTGATGTCATCCAACCATCCATCCTCTGTCATCCCCATCTCCTCTGGCCTTCAATCTTTCCCAGCATCAGGGTCTTTTCAAATGAGTCAGTTCTTCACATCAGGTGGCTAAAGTATTGGAGTTTCAGCTTCAACATTAGTCCTTCCAATGAATATTCAGGACTGATTTCCTTTAGGATGGACTGTTGGATATCCTTGCAGTCCAAGGGACTCTCAAGACTGTTCTCCAACACCACAGTTCAAAAGCATCAATTCTTCTGCGCTCAGCTTTCTTTATAGTCCAACTCTCACATCCATACATGATCACTGGAAAAACCATAACTTTGACTAGATGGACCTTTGCTGGCAAAGTAATGTCTCTGCTTTTTAATATGCTGTCTAGATTAGCCATAACTTTCCTTCCAAGGAGTAAGTGTCTTTTAATTTCATGGCTGCAGTCACCATCTGCAGTGATTTTGGAGCCCCTGAAAATATAGTCTGTCACTGTTTCCTCATCTATTTGCTATGAAGTGATGGGACTGGATGCCATAATCTTAGTTTTCTGAATGCTGAGCTTTAAGCCCACTTTTTCACTCTCCTCTTTCACTTTTATCAAGAGGCTCTTTAGTTCTTCACTTTCTGCTATAAGGGTGGTGTCATCTGCATACCTGAGGTTATTGATATATCTCCTGGCAATCTTGCTTCCAGCTTGTGCTTTATCTACCCAGTGTATTTCATGATGTACTCTGTATATAAGTTAAATAAGCAGGGAGACAATATACAGCCTTGATGTACTCCTTTCCCTATTTGGATTCAGTCTCTTGTTCCATGTCTAGTTCTAACCATTGCTTCCTGACTTTAATACAGATTTCTCAGGAGGAGGTCAGGTGGTCTGGTATCTCCGTCTCTTTAAGGATAGTCCACAGTCTGTTGTGATCCACACAGTCAAAGGATTTGGCTAGTCAATAAAAGAGAAATGGATGTTTTTCTGGAACCCTCTTACTTTCTTGATGATCTAGTGGATGTTGGCAATTTGATCTCTGGTTCCTCTGCCTTTTCTGAGTCCAACTTGAACATCTGGAAGTTCACGGGTCACGTACTGTCTGGCTTGGAGGCATGAAATCGTGTCTTGGCTTGGAGAAATGAAGCCTGGCTTGGACAATTTTTAGCATTACTTTACTAGCATGTGAGATGAGTGCAGTTGTGTGGTAGTTTGAACATTCTTTGGCATTGCTTTTCTTTGGGATTGGAATGAAAACGGACTTTTTCCAGTCCTGTGGCCACTGCTGAGTTTACAAAATTTGCTGGCATATTAAGTGGAACACTTTCACAGCATCATCTTTTAGGATTTGAAATAGCTTAACTGGAATTCCATCACCTCCACTAGCTTCGTTCATAGTGATGCTTCCAAAGGCCCACTTACCTTAACATTCCAGGATGTCTGACTCTAGGTGAGTGATCACACTATCGTGATTATCTGAGTCATGGAGATCTCTTTTGTACAGTTCTTCTGTGTATTCTTGCCACCTCTTCTCAATATCTTCTTCTTCTGTTAGGTCCATACCATTTCTGTCCTTTATTGTGCCCATCTTTGAATGAAATATTCCATTGGTATCTCTAATTTTCTTGAAGAGATCTCTAGTCTTTACCATTCTATTGTTCTCCTCTATTTCTTTGCACTGATCACTGAAGAAGATTTTCTTATCTTTCCTTGCTATTCTTTGCTATTCTGTGCATTCAAATGGGTATCTCTTTCCTTTGCTTTTTGCTTCTCTTCTTTTCACAGCTATTTGTAAGGACTTCTCAGACAACCATTTTACTTTTTTGCATTTCTTTTTCTTGGAGAGTGTTTTGATTCCTGTCTCCTGTACAGTGTCACAAACCTCCATCCATAGTTCTTCAGGCACTCTGTTTATCAGATCTAATCCCTTGAATCTATTTGTCACTTCCACTGTATAATCATAAGGGATTAGATTTAGGTCATACCTGAATGGTCTAGTGGTCTTCGCTAGTTGTTTCAATTTAAGCCTGAATTTGGCAATAAGGAGCTCATGATCTGGGCCAAAGTCAGCTCCTGGTCTTATTTTTCCTAACAGTATAGAGCTTCTCCATGCCGCTGCTAAGTCGCTTCAGTCTTGTCCGACTCTCTACGACCCCATAGATGGCAGCTCACCAGGCTCCCCGTCCCTGGGATTCTCCAGGCAAGAATATTGGAGTGGGTTGCCATTTTCTTCTCCAAGGCATGAAAATGAAAAGTGAAAGGGAAGTTGATCAGTCGTGTCTGACTCATAGCAACCCCATGGACTGCAGCCCACCAGACTCCTCCATCCATGGATTATCCGGGCAAGAGTACTGGAGTAGGGTGCCATTGCCTTCTCTGGAGCTTCTCCTTATCTGGCTGCAAAGAATATAATCAGTCTGATTTCAGTATTTACCATCTGGAGATGTCCATGTAGAGTCTTCTCTTGTGTTGTTGGAAGAGGGTGTTTGCTATGACCAGTGTGTTCTCTTGGGAAAAGTCTATTAGCCTTTGCCTGCTTCATTCTGTATTCCAAGGCCAAATTTGCCTCTTACTTCAGGTTTTTTTTTTTTTTTTTTTTTGACTTCCTACTTTAGTAGCCCAGTTCCCTATAATGTAAAGGACATCTTTTTTGGGTGTTACTTCTCGAAGTACTGATCAGGGAATAGATTTGGATTACTGTGATATTGAATGGTTTGCCTTGGAAACAAACAGAGCTCATTCTGTCATTTTTGAGATTGTATCCAAGTACTACATTTTGAACTCTATTGTTGACTATGATGACTACTCTATTCTTCTAAGGGATTCTTGCTCACAGTAGTAGATATAATAGTCATTTGAGTTAAATTCACCCATTCCAGTCTATTTTAATTTGCTGATTCCTAAAATGTTGACCATCTCTCTTGCCATCTGCTGTTTGACCACTTCCAATTTGCCTTGATTCATGGATCTAATATTCCAAGTTCCTATGGAATATCCAGATGTTCAAGCTGCTTTTAGAAAAGGCAGAGTAACCAGAGATCAAATTGCCAACATCCACTGTATCATGGAAAAAGCAAAAGAGTTCCAGAAAAATATCTATTTCTGCTTTATTGACTATGTAAAAGACTTTGACTGTGTGGATCACAATAAACTGTGGAAAATTCTGAAAAAGATTGGAATACCAGACCACCTGACCTGCCTCTTGAGAAATGTATATACAGATCAGGAAGCAACAGTTAGAACTGGACATGGAACAACAGACTGTTTCCAAATAGGAAAAGGAGTACGTCAAGGCTGTGTATTGTCACCCTGCTTATTTAACTTATATGCAGAGTACATCATGAGAAACGCTGGGCTGGAAGAAGCACAAGCTAGAATCAAGATTGCCGGGAGAAATAGCAATAACCTCAGATATGCAGATGACACCACCCTTGTGGCAGAAAGTGAATAGAAACTAAAAAGCCTCTTGATGAAAGCAAAAGAGGAGAGTGAAATAGTTGGCTTAAAGTTCAACATTCAGGAAACGAAGATCATGGCATCTGGTCCCGTCTCTTCATGGCAAACAGATGGGGAAACAGTGGAAACAGTATCAGACTTTATTTTTTTGAACTCCAAAATTACTGCAGATGGTGACTGCAGCCATGAAATCAAAAGACGCTTACTCCTTGGAAGAAAAGTTATGACCAACCTAGATAGCATATTCAAAAGCAGAGACATCACTTTGCCAATAATGGTTCATCTAGTCAAAGCTATGGTTTTTCCAGTAGTCGTGTATGGATGTGAGAGTTAGACTGTTAAGAAAGTTGAGCACGGAAGAATTGATGCTTTTGAACTGTGGTGTTGGAGAAGACTCTTGAGAGTTCCTTGGACTGCAAGGAGATCCAACCAGTCCATTCTTAAGGAGATCAGCCCTGGGATTTCTTTGGAAGGAATGATGCTGAAGCTGAAGATCCAGTACTTTGGCCACCTCATGCGAAGAGTTGACTCATTGGAAAAGACTGATGTTGGGAGAGATTGGAGGCAGGAGGAGACGGGGACTACAGAGGATGAGTTGGCTTGTTGGCATCACTGAATCAATGGACATTAGTCTGAGTGAACTCTGGGAGTTGGTGATGGACAGGGAGTCCTGGCGTGCTGTGATTCATGGGGTCGTGAAGAGTCAGACACGACTGAGCATCTGAACTGAACTGAAGTGAACTGATGCAATATTGCTTTTTACAACATCAGACTTTGCTTCCATCACTAGTCACATTCGCAACTGGGTGTTGTTTTTGCTTTGACTCCATCTCACCACTCTTTCTGGAGTTATTTCTCCTCTGATGTCCAGTAGCATATTGGGCACCTACTGACCTGGGGATTTCATCTTTCAGTGCCTTATCTTTTTGCACTTTCATACTATCCGCGATGTTCTCAAGGCAAGAATACTGAAGCGATTTTCCATTCCTTTCTCCAGGGGGCCATTTTGTTAGGACTTTCCACAATGACCCATCCATCTTGAGTGGCCCTTCACAGTATGGCTCATAGTTTGAGTTAGACAAGGCTGTGGTCCATGTGATCAGATTGGTTAGTTTTCTTGGATTGTGGTTTTCAGGCTGTCTGCTCTCTGAAGAGGCTTATGGAAACTTCCTGATGGGAGAGACTGACTGAGGGGTAAACTGGGTTTTGTTCTGATGAGTGGGGCCATTTACAGGAGATCTTTAATCCAATTTTCTGTTGATGAGTGGAGCTATTTTCTCTCCCTTTTATTTACCGGGGGCCAGATTATGGTGGAGGTAAGGAAAATAATGACAACCTCCTTCTAAAGGTCCCATACATGTACTGCTACACTCAATGCCCCCAACCCTGTAGCAGGCCACTTCAGACCCATGCCTCCTAGGAGACTCCTGGAAACTCGCAGAAGTCTGGGTCAGTCTCTTGTAGGGGGGTCACTGCTCTCTTTCCCTGGGTCCTGGTGAGCACAAGGTTCTCTTTGTGCCCTCTAATAGTTTATTTCCCAGTTCTGTGTATTTTCTGCCAGCTCTATGGTGGGGTTAATGGCGACCTCCTCCAAGAGGGCTTATGCCATACCCAAGTCTGCTGAACCCAGAGACACTGCTCCTGTGGCAGTCCACTGCTGATCCATTCCTCCACAGGAGATGCTCAAACACAGTTCTGTCTCATCCTCTGTGAGGTCTCTGGGCCCTTGTGTGCACAAGGCTTGTTTGAGGCCCTGAACTTCTCTGGTGGGAATGAGGTTTGATTTGAAACATGAATTCGCCCCTCCTACTGTCTTGCTGGGGTTTCTCCTTTGCCCTTGGACATGGGATATCTCCTCAAAGAAGTTCCAGTGCTGCGCAGCCCCCGCTCCAGCACCTACTGTCTTCCTGGGGCTTCTCTGACCTTGCTGGGGCACTCAGTAATTGAGACTGTTTCTCCCTTTCCCCTTCAAAAACTTTCATGGCCAAGCAAAATTTTCAGAGTTGGTCTAGTAAATAAATGTATTTACCAATCAGAAAAAAAGTTTTACCCCACAAAGAATCCAAATATTTGATGTATTAATGTAGTCTTCCTACCTATGTCTCAGTAGAAATGAAGAGAAAGAAATTTGCCAATCTAACTTCTCATCTAGATATGTCTGAAGGTGAAGGGATATCAGATTATTTACTATGTTAAATTGAAAATGCACAATCTAGAAAAAGAGTTTCCCCTTCTCTCTTGAGTGATGAATGATCATGAATGCGAAATGTTATTATAAATGTACTGAATCAAGAAATAAAGCTATTACAATTAATCAGGAAAATATAACAAATCTGCTGAAGAGAGATAAAGGAAAACTTGATCTCAGCAAAATCCCAAATCCACAAAGTGAAGTTTAAAATGAAAGTTAAAATGTATTTTCAGGTGGTTTAATAGCCTCCTGTTTCAAAAATATCTTATTAAAAGCCACAATAAGGACATGTAATATGCTTCACCAGAGCTGACAGACCAAGTACAGCAGGAAGTCTCTGCAGGGCACATATATCATCATGTCAGAAAGCCATTGAAAATAACCATGGGTGTATTTATCTTCTCTTGTGCAACAAAAGAGCAGAGGATGCTGAGATCTCAGGCACGTGCAACAATACAAAACTTGTCTGAGCAACTCATAACCCAGTGTTAAGTTCTAGGTCCGTTTCTGGCATGCTGGAATGTTGGTTATGAAAGCACACAGATGTCCAATGCTCCATAGAGGTGCTGGCTATATGTGTGTGTATGTATTTAAGTTACTTAAGATATATTCCAATCAGTGAAAATTTGTTGTAATCCTTGATCTGAATAGGAATAACAAAGGTAAAAAATTTCCGGAATTAAAATCAAAATGGCAGTATTAAAGAAGGTAAATTCAGGAACTGTTAAGGCATCAAATTCATGTTTGGATCTTAAAAAATAAAAGTTCTATTCCCAGCTATAAGATCAATTAACTGATCTTTGGAAATTCATATATTCAGAGCTAGAAAGTAGATGAGATGCTAAAATAGAAAGTGTTTCAAGTGCAAGAACTTAACTGAAACAAATTTATTAAAAAAAAGGGGGGGGAGATTAACTGCTCACAAAGTGCAATGTAGGGCATCAGAAAAAGCTGCAGACAAAAGGAAGAAATCTGAATAAAAAATTTATCAAGACGAAGATTAGACTTTAAATTTTCCCCAGAATCAAGTAGAAACAAAAAGATGGACGGGCTGAATAACCCTGAAAATGTCATTTATCCATAAGATTCTATGATATTCTGAAAGTCTGGGAATTATCCAAAATGTTGGCTTATTCTTGCTCAAATAAACTGTTTCCATTTATTAACATGAATATTATTATTGTGGCAAGCAAGCTTCCTCAGTTCCTCTAAAGTAAATACTTAGGAAGAAGTAAGTTGAATAACCATTAAGTTTGAAAGCATAGTGTTCTGAGTTGAGTTTCCACCAAAAATTAATCAGTTGTGTGAACTGATATGAATATCATAATTCCTTTAATGAATCCAAAATTTTCAAAATTACAAAATGAGAACAATAATGGTGACCCCTGTAATTTTTTGGTTACTGAAGCTCATGCAGATAAAAAGGTTACTATTATACTACAGTGTTCAGAGTTCCATTGAGTTAGACAAGGCTGTGATTATGTGATCAGTTTGATTAGTTTTCTGTGATTTTGGTTTTCATTTTGTCTGTCCTCTGATAGATGAGGATAAGAGATTTGTAGAAGCTTCCTGATAGGAGAGACTGGCTGTGGGGTAAACTGGGTCTTGCTCTGGTAGGCAGGGCTGTGCTCAGTAAATCTTTAATCCAATTTTCTGCTGTTATTCCCTCATTGCAGTTTGGCCTGGGGTCAAACTATGGTAGGGGTAAGGACAGTAATGGTGACCTCCTTAAAAAGGACTTCTGCCAGCAAGTCACACCCCCAGGACTGTTGTATTCAGTGCCTCTGACTGTTGACCCATGCCTCTGTGGGAGACTCCTGGACACTCACAGACAAGTCTGGCTCAGTCTCTTATGGGATTACTGCTCCTTTCTCCTAGGTCTTGATGTACACAAAGTTTTATCTGTGCTCTCCAAGAGTCTGTTTCCCCAGTCCTGTGGAAGTTCTGTAATCAAATCCCACTGGCCTCCAAAGTCAAATTTCCTGGGGATTCTTTGGTATAATTGTTCAGATTGTGAGTCTACTTCTTCATTGATGTTAAAGCCTTTGACTGCGTAAATCACAACAAACTGGAAAAATCTTCAAGATATGGGAATACCGGACCTCCTCTGAGAAATCTGTATACAGGTCTAGAAGCAACAGTTAGAAACATACNTCCTGGGGATTCTTTGGTATAATTGTTCAGATTGTGAGTCTACTTCTTCATTGATGTTAAAGCCTTTGACTGCGTAAATCACAACAAACTGGAAAAATCTTCAAGATATGGGAATACCGGACCTCCTCTGAGAAATCTGTATACAGGTCTAGAAGCAACAGTTAGAAACATACATGAAACAAGGGACTGGTTCCCAATAGGGAAAGGAGTATGTCAAGGCTGTATATTGTCACCCTGCTTAGTAAACTTACATGCAGAGTATATTATGCAGAGTGTATCATGCTGGGCTGGATGAAGCACAAGCTGGAATCAAGGAATTTAGGGAGAAATATCAATAATCTCAGATACGCAGATGACACCACCATTATGGTAGAAATTGAAGAAGAACTAAAGAGCCTCTTGATGAAAGTTAAAGAAGAGAGTGAAAAATTTGGGTTACAACTCAGGATTCAGAAAGTTAAGATCATGGCCTCCAGTCCCATCACTTCATGGCAAATAGTCACTTTTGCCCCATGGTTAAAGTTAAATTAACTTATTCAAAGAAGGGACGTGACAATATATGGTCTTTTGTTGTTCAGTCACCCAGTCATGTCCGACTCTTTGTGACCTCATCAACTGCAGCACACCAGGCTTCCCTGTCTTTCACCATCTCTCAGAGTTTGCTCAAACTCATACCAGTTGAGTTGATGATTTGTATTTAAAGTAACTATACCAGATTTCAAATACCAACCCCTATTGTGTCAATAGGAAAGATAACTACCATTTACATAGTACTTTCAATTTTCTCATTTGATCTCAACTATAATCCTAGAGCCACCCCTCGTCCATGGCTAGGGACAATGGGTGGGAGGACCCACTCTACGCCTTACCTCATCCAAGGTAAGGAGCAGCGCCTGCACTTTGCTGGAGCAGCCATGAAGAGATATCCCAAGCCCAAGGTAAGAGAAACCCAAGTAAGATGTTAGGTGTTGCAAAAGGGCATCAGAGGGCAGACACACTGAAACCACACTCACAGAAAACTAGTCAATCTAATCACACTAGGATCACACCCTTGTCTAACTCAATGAAACTAAACCATACCCTCAGGGCAACCCAAGATGGGCGGGTTATGGTGGAGAGGTCTGACAGAATNAAAGCTGAAACTCCAGTACTTTGGCCACCTCATGCAAAGAGTTTACTCATTGGAAAAGACTCTGATGCTAGGAGGGACTGTGGGCAGGAGGAGAAGGGGACGACAGAGGGTGAGATGGCTTGATGGCATCACCAACTCGATGGACCTGAGTTTGAGTGAACTCCGGGAGTTGGTGATAGACAGGAAGGCCTGGCATGCTGTGATTCATGGGGTCACAAAGAGTTGGACACGACCGAGTGACTGAACTGAACTGAAGTGTACATGTGTGTGTATGTTGTGAGTAGGCTTTTCTGTCCATGGAATTTTCTGGCAAAATACTGGAATGGGTTGCCATTTCCTTCTCCAGGGGAATCATCCAGACCCAGGGATCAAACCCATGTCTCTTGCATGGCAAACAGACACTTTATCCACTAAGCCATCAGGGAAGTGCAAGTAGTAGCACTAGAAAATATATAAACAAACATATATGAACCCAGATGTCCCTCAGTGAGATAATAATTGCACAACCACATAACTAGCCCATTTTTACACAGCACTTTAAAATAATCAAGATGTATTCATTCATGCCTAATCCTCATCCTATCTCTTTGAAGAAGGTGACAATTATATCCACTTGCAAATAAGGGAGCTGAAGCTCAGTCTGTTCTGACTTATAAGTTATCCTGTTCTCTGACTCTAAGCTCCTAACAGTTTCTTTTCTAAACTGTAGCATGTATACACTGCTGCTATGCACCTGACTGTGCTGAACACCAGGGATAGATATGTTCACTTCAGTTACTCAGGACACAGCATAGTTCTAGCCTCCAATGTCCTCCTCCTCACAAATGGTGGAAGAGTACAAGAAGACATACAATGAAAGAATATAATTTTCTCACTTTTGAAAGCCTGCTTTGGGGGGATAGTGTGCTAGAATGAGAGTGAGAAGGTAGAGGATCTATAAAGTTCTGAATAAGAAACTGTCTATCATTAGTAGAGTAATGCTCAAAATTCTCCCAGTCAGGCTTCAGCAGAATGTGAACTGTGAATTTCCAGATGCTCAAGCTGGATTTAGAAAAGGCAGAGGAACCAGAGATCAAATTGCCAACATCTGATGGATCATCAAAAAAGCAAGAGAGTTCAAAAAAAAAAATCTGCTTTATTGACTATGTCAGAGCCTTTGACTGCATGGATCATAACAAACTGGAAAATCAAACAGATGGGAATATCAGACCACCTGACCTGCCTCTTGAGAAATCTGTCAAGTTAGAACTGGACATGGAGCAACAGACTGGTTCCAAATAGGAAAAGGTATATGTCAAGGCTGTATGTTGTCACCCTGCTTATTTAACTTATATGCAGAGTACATCATAATAAATACTTGTAAGAAGTACAGATGGAATCAAGATTGCCAGGGGAAATATCAATAACCTCAGATATGCAGATGACATCACCCTTATGGCAGAAAGTGAAGAACTAACAAGCTTCTTGATGGAAATGAAAGAGGAAAGTGAAAAAGTTGGCTTAAAACTCAACATTCAGAAAACTAAGATCATGGCATCTGGTCCCATCAGTTTATGGCAGATAGATGGGAAACAGTGAGAGACTTTATTTTGGGGGGCTCCAAAATCATTGCAGAAGGTGACTGCAGCCATGAAATTAAAGAATGCTTGCTCCTTGGAAGAAAAATTATGACCAACCTAGACAGCATATTAAAAAGCAGAGATATGAGTTTGCCAACAAAGATCTGTCTAGTCAAAGCTATGTTTTTTCCAGTAGTCATGTATGGATGTGAGAGTTGGACTATAAAAAAAGCTGAGTGGTGAAGAATTGATGCCTTTGAACTGTGGTGTTGGAGAAGACTCTTGAGAGTCCCTTGGACTGCAAGGAAATCCAACCAGTCCATCCTAAAGTAAATCAGTCCTGAATATTTATTGGAAGGACTGATGCTGAAGGTGAAACTCCAATATTTGACCACCTAATGCAAAGAACTGACTCATTGGAAAAGACCATGATGCTGGGAAAGGTTGAAGGTGGAAGGAGAAGGGGACAACAGTGGATGAGACGGTTGGATGACATCACTGACTCAATGGACATATGTTTGAGTAAACTCCAGGAGTTGGTGATGGACAAGGAGGCCTGGCATGCTGCAGTCCATGGAGTCGCGAAGTATCAGATACCACTGAGCAATTGAACTTATGATAGCTTTACTTGGGTTGGCCAAAATGTTTCTTTGAATTTTTCTGTACAATGTTCTAGTAAAAACCCAATGAACTTTTTGGCCAACCCAATATACAAAGGGCTCAGGCACTCTGTCATCTGTCCATCACTCAGCCTCCAAGAGTGATGATTTTCTGTAAACTAGCTGAATTCATCCCTGGAATTCAGAATGCGCAGACAGCATGTGTCTTTACAGTATCTTTTATTTTACAGTATCTCTTAACGCTAAAGAAACATTAACTGCATAAACCCAGTGCTCCTGTACATGCTCCGTCTTCAAGCTGTGGTGCTGTGCAGGCAAAAGATGTAGAACATGAAGAGGTATTTTGTTATTTCCTTTAATGCTTTCTATATTCAACTGCACTGCAATCATAATATAACACTACTGAAGTCTGTCATATTAAAGAATCACAAAAAAAATGCTTTCCTGTTATCTGAACCAAAATTTAAAAAAAAAAAATAAAAAACAATCCAACAGCACACTCATGGACTTAAAAATAACGAATCAATAAACTCTCATTACTGACAGATGTGATGCTATCTTGTTGAATCCTGCTGTCACTTCAGTCGTGTCCGACTCTGTGCGACCCCATAGATGGCAGCCACCAGGCTCCCCCGTCCCTGGGATTCTCCAGGCAAGAACACTGGAGTGGGTTGCCATTGCCTTCTCCAATGCATGAAAGTGAAAAGTGAAAGGTGAAGTCGCTCAGTCATGTCTGACTCTTAGCGACCCCATGGACTGCAGCCCACCAGGCTCCTCCATCCATGGGATTTTCCAGGCAAAGTACTGGAGTGGGGTGCCATTGCCTTCTCCGTTGTTGAATCCTAGCCAATCATTAGTAGATCAAATGATGGGTCTATTTGACATAGCATTGACCTAGCATACCTTTTCTCTATTTAATAAAACATAAAATCAAAGTCTGTAAAAGCATCATAGCCAGGCTCACTATCTGTTGGAAACATGTACACTGTGTGTTGTTCTAATCAAGATGGATAAATCAAAGAGGCAAGGTTCAGACACACNGTTGTTGAATCCTAGCCAATCATTAGTAGATCAAATGATGGGTCTATTTGACATAGCATTGACCTAGCATACCTTTTCTCTATTTAATAAAACATAAAATCAAAGTCTGTAAAAGCATCATAGCCAGGCTCACTATCTGTTGGAAACATGTACACTGTGTGTTGTTCTAATCAAGATGGATAAATCAAAGAGGCAAGGTTCAGACACACTGGGCTGTGAAACCCACACAGAGTTCAAATACTTAAACGTCAGCACACTGTTTAATCTGTGATGTCACTTTAACTCTTTAGAACACACATACACTTCTCAAGAGTTATCAATGGTTGAATTTATTCATAATTACTTTTATTTCTTCATCTACCTCCTGATTATCCTCTATGTGGATGACTTTAGCAATCAATGAGTGATTAATAATAGACCATTAAGAAAGGAGGAAGATAAAGGCAAGAAGCTTCACCCTCAGACAGTGTAATCAGTTTCTGTAAAACCAAGAGTCAGCTCTCTATATAGTGATGCTACAGGGACACCTGGAGTGTGGGATATCCCAAAGAGCTTTGGAGCCCAGTAGATCAGGATTTAAATCCCAGCTCAAGTATCTTGTGCAAACTCTGTACTTAAGCTAATTTGCAAAATTCAGTAGAGTATCCTTGGGGACTTTGCCTGGGACCATGAATATGAAAAATCCCAGCTCAATATTCCTCACAGCAATATGAAAATAACTCAGAAAACAGTATTTCTATTCCACTCCCTATTCTTAGTCATTCAGTCTTGTGCAAATGGATTTATGTCAAATTCTCCCCTCTGAAAACCAGTGCATCAGAAAGATAAACAGATGGCTAACTGGTATCTCAGCTTCACAATTTTGTTTTCAAAGCCTACTCACAGTATACTTTCTCAAGTGCCCTCTGTAAAGACCCTCAAACTGTTGCTGATCTAGAGCACGACAACACGCTTCAGGTGTCCTAAATCACTATTTACAGAAGGCAAGTATGAAAATCTGGTGAGAACGGAAGTAGTCTGACTCAACTTTGGATTCCCACCAGATCATCAGGGAAAGCCAACTGCTTTCAGCACAGGTCACAGCTGCTTAATTGGCAGTGATAAGAATCTTTAGATGACCACAAAGGAATTAAATAGCTACAGATAAATGACCCAAAAAGAGTTAACGATGCTGTACCACAGAGGAACAGAATGCACTCTAATATCATGATTGCAGCAGAATTGCAGGTTAATAAACTTGTGTTTTGTAATTTAATGGGGCACACATAGTACCAGACTGGAAGTGAATGATAGGCTATAAATGCACACTCAAGCATTTCATAAATAAATTATTACAACACTAATTGCAATTAGATTGCCTTTCCTTAATATGATCCTGTAATGATACACGACTTATTCAGGGCCTGACTCTCCCCTAAACTGGTATCAAGCACAACTGACTTGTCTAACAATGTCATGAATGTAGCTTCACACTTTTCTTTCATTAGGGTAGTATGCCAAGCATATTTAACTATATACAAAAGATTTTTTTTTGTAATTTTTGATTTGTTTCATTTTTGTGTGTTTGTACATATATAAGAGAAGACTAGAACTATGATGAGCTGGGTAAACCTGAGCCTCTTTTGCACTGTGAGACATGATCAGTTTTCACTTGGCACCATCTAAGATGGTGGTTATTGCTAAGGCTTTATGAAAACTTTTATATCCTCCAGTTTCAATTTTCAGCTCTTCTTTGTTATTAGTAGATGCTTTCCTGGTCAGAATGTGAGCTTGACTTTGGTTTTGTGTAAACTTTCTCCAGGTTTATGTAGGAGGAAGGTGTCCTTCCTTTGGGCTCCTAGCCTTCTCTGTGTATGCAGCTTCCTCCTAGTATTTTTCTCACCACATTCATTCATGTGCCTGTTTGTGTGGGTTCCTGAGACCAGGACCATGATCCTCTTCGCATTCCTAATATCTGAAAGATAGCATGTGCTCTAGAAATAAAAGGTAGCCAAGAAAAAAAAGAGGGGTGGGAACGGGGAGGAGAAAGGACTATGTCAAATTTGGGGCTTATGTCAACCACTAAAAGCTAATGTGTATTTATTCACTTAACCAACACATATTTAGTGTCTTTCTTGTACAGTAATCTCCAAGACTAAAACCCAAATATTTAGGAGACATTTTCTCCTTTCAAAACATGAAGAATGATTTAGTTTAAAAAGGAATATAATATTAAAATTAACCAACAAACAGAAACACTATGTTCTAGATGCTATATCAAATTAAATATTAAGATATTATTCCTTATGCTATGCTGTGTTAAGTCACTTCGGTTGTGTCTGACTCTTTGAGACCCTATGGACTGTAGCCCACCAGGCTTCTCTATCTGTGGTATTCGCCAGGCAATAATAATGGAGTGAGTTGCCATTTCCTACTCCAGGGGATCTTCCCAAAGCCAAGGATCAAACCCACATCTCTTACGTCTGCTACATTGGCAGGCAGGTTCTTTACCACTAGTGCCACCTGGGAAGCCCATGTTACTCCTTATCAGAGCTCTAAGGTATAATGCACTATTAACTCACCTTCCTGATGAGGACACTGTGGCCCAAATTAGGAAATCTTATTACCATCTCTTTGTAAGCAAGTTATAGATCACATTTAAAACTAAACCAAATGGCTCCAGAGTCTGTATTTAGAACAGTCACCTTATGCGACTGTTAACAAATAACTGCTATGGATTCAAATGAGCTGATGTCACTGATAATCAAGAATTAGACCAGAGAAAGTCTGACAGGAGAGAGAGCTGGTGAGCTAAGCCTTTAAAGTTGGCAAGACTTACGTGGGCAAAGAGGAGCCACTCAGGAGAGCAGAGTGAGAAAAGTTAACAGGAATGCTGGAGGAGGAGCCTCAGGTAAAGTGCAGTGAGGCTGAAAGATAAGCTTGTACAGCTTTGACTTCCAAGTGAAAACTATTCAGAGGTCTTGCCACACAAACATCTGATAAAGATTCTCTCCCTGACCAAACTTGAGTCAGGCTACTCTGAGCCTTCTTCTCAACCAGACCTCAACCTCGGACTACAAAGATTTCTACAAACACTAGTAGAGTTTCTAACAACTCATGGCCTGGTGTGTTCTGAGGATGACCCTAGCTCCCTGTAAAGTCGATGCCTGAGAAAACTCAAGACTGCCAAAGGAATTGACTGTTTCTTCCACCAGGCCCCTGTCTCCTAATGTCTGTGGGAAGACAGAGTCTAACTGTGATAAGTGCTATTAAGCAAACCTACATGGACTTCACATGGCCCAAACCCCCTTCCCACTTTTCGAACTTTTTCACTTTCCTATCTCTGCTCGAGCCCCTACAACTTCCCCTCCCTACTCCCAAGTTCTCCCTCTAAAATGCCCAATCAACCTGTGCACACAACAGTTTGCAGTTCAGCCCTTCCCCCAACTGCAGCAGGTACTGAATCAAATTTGTTTTCACTGCTTTTACTAATGACTGGCTACATTTATCTTTGACAAATCCCAGAGAGATGGTGCTGTTCCCCACATCTGGCTACACCTTAGCTCCACAGGATGATACTGCTACTTCAAGAAAGCAACATCTGCAGAGAGACAAAGGACTGAGGTTGTACCCTCTTCCTCTGAAGAATCCAGTAACCCCACAGCTGGCTCACAGGCAACCTTGTGTTAAGCAGAGAAAGGCACTCTTTGCAGATGAGTGCATGGCTCGTTGAACAGATGATATCTATCACTAAATAAAGTTCTTGGGCAGTTACAGCCTCAGATACTCAGCTTGGCTGATGGAACAAAGGCTGGACTTCAGGCACTCATCTGTTCACCACACCTTCTTGTGTTCAGTATGCCGCAAACTGTATATAGCAGACTTGATCACAGTGCTAACGTCTTTGTTCATTTTTATGTCCTCTAATTTTCAAATATTTATTTAGTTACAAAGATGGTGTGTGTATATATATATATATATATATATAGATATATAGATATATACACTATACACATATTCAAAGCTGATGATAAAAATACTTACTCTGTGTTTGGGAAAATAAGTAGCTATTAATGTTTAGTAAAACAAGTATGACTATACAATAATTCCTAACTCAGTAATTCTGTATATGAAAATACATTCTCAGAAATTTTTAAAATCAACTTGAGAATGTCATACACAAAGATGTTCANCTGGAAACCATATGTAATTATTCTTTGTATTTGTATAGGGAATAATACAACAGATGTTAAATTAGTTACATTTTGTGTTTGCAAGTTCAGGGGAGAGGTGTTTACATAATACTAGCATTATAAAAGGTAGTAAATCACAAACAGATTCATGATAGCCAACCATGTTTATTCCAAATGAATTTTAAAAGTAAAATTAAAGTAGGCTGATTTATGGTAGTACTAGTATCTTTTTTTAAAATCATCCTTAGACTTCCATGTGTCCAGAATTTTCTACAATGGCATGAATGATTTCTATTACTTAAAAGAAAATACCCCAATGCCATTCACTTCAGCATATGCACCCAAAAACAAACAAAACAATGTCTGGCATTGTGCTAGAATGTAGATTATAGACAGCAAAAGTATAATATATGATTCATGCTTTGAAAGATCTCACTTTTGTGAAAAGAATTAGAAACAATTATGCACTTAAGGGGAAAGGAAACTACTTAAAAAAAAAAAGGATCCAAGTAACAAAATATGATGCGTGACTAGAGGAAACAATTGTTTGGCTGGCAACATGGAAGAGGAAAGCTCCATGGGAGTGGCACTTCTTCTCCTGGGCCTTCGAAGGCCCTCCTCCTTTTCCACAATGCCATCTCTCTGTGTGCAGGTAGCCCAGGAGTTTTCCTGAGTGGCTGGTGGGTAAGGCCCACAGTCCTGTACTTTGACATGAATAAATTAACAGCCAATGATTCACATCATTGTATGACAGAAGCCAACACAATATTGTAACACAATTATCCTCCAATTAAAAACAAATTACTAAAAAGGCTTAAAAAAGAGCCAATGAAAACAGAGAATATATGTCACGAAGAACAATTGAATTTGTGCATGCTGCAAAATAAGTAAAAACATAAATGAATCCTGGCAATTGTAAAGAGATAAAGAAAAATTTAGGAGACTTGATGAAGGGAGAATTCACACAGAAAAAGAGTAGTTATCAACTTTTTGAAAAATAAGAGCACTGCTCAGTCGTGTCCGACTCTTTGTGACCCCATGAATCGCAGCACGCCAGGCCTCCCTGTCCATCATCAACTCCTGGAGTTCACTCATACTCACGTCCATCGAGTCAGTGATGCCATCCAGCCATCTCATCCTCTGTCGTCCCCTTCTCCTCCTGCCCCCATCCCTCCCAGCATCAGAGTCTTACCTAATGAGTCAGCTCTTCGCATGAGGTGGCCAAAGTACTGGAGTTTCAGCATTAGCATCTATGTCACTGTAAAACAACAACAAGAACAACAAAAAAGCAATTAGAAAACTCAACAGCTGTCACTCCAGTCATACAGAATAGGTTAGACAGACAGATTGGGGGAAACACAGAGATGTCTGTTAACTGTTATGCTCTCAATAAATGAAGGGATTCAGTTCAGTTCAGTTGCTCAGTTGTGTATGACTCTCTGTGACCCATGGACTGCAGCACACCAGGCCTCCCTGTCCATCACCAGCTCCCGCAGCTTGTTGAAACTCATGTCCATTAAGTTGGTGATGCCATCAAACCATCTCATCCTCTGTCGTCCCCATCTCCTCTGGCCTTCTATCTTTCCCAGCATCAGGGTCTTTTCAAATGAGTCAGTTCTTTGCAGCAGGTGGCCAAATATGAGTTTTACCTTCAGCATCAGTCCTTCCAATGAATATTCAGGACTGATTTCCTTTAGGATGGACTAGTTGGATCTCCTTGGAGTCCAAGGGACTCTCAAGAGTCGTCTCCAACATCACAGTTCAAAAGCATCTATTCTTCAGTGCTCAGCTTTCTTTATAGTACAACTCTCACATCCACGTATGACTACTGGGAAAACCATAGCTTTGACTAGACAGATCTTTGTTGGCAAAGTAATATCTCTGCTTTTTAATATGCTGTCTAGCTATATCTAGGGACATAACTTTCCTTTGTAGGAGCAAGTGTCTTTTAATTTCATGGCTGAAGTCAAGATCTGCAGTGATTTTGGAGCGCCCCCCCCCAATAAATTCTGTCACTGTTTCCATTATTTCCCCATCTATTTGCCATGAAGTGATGGGACCAGATGCCATGATCTTCCTTGTCTGGATGTTGAGTTTTAAGCCACTTTTTTCACTCTTCTCTTTCACTTTCATCAAGAGATTCTTTAGTTCTTATTTGCTTTCTTCCAAAAGGTAGTGTCATCTGCATATCTGAGGTTATTGATATTTCTCCCAGCAATCTTGATTTCAGTTTGTGCTTCTTCCAGCCCAGCGTTTCTCATGATATACTCTACATATAATTTAAGTAAGCAGGGTGACACTATACAGCCTTGACGTACTTCTTTCCCTATTTGGAACCAGTGTGTCATTCCACGTTCAGGTCTAACTGTTTCTTCCTGAACTGCATACTGATTTCTCAAGAGGCAGGTCAGGAGGTCTGGTATTACCATCTCTTTAAGTATTTTCCATAGTTTGTTGTGATCCATGCAGCCAAAGGCTTTGGCATAGCCAATAAAGCAGAAGCAGATGTTTTTCTGGAACTGTCTTGCTTTTTCAATCATCCAATGGACGCTGACAATTTGATCTCTGATTCCTCTACTTTTTCTAAATCCAGCTTGAACATCACAATTAATGTACTATTGAAGCCTGGCTTGGGGAAATTTGAGCGTTACTTTACTAGCTTGTGAGATGAATGCAATTGTGTGGTAGTTTGAGCATTCTTTGGCATTGCCTTTCTTTGGGATTGGAATGAAAACTGACCTTTCCCAGTCCTGTGGCCACTGCTGAGTTCTCCAAATTTGCTAGCATATTGAGTGCAACACTTTCACAACATCATATTTTAGGCTTTGAAACAGCCCAACTGGAATTCCATCACCTTCACTAGCTTTGCTCATAGTGATGCTTCCTAAGGCCCACTTGACTTAGCATTCCAGAATGTCTGGCTCTAGGTGAGTGATCATACCTTCGTGATTATCTGGGTTGTGAAGATCTTTTTCGTATAGTTCTGTGTATTCTTGCCACCTCTTCTTAATGTCTTCTTCTTCTGTTAGGTCCATAGCATTTCTGTCCTTTATTGATATAAAGGACATATATATGATATATGATATATATATGTATATCATAAATATGTATATATATTTGTATATACATAATTTGTATATACATAATCTACATCATATACCTATGATAAATGTACATCTGAAATATTTCCAGTCAACCTCATCTTGAGGATCTATTACAGTCAGATTATCTGTTAGAGTTCATTCTTTTAGCACTGACACCACATCCTGCTGCCAACCATCAGTCCCTAAATTATGATTCTGTTTACTTTCTGTTTACTTATGACTTATGGGGAAATTTTATTGCTCTTATTCGGTCTTAAGAAATCCTAATGACCATGTTCAGTGTACCAAGTCCATAACCACTCCTTTTTACAGGTTGAGTTGTGTCTCCCAGACAAGATACATTGAAGTTCTAATCACATTATCTCAATGTGACCTAATTCAGAAATGGATTTTTACAGATTTCATCATATTAAGAAGAAGCCACAAGACTAAGCCCTACTTTCATATAACTTTGCTCTTATAAGAAGGAGAAGCTTGGATAGATAAACACAGGGGGAGTAGGACGCAGAGACATGGAAAACACCATAAGAAGATGGAAGCAGAGGTTAGAATAATCCATTTAAAGCCAAAGAACACCAAGGATTGCCACCTATCACCAGAAGCTAGAGGAGGGGTACAATGCAAACTCATCCTTAAAGGGATATCTGCCACTTCATTAATGCATAACCTTACACATTAATTTTTTCAGAGGATGAAAGGAAGTGGGTTCCAGAAAGGAACCACAGGCTTTGGGGTTTGCCCAGTTTCCCCTCTGCAGACATTTCATAAGGTGTGTTTTCTTGGTTTGAGTACTTATGATATCAATATCCAGCTTCTTTGACTAATGGAAGCCAGGATGGACCACAATATTTAGTGCTTGGGAGTATATCTCATTGTGTCTTTGCAATTCCCCAGCCCCAAACCACCTCCTGTCCATAGGAAATTAGTTTGACCCCAAATGAAAGGTGAAATCTATAGCTATTTCAGGCACCAGATATTTAACTAAGTTAAATATGGATGGATGACGGAGCTATACTCAGTTCTCATCAACTATGAATGACTTCCTTTTTAAAGAAACCAAGATAGGCCCTCCATATCCAGAGACTGGCAAGTCAGGCAGCTGATTTGCAGCTACAGGGATTCTGATTTAGCAATCAGATCTGGCCTTCTTGATCTATGTTCTGCTGCTGCCAAGTCACTTCAGTCGTGTCCGACTCTGTGCAATCCCATAGACAGCAGCCCACCAGGCTCCCCATCCCTGGGATTCTCCAGGCAAGAACACTGGAGTGGCTTGCCATTTCCTTCTCCAGTGCATGAAAGTGAAAGATGAAAGTGAAGTCGCTCAGTCATGTCCGACTCTTAGCGACCCCATGGACTGAAGCCTACCAGGTTCCTCTGCCCATGGGATTTTCCAGGCAAGAGTACTGGAGTGAGGTGCCATTGCCTTCTCGGGATCTATGTTCTAATCTAATTCAATTAGCAATTCATTGTGCTCAGCCTGACTGACTGAAGAAGACAACTCTCTACAAGGCAGAGACTGGCCTTCAGGTCCATTTGATCTCAGCATCCTGGGAGAAATCGAAGTACAACGTGGTCACAGAGAGGATGGCTAAACACAGGGCCTAACTGGGTATCCTGGATAAACAAATATTTTAATTATTTTAGGTCAACATAGCTGCTGTTGTTTAGTCATTAAGTCATATAGGACAATTTGCAACCTCAAGGACTGTAGTCCATTATGTTCCTCTGTCCATGGGATTTGCCTGGCAAGAAAGAATACAAGAGTGGGTTGCAATTTCCTTCTCCAGGGGATCTTCCCTAACCATGGATCAAACTCATGTCTCCTGCATTGGCAGGCAGATTCTTTACCCCTGAGCCTAGGTTAATATTAGCATCACAATAATATCAGTGATGGCATGGCAATAGCTACAATTTGAAAAGCCTTGCTGTCCCAAGACCTTGGATGAATTATTTGATACAACTTTGTAAAGTATAAATTATAACCATGTCTATGCTTCTTGTTCTGTGGTGGTAAAGAACCTAAGTTTAGAATGGTAAAGTGATTTCCAAAGGCCAAATGCCCATTTATTGTTGGTGCTAGAATTTAAAACCAATTTGTCAGTTTCAAAAGCTCATTGTCTTAACCTACCATGATCTGCTCACCAGTGCTCATTCTAATGCCCCAGGTTAATGAGAGTACAGGGGAACCTGTATCAGATAATCTGAATTCCTTTTAGAGAAACACAGATAAAATCAGCAGCTGTTTAGTGGTAAGATTTGGGGTCTATGGTCTCTTTGAAGGCTTCTGTTGAAATTCAAATTGTTGTGTGTCAGGGGGATATAGAGTAGTGTGAGAAATGATTGAACAGCCACCAGATTTAAAGCTGTATTTGAAGGTGCTGTGTAAGACTCTGAAAAATAAGGCAAACCAGCATATAGAAAAAGTAGGTCCAGAGTTGATGCATGGTATTTAATAAGGTGACAAAGAAAAATAGATTTGTTTTGTTTCCATGTGGTGGTGGAGGGCCAAAGTATAGGGAGCTCTGTGAGAAAAAGACTTGTCTTGGACTAAAAAAAATATGCTTTCCATAAGTCTGTTGTTCTCACTAATCAGGTATGGAATAAACAATTATGTAAATAGTATGATCAATTTAGCACTGAATGGGAACATACAGAGTGAGCCTTATCCATCCCTTTTGTAGCTCAAGAAGAAACTGGCTCAAGATGTTATTTCCCTTGGGGCTCAAGGGAAAATAAAAAAAAGGAGGGGCCCTAAGGGTAACAAGCTAGAGAAAGCTGAGGACTGGCTCCCTCTCTGGGTTGCTTCCAGAATATTGGCAAATCTCATGACTTGGAATAAAAGGAACTCCTGGATGTGTGCATGCATGCATGTGCAAAAGGTAAGCGTGTAGTTAATCCTATTGGCCTCCTCTTGGACACAGGTCTCTACTATTGGGACAGACCTGAAGTTTGACATTCAGTTCTGGCTCCAAATTATTCTTATTTTCCTCATACAGATGAAACAGCATGATCTGAACATTCGTTTTTCAACTCACTTTGTTGGGAGGGAGCATGGCGTGACCAGAGAGAATAAAGGATGCTCTCGTTTCATTTGACCATTAATGATAAAGCGCTGTTTTAAGAGTCTTCCTTTAACAGAGACAATAAACTAGGCTTTGTATGTGGAAATGGAAGATCCAGGTTTTTAAACTATCCAGTGATCTCTGCAGGTGGACTGAGGGTGGGCAAAATACACAGATGTCAGTGGGGAGGAATCTCCTTTTCTGATAATCAAATTGCCACAAGTGATGCAAATTACCAGAACAAACCAGTGGCCATATAATTACATTTTCTGCTTCTAACAGTGGCAGTGCCTTCAGAATATACTTTTTATGGAGATTCCCGTCATTGCCAGTTGATCAGAAACGCAACACTGTAAATCTTTTATCTTTGGAAGGCCAATCTTAAAATGAGAAGAAACAATATAGCTGCAGTTTGTCTCTGATGGGGGTGGAAGGCTGAAATCAATCATGGGCCTGGCTAGGCTTCAAGTATTTGAGAGCTTAACTCATGTTTAAGGAGGCTATCCAAGATTCATGTGCTATGGTGCTCGCACATAAGAAACTTATATTCAGGAAGAGGGGGTAGGTCTCAGATGTTTATAATAACTGAAGAAACATACAGGGTGGTGTGTCAGGAAATACAATCAGTGTTAGCTGATAAGAGTGTTCTTTGCCACTAACAACTATATCATGGTGCATAATGTATAGGATCAGTCAGAAGTGGGTTTGCATTCATGCAGGCTATTTATTAACTGTGCTTCTGTGTATAAGTTACTTAACCCTGGGAAGGTTCATTTCATCATGTTTAAAATAAGGATGATTAGTTGATACTTAGAACTTTTATGAGGATGACTTTTAGCTAATGCAAGAAATTTTAGGTTATCATTTTGGATGACTGATGTCCAAGTTTAATTCAACATTACAACTTAGATACACATGACTAAATTTAAATAATATAGATTTTCATTAGAGATTATTTCAAAACTCCACATAGAATTGCTAAGTTAGGAAAATGAAAAAAGGAAGTATGTTAAAAGTTTTCTGGTTATGAAGTAAAAACATCAGTGCAATCCAGAGTGTTGTCAATGTTGCTGCTGCTGCTGCTGCTAAGTCGCTTCAGTCGTGTCTGACTCTGTGTGACCCCATAGAAGGCAGCAGCCCACCAGGCTCCTCAGTCCCTGGGATTCTCCAGGCAAGAACACTGGAGTGGGTTGCCATTTCCTTCTCCAATGCATGAAAGGGAAAAGTGAAAGTGAAGTTGCTCAGTCATGTCCAGCTCTTCACAACCCCATGGACTGTAGCCTACCAGGCTCCTCCACCCATGGGATTTTCCAGACAAGAGTACTGGAGTGGGGTGGCATTGCCTTCTCTGGTGTTGTCAAATAGAACCAATTATTTCTCAATGGGAGATTACTCTTAGAGCTCCTTTTTTAAAGTGATGCCTGAGAATGCTGCTGCTGCTGCTGCTAAGTCGCTTCAGTAGTGTCTGACTTTGTGCAGCACCATAGACGGCAGCCCACCAGGCTCCCCGGTCCCTGGGATTCTCCAAGCAAGAACACTGGAGTGGGTTACCATTTCCTTCTCCAATGCATGAAAGTGAAAAGTGAAAGTGAAGTCATGTCCTACTCTTCGCATCCCCATGGACTGCAGCCTACCAGGGTCCTCCACCCATGGGATTTTCCAGGCAAGAGTACTGGAGTGGATTGCCATTGCCTTCTCAAGATGCCTGAGAATACATCACCCTAAACACTGAACTGGAAGCAGACCGACATGGAAATATAATCCATCCTTGTCTCCCATGATCGACTAACAAGTATCAGGTGATGTAAACATCTATATTGCAGAGTACATAATTCAAAATGGTGTTAAAAAGCCTTGTCTAATTTCACATACATGGAGAGTAAAGTTCGCTGACAAATTTATGTGATTCAACCTGTTAAACACTCCTCTGTTGAGATTTTTTTCACTCATTTCCCCTAGAACACAGTTAATCTTGAGGCTTGCCAGATGCTTTCCCCAGCTCCTAATGGACATTAAATCTGTCAGGGAGAAACATACTAAATTTGACTCAATGTTCAAACTAGCAGTCTGAGGTTCTGACTCATGGTTGCACTGAAGGTGGCATTTTCTGCTGGAAGTCCTCACGGTTGTATAATCCCCATGATCCCCAATTAAAAAGTGGCTGAGATGACATTTGCGATTTCTGCGCCCATTTAAAAACTCATCCTCTAAAACAACCAAGTGACACGAAATGCAGGGCACATGGACAGAGACATGTGCACACTATATTCCTCTCTCACCTCAACTTTCTGTGAGAGTGAAATAAAGGAACTTATCATCACGTGACTGTACATCTCCAGGACAAGGGGGATGCACGTTATGATAGCTACGAAAAGTCTCTTGAGAAATTAGTGGAAATTGGTTTAAAAATTATCATCCAACAAACAAGGCAAAGATATGTTTGTTCTCATAGTTTGACGCTTCTATCTAGGGGACTGAAGAGCACCAACAAACTTCTCAAGTTGAGGACAGTTTTCCTCTAATACCCTCTGTTGTCTGGTTAAGGTCATAAAAATTCCTTGAACAATAATATTTTGAATTATCAATGTTTTGTTTTTTATCCATTTTATGCCCAAAACAATGGCCAGATAGTAAACCCTGATTAAAGAAAAAAGGTTTGGATTTTTGTGAAATACATTTGATTAAGAGTTCCTAGCACTTACTAAGTGGACGTTCTACAAAAGAGACCACCCTCTATCAAAATATTGGCCACCTTATTTCCCTTGTGCTTGAGATGTCCCTACTGAGACTAATAGAAAAGTAGATTCTAATTATGTTCAAGAACTGGACCTGAAGATTATCTGAGTCACTGATAGAAACTTCAATTTCAGCAGGAATCAATGCTCAGGAAACACTTTTAACTCTTTGTTTAATAAATCGGTTAAATGCCCACCCCCAAAAGGAGAGAAATATTATAGCCTTAGCAAAGCTGGGGGAATCCTAGCTAACTTTCTACAAACCTGGGGGTATGTAGAATAAGTGGCACTTGTAGCTGACTATCTTTAGTCTCTTTAGACTCTCTCCCATTAGGGTGTTCAATCTGCCTGTGTGGAAATTAATAAAGGAAAACCTCACTAAAATGCAGTCAGGAGGCTTGAAGTGGGAGTTTTCATGTGCAGACCACTGGACATCAACACAGAACCCCATAGGGAGAGATTCACCTGTATTTCTGACAGAAAGTGATGCGACTTCACTATCACCAGTAGGAGGAAGAAAGGTTGTTTATTTTTTGGCGCTAAGGCTGGAAATTGCTCAGACAAGAAGAGATTTTCACATTCCGCCAATGAAAAGTCACTATCCTTCAAATTCCAGTTTACTCCAATAGACTTTGCTTATAATAGCCTCTTTCAATTTTCCCATTTTGCCCTACAAAAGAGCTCACCCTTCTTCGCTCTACTAGACTTGCATGTGTTTCACCACAGTTGCATGTCCTGAACTGCACTGTTTCGCTGCTCCTGAAGAGAGCCATTCTGCTGGCTTTTTAAGTTTTTAGGTTAAAAAATAGGTGGAGTCGATCATGTTGTTACAGGACGACCTAGTTAGCCTCTCTGAGCTACGGTGATTTTGTGTATTCCTTTGCTTTAGTTTTTAAGTGAAATGAGGATAAACATTGGTTTTATAAGGTTGAGGTAAGGATTAAAAGGTGGCATACTGCTGCTGCTGCTGCTAAGTCGCTTCAGTCATGTCCGACTCTGTGCGACCCCATAGACGGCAGCCCACCAGGCTCCCTCATCCCTGGGATTCTCCAGGCAAGAACACTGGAGTGGGTTGCCATTTCCTCCTCCAATGCATGAAAGTGAAAAGTGAAAGTGAAAGTGAAGTTGTCGCGACTCCATGGACTGCAGCCTACCAGGGTCCTCCACCTATGGGATTTTCCAGGCAAGAGTACATACTAAATGCATACAAATGATCAATGGTCATACTTTGACTTAAAATATTGTGAAGGAGTAATTTCATGTGTCAAGTTTACTGGGCAACAGAGCACCCAAATATCTGGTTAAATATTATTTCTGGGTGTGTCTGTGAGGGTTTTCTGGGATAAGATTAACATCTGAGTTCACACACTGAGTAAAGCAGAATGTTCTTGCTAACCTGGGCGGGCTTCCTTTAATCGACTGATTGACTGAATAGAAAATAAGGTTTGAATAAGATTTTTTTTTTCTTCTGTCTTTACATAGGTACACTTAAGGTGAAACATCAGTCTTCTCCTGCCCTTGAAATCAAATGGATGCCATAGATTCTCCTGGGTCTGAACTTTTCAGCCTCTATAATCGTGTGAACCAATTTCATATACTAAATCTATTACATATAAATATACATGTACATATATGTGCATGTATATATATATATTCTATTGGTTTTGTTTATCTGGGAAACTCTAATACAAATATCACTTGAAATGCATTTCTTTAAGGTAAAAATTTCCTCTCACTTCACAGTCTTACTTTTAAATTCAAATATTCCTGAGGATGTGCGATAGTAAATTATCAATTGTTCATTATAAATCATTTTAGTAGATTGCTAGATGAATGTTCAAGGACAGGGAGATGACTGATAAGAACAGTTACTCTATTTTACAATAAACAAATTTATAAATCCAAACAACACTCTGGAGTGTCCTATGATAAATTGCTAAATGTTGCAGAATTTCCCAAGTCTCAAAATTTTCCTGTTTCTTAAGGTGAAAAAAGTCCATGTGATGACTGCTACTTTATTATTATAAATTTATGTTGAAAACATCACTTTCACAATATTGCAAATCAAATATGCTTCAATAAAAATATATCTCAAGCTTATAGTACTAGTAGGAAAGAAAACTCAACATTATAAACTGAAGAAAAGTAAGAAATCCCCAAAACTGGCACACTGGTCATTTCCTCCTGGAAATAAAAAGATAGAAAAAGAAAAGTAAATGGGCAAACCAGACAATTGTCTTTTAGCTTTGTTTATCAAGACAATTTGAGTGTGCTGTTTCTCAAATAGCTCATTTAAAAAAAAAAAAAAGAACAAATAAACAAAATAATCCACTAATTATAACATTTTCCCATACTAGAGTTTCCAAATATTTTATTTGAACAGGAAAGAGCATATTGCTAGAAGTACACGCTATGAACACATTGCTTGGTATTGGGTATCAGACTGAGCACTGCCTATAGTATAAATCATCTTTTACTCTTTAAACCTCAATTTCCTCATCTATGATATGTGAATAAAAATTATAGTAAGAACTACATAGATTTTATATGACAAGTATATGATAAAATGCAATTATCCAAAATTTTATGTATATGTAATCAATCAATAAATGGTAATACAATAAATAGACAGTAACATAATTTAATCCCTCAAAAGGTATGTTGGACACAGCTTCACAGTGGAGAGTGGTCAAAAAACCAGCATTCAGAGCAACCAGATTCTATTTTACCATTATTATTCCAGTTAAACTGCAGCTAAGATTTGAGCAAAATTGCTCAGATACTTAAAAAAAAAAATGATTAAGCTTTTTCAGAGGTGCTGAAAGGCTATGAAAATAGAGCCAAGGGAAAAGGAATACAGCCAGAAACAAAGGCTTCTCAGGGTAGAAACTGCCAAAGCAGAAGTCCCTCACTCAGCCAAAGAATAATTAGGGGAGAATTTAACTCCCCAGTAAGAGAAGACAGGGATTCCAGCATTCCTAAACACAAAGAGACTTTGAGACCATTGGCACCTGTCTCCCCAGCAGGAGAGGTAAGTGCTTCATGAATATACGAAACACCAGACCCCACAGACAGGCAACTGTGGGCTTTCATGAGCACTCATTTTGCTCATACAAGCAAAAACATATCTAGGACAAACGAAGTACATACAGTGTTACCTGGGATTGGAATTTAGGTTCAAATAAATTTGCAGAACTCCCAAAGTATGAAAAACACTCTAAAAATGCTAAATACTTCTAACTCTTACAATTGTCATCTTGCAGAAGCTCTTCTTAGCTATTTCTTGTTTTCTTCTGACAATATAATTAATTCAATTTACACAGTAGTGGAGAATTCCTAGATCCAAATTAGAAAAAAAGAAAATGAATCAGAATTAAAGGTAAGGGGGGTTATTTGTCTCTATATTTTTAGGTAGACAATCTCCAAACATGACCTATTCGGGAACTATACCTTCCAATACCTACATCATAGTATAATTTCCTTCACTTGAAAGTTGGCCTGCCCTGTAACTTCCTTTTGTACAATACTACATGGCAAAAGAGGTACCTTGTGACTTTCAATGCAAATATTTTCAGCTGATGTCCTGGTTTTCTGAAATGCTTCTCTATCCTCTAGGAAAGAAGTACAGATACCTTGAGATCATCATACTTTGAGGAAGCCCAAGTTAATCACACAGAGATGCTGTGTATAAAGTGAAATGGGTAAACAGAAGGCAACTGTTCTACCCACTCCAAATGAGGCACCAGATATGTGAGTGAACAAGCTGTCTCGATCTTTATATCACAAGAGACTTTAGATAAATGTACCAGCTACTGCTGGAATTGACACCCTAATATGAACTGCACTGCTGATCCAAGCCAACTCACAGCTGATAAATTACAATATCTTCCTAAGTTTCCTACTTAGTAAATTGAAGATAATGGCAGTACCTACTCACACAGTTATTTGTAAGAGAAGTTATTATTAATAGTAAATACTACCTTCAAAGGAAAGCAGAAGCACGGAAAAGCAAAATAAAAGATCTGAAAGATGCTGAAACCGTTTCTTTACTTAGAATTCATAAAACAAGACAAGTTGGAATAAATTCTTCCTACGGTTGATAATATTTACCAAAGGAGCTATTTGTTATTCTCTAAATTGAAAACATCAAGAAAAATGTAAATACGAAGAAAATTCCAGCAACCTTCTTCCAGGAATCTGTATACCAGAGACCATCAATTGGAGAGGCAGTCCTTGTTTGAAATTGTGTATGTGTGCATATGTGTTTGTGTATGTATTTTTAAAGAAATGGATTTTCCCAGAGAGTAAGAAATAGAGGATTTTGGAGAGTTTGAAGAGAAATAGAACATAGTATTATGAAAGTTAAGTGACTGTCATAAGCCCGTATGCAACTGTGCATTTCCTTAGATCTGTAAGGGGCAACACTTCAGCCCCCAGCCTTTGTCTGTTATTATCACTTCTCATTGGCTATTGGCACTTTTATAGGTAATTTCTCTCACTATTGTGTGCTTACATTGTAGCATAATGGAAAGGTCACTAGTTTTAAAGACAGCTCTTCTCACTGTTTGGGATCTAAGCTGTAATATATGGAATGACGTTTGTCACCCATTAATTTAAAGTAACTGATAATGTTCTTGCTTAAATTTAGTAGAACACAGCAGCTACCTGCTTCAGAATACATAAGGCATTTGTAAAATTTATTGTGTTTCTTAGGATATTTTTGAAAAGAAAACATGATACTGTAAATAATTTCTCCAGAAGAGAAGTTCCAGTGATTTGGACTGCTCTCTGCAGAAAGGGTCTTCAGGCCATCTTAAGGATAAGCTATTCAGCAGAAGCAGGGAGTGAATTTGGTTAGCGCTTCACTTGACATACATCCATATAAAAAGGAAGCAAGCATGTCCTTTCCACTGGTTGAACATGTTGGGTCATCTAAAAAAGAGAATGCAGGGACTTCCCTGGTGGTCCAGTGGAATCTGCCTTCCAATGCAGGGGACGAGGGTTCAATCCCTGGTTGGGGAACTAAGGTCCCATGTGCTTAGCAGCAACTAAGCCCACACACGACAGTTACCGAGTTTGTGTGCCTAGAGCCATGTTCCACAACAAGAGAAGGCAGCACAGTGAGAAGTCCATGTACCACAACAAAAGGTAGCCCTTCCTTGCTCACCACAACTAGAGAAAGTCTGCACGCACACAGCGAGGAAGACCCAATGCAGCCAAAATTAATAAACAAAATACTTAAAGAGAGAATGAAAGTGCATTTCTCAATATATTACCACCAAAGCCAGGGATATCTGACAAAAGTCTTTCCTGCAATCTCGATGCATAAAACTATTAAATTCACATGATAGAGAAAGAAAATTAAAGTAAAGCAAAATGTTCTTTCATCCCAAGAGTGATGAGCTCCAATTTCCAAAATCACCAATTCTCTACAATATGACACCAGTCTGACATCAAGATAACTTAGATAAAAGAGACTGTAGGTCTATAATGGTAACAAGGTAGACAGTAAGATGGTTAGACTAAAGAAACAACATAGTCCCTATGCCCCCCAAAATTACGCTTATGATGCTACTATGGGGTCTGCAATTTCTAATTTCAGCTGCTGATTTGCAGAATGGTCAGTGCCAAAATTCACAAGTGTTCCTTGTAAAGACTGGTTTCCTGCAGTGAGAGAGAACTTGGCAAGGAGTCAGAAGACCTAGGCACCAACCCAAGACCTGGAATGACATTACAATATATCATAAGCTTTTTGAGACTCCATGCTTTGCTCTCCTTAGAAATTTGGTATAAGATAAATGGGAAGTAATGCATAGGGAAAACAAACAAACAAAAACACTTGGATCCGTAAATACAAGACATGGTTAGAAGAGTGCCCAAAGTTATCACAGTATATTTTGGACCTTCGCCCAAATAAGCATTAATACACAGAAGTAAATTGGTCATATTTCTTTGACATTGGCCAAGTTACTTAATCTCTCTGAGACTTAATTTCTGTATCTTTAAAGTAGAGACAGTAATAGAACTTACCTTTAGTGTTGCTGTTAGAATTATGAGGCAACCTATAGAATTGAGCATCCCTTTCAGCTTACCAAAATCAATTAGTAAATATCAGGAAAACAAAAGACAAGTTTTCAAGAGGAGAAGAGGTCTGAGGCAGTGCAGGGTTGGGTTACTTCCTGAACATGGCAGACCTAAAGGGATGTTGGTAAAGGGGAGCTGCCCTAATGTCAGACTTTTTTTTAAATTACACAAGGGTTTAATGTCCCGCTAAGCATTGTGTGAGATTTACAAGAAATATTAGAGTAGCATGTGATTGATAATATGGATGTTGGATGATCTACCACGAACATTCTGTGACCACAGAAAGTCACTTAACCTTAACCTTCTGAAACTGTTTCTTCTTTCAGGAGGAAAGACAGTATTTTTAATGTTTCCCACAATGACTGTTACTAGGTGTAAGAACTTATTAGTGCTAACTGTTCTTATCACTATATCTATTAATAATTTCCTGCCCTCATGGAGTTCTTATTACAGATGAATGGACAGATGAAGAGGAATGCTAATATACATGAGAAGATGGGCCTAGAAGATAGGAAATAATTAAATTCCAAAATCACTTACTTATTCCTTCAATCTGTGTTTACCAAACATGTACTTTATATTAGGTAGTGTGCTAGATGGAGAAGGCAATGGCAACCCACTCCAATACTCTTGCCTGGAAAATTCCATGGATGGAGGAGCCTGGTGGGCTGCAGTCCATGGGGTCGCTAAGAGTCAGACACAACTGAGTGACTTCACTTTCACTTTTTGCTTTCATACATGGGAGAAGGAAATGGCAACCCATTCCAGTGTTATTGAGAATCCTAGGGATGAGGGATTCTGCTGGGCTGCTGTCTATGGGGTCCTGAAGTGACTTAGCAGCAGCAGCAGTGTGCTAAACTGGGAATGGTGTGATAAATTATCTACCCTGTCTGTCTTACATTCAAGTGGTGCCTATGACTCGATAATCCTTATCATGGCTGAAACCTTGTGATTTTTCAAACCAACACACACATATGAGACAACTTAATAATCTTTGATGATGATTCTTACTATGTTTTTCTCTCCTAATTTGGTACCCTTGTGAAAGCACAGTGGAGGGGAAACCTCTGACACTGCAGGCAAGGATACCCTGAGCTCAGAAGTGGTCCCTGATGATAGCCACGAAACTTGTCCCAGTGTTCTGTGGTTAAAGCCCCTTGGGGCACACATTAAACTTCAGGAGAGCACTGAGCTTTGTTTGATAATAAAAGGAAAGAATTAGACAAATTGTCCAAAAGAAAATTAAAAGGATTACTGATGTTAATGACTCAGGTATGCATAGATGTAGATGCTTCTTAGTTTTTTTCCAGAGCTTTTATGAGAGCTGTGAATCAGAGTCCAACCACATATACAATTCAAGTTCAGCTTAATACAGTTTTCTTGCTAGCATTTTCTATAGTTTATGTTTGACTATATAATATACTTACGTAGTTTAAAATTTAGACAAATATGTACAAAAATCTTTGAAACTATACAGAGAAATGATTCATTATCTCCCTTCTTTTCTCAGTCACTTTCTAACTTCCTCTTTATGGATGCCTATGGATGCCTACTTTTATTAGTTCCTTAGATGTTTCATTCTAGTTTTATCAAATGGAAGCAAATATTAATGATTGCTACATCTTTTAAATAAAGATTACATATTGGAAGAAAAGTTATGACCAACCTAGACAGTAAAAAGCAGAGACATCACTTTGCCAACAAAGGTCCATCTAGTCAAAGCTATGGTTTTTCCAGTACTCATGTATGGATGTGAGAGTTGGACTATAAAGAAAGTCGAGCATGGAAGAATTGATGCTTTTGAACTGTGGTGTTGGAGAAGATTCTTGAGAGTCCCTTGGACTGCAAGGAGATCCATTCAGTCAATTCATTGGAAGGACTGATGCTGAAGCTGAAACTCCAATATGTGGCCACCTGATGTGAAGAGCTGACTCATTTAAAAAGACCCTGATGCTGGGAAATAGATGGGAAAACAGTGGAAACAGTGTCAGACTTTATTTTGGGGGGCTCCAAAATCACTGCAGATGGTGACTGCAGCCATGAAATCAAAAGACGCTTACTCCTTGGAAGAAAAGTTATGACCAACCTAGATAGTATATTCAAAAGCAGAGACATTACTTTGCCAACTAAGGTCCGTGTAGTCAAGGCTATGGTTTTTCCAGTGGTCATGTATGGATGTGAGAGTTGGACTGTGAAGAAGGCTGAGCACCGAAGAATTGATGCTTTTGAACTGTGGTGTTGGAGAAGACTCTTGAGAGTCCCTTGGACTGCCAGGAGATCCAACCAGTCCATTCTGAAGGAGATCAGCCCTGGGGTTTCTTTGGAAGGAATGGTGCTAAAGCTGAAACTCCAGTACTTTGGCCACCTCATGCGAAGAGCTGACTCATTGGAAAAGACTCTGATGCTGGGAGGGATTGGGGGCAGGAGGAGAAGGGAATGACAGAGGATGAGATGGCTGGATGGCATCACGGACTCGATGGGCGTGAGTCTGAGTGAACTCTGGGAGTTGGTGATGGACAGAGAGGCCTGGCGTGTTGCGATTCATGGGGTTGCAAAGAGTTGGACACGACTGAGCGACTGAACTNGAAGGCTGAGCACCGAAGAATTGATGCTTTGGAACTGTGGTGTTGGAGAAGACTCTTGAGAGTCCCTTGGACTGCAAGGAGATCCAACCAGTCCATTCTGAAGGAGATCAGCCCTGGGGTTTCTTTGGAAGGAATGGTGCTAAAGCTGAAACTCCAGTACTTTGGCCACCTCATGCGAAGAGCTGACTCATTGGAAAAGACTCTGATGCTGGGAGGGATTGGGGGCAGGAGGAGAAGGGAATGACAGAGGATGAGATGGCTGGATGGCATCACGGACTCGATGGGCGTGAGTCTGAGTGAACTCTGGGAGTTGGTGATGGACAGAGAGGCCTGGCGTGTTGCGATTCATGGGGTTGCAAAGAGTTGGACACGACTGAGCGACTGAACTGAACTGAACTGATACTGGGAAAGATTGACAGTGGAAGGAGAAGGGGATGACAGAGGATGAGACTGTTGGATGGCATCACTGACTAAATGGACATGAGTTTGAGTAAACTCCAGGAACTGGTGAAGGAAAGGGAGGCCTGGCATGCTGCAGTCCATGGGGTTGCAGAGTCGGACATGACTGAGTGACTAAACAGAACTGAACTGAACTGATGACGCACATTATTCTGCATATATTTTTAGATACAAATTTTTATAGGACTTTATATTATGTTCATGGAAACTTTCACTTATTTTATTATTTATTTTCTATATAACTTGTCCTCTATTAATGAACACTAGGTTTATTTTAATTTGACCTTATAGCCATTATACATAATGCTGCCATGAAACTCTCTGTATACATATCATTTCACACAGGGCATATAATCTAGAAGATGAATTCCCAAGAATGGAGTTGTTAATATATAGTCAGCTGCATGCCTAATTTTCAAAAAACAGTAATGAAAATCTGAAATAAAGTACTTTTTAGAAGTATCATCAGAGGTTGATCTTGGTTGAGTGCACTAGGTAACATGTGCTAACTCAATTTCGAGGGAAATAAAATAACTTTTCCTTTCTAATATCTTTCCCCAAACCTAGGTATGGAGCTATATATATTATTTTTCTTGCCAGTTAGGGTCTCCTGTTACCAGTTAAACTACCCAGAACATCGCACTTCCATGTGTCACTGAACTAAACTGGAGTCCACTTGCTGGATTCACAGCAAAGCCAGTCAACTGATGGTGCTGTGATGAGGGACAGTAGAGTGTTTATTAGCGGGGTAACAAGCAGGGAATTTGGGTCTTCTGAGCACTAGTTGATGATTCTCCTTGCTTGGGCTGCCCTAGAGGCTCAGATGGTGAAGAATTTGTCTGCAATGTGGGAGACCTCGGTTTGATCCCTGGGTCAGGAAGACCCCCTGGAGAAGGGAATTGCTACCCACTTCAGTATTCTTGCCTGGAGAATCCCATGGACAGAGGAGACTGGCAGGCTACAGTCCATGGAGTTGCAAAGATTGGACATGACTGAGTGACTAACACTCTCTCCTTTCTTGGCTCTCTCCAAATAAATACTATACTCTTCTTCACCACAACTTGTCAGTAGATTGACTTGGCTGCATGTCAGGTGAACAGAGCTGAGTTTGGTTTGACAATACCAGTATACACATCTCTGAACCATCTCCACCAGCCACGGTTTGAAATTCTAGTCATTCACTAATGACTATAATGGCTATTCCCATGGCTCCTCTGTACAATTTCATACTTTGTGCTCCTCTGTCCTTAGGATTGTGATCATCTGTCTCTGGTCATCTTCTCATATTTACCTCTATTTCAAAAGTTTCAAAATTTGGAAAACTGCTTTTCCTTTAAGGTCCTACTCAAATGCCACCCCCTCTATGAAGTGTCATTAAACTTGCTTTATGCTTTACTCCCATCACCTACATAGAAGTTTATCAGTTCCACTCACGTGGTCCTTACTTCTGTTTTGCATAGTTTTACATCTGTGTGTTCTCTTTCCCTTCAGACCACGAGGTTTGTTGGAATAGAAGCCATGTCTTATCATTTGAATCTTTCCATCAAACTAGCAAAAACTAGGTTTCATGTAATTAGTGCTAATAAATGTTTGTGGTTGACTCTTGTTAGGTTCATAAAACTGTGATTTCCCTGCTCTTTGCTCCAAGAAACTGTGACAGTAGCTCTTTTCACGGTAATTTTCTGTGACTGTCTGCTGGTTGCTAACTTGTTCATACTTTCTATAGCCTTCCAAAAAATTCAGTCTCCTCCAGAGTAAGACAGTTCTGTGATGATTTATCCTTCTAGAAAGCATCTCACAGGAGAGCCTAGTGAGATTCTCATAGTGAGTATTCTGCTGTGCAGTTTAGATAACAGATAAGAACACTTCGTGTCACAAGTGTCAGGAAACTGAAGTCACTTTAGCAAAAATGGGAATGCAGCTACTTCTACAAAAAGTACTTTCAGAAGTAAAATTCTGTAATAGCTTTAGGCATGATCCATAGACTCAAAGAATATTATCGAATTCTTGATTCAGTGTTTCTCTGGCTTCTTTCCTTCTTGTAACCTTACAGGGTCTTTGTGAATTCAGCAGAAAGAGCAGGCTTCTCTTTCACAGTATCTCCAGAGTTTGCCAACTTGGATGAAAAATCATTTTCAAACAATCACTATGGCCAGAAAGCTGAGAATATTCCTGAACCAAGTCGCAGTGACACATAAGTAGAGAGATAATTTCTTGAAAAGAAAATTAAGCTAATTTTACCAGAAGTGGAGAGGGATACTGCAAAGTCTAAGACCAGAAATCACTACAACTCATAAATGTATTTTTCTGGGAAGTAAGTTTATGACTATAGCTTTCATCAGATTTTCATTGTAATCTAATTTTCTTTAAAATGGTTAAGAAGCTATATAAGCCAGTGGTCCTATAAAAACTCTTAAGATAGATGGAATAACGGGAACACTGGAGTTGAAATAAAATTTCTCAGATTTTTGTCCATAACAGTTCATTGAAGGGTTTCAATATCTACATATATTTAAATTAGGATATTAATACTTCAAGTAGGGCCAAGAAGCCTACTACACTCCTATTTTCAAAGATCTTTTGTAGTTTTTTTTTTTTTTTAATTCAATACCAGCTTCACACTAGCTCTATGAGAGTAGAGATCATGCCATTCTTACTCAAGTATTTGGTCATTACCTGGTGACATGCAGTAAGTTCTTAATAAATATTTTAAAATTCATTATAATAGACAATACATTACGTGAATATAGACATAAATAAAATAAAATTAGAAATTTATTTTTTTACTTATCATTGTTTTAATTGGAGGACAATTGCTTTATGATGTTGTGTTTGTTTCTGCCATAAGACATCATGAGTAAGTTATAACTATACACACACACACACACACACACACACACACCCCTTCCCTCTTAAGCCTTCCTCCCAGTACCCCCATCTGACCCCTCTAGATAATCACAGAGCACCAGGTGGGGCTCTCTATATTTTGTTTTAAGCTTCCCACTGCTGCTGCTGCTGCTAAGTCGCTTCAATCATGTCTGACTCTGTGCGACCCCATAGACTGTAGCCCACCAGGCTCCCTCGTCTCTGGGATTCTCCAGGCAAGAACACTGGAGTGGGTTCCCATTTCCTTCTTCAACGCGTGAAAGTGAAGTCGCTCAGTGGTGACTGACTCTAGCGACCCCGTGGACTGCAGCTGACCAGGCTCCTCCGTCCATGGGATTTTCCAGGCAAGAGCACTGGAGTGGAGTGCCACTGCCTTCTCCAACTAGCTATCTGTTTTATACACGGCAGTGTATATGTGTCAATCCTGCTTTCTCAATTAGTCCCATCCTCTTCTCTGACTGTGTCCAAAAGTCCGTTCTCTATTCCTCACTTGCCAACGGGTTCACCCATATTGTTTTTCTATATTCCATATATATGCTTTAAATACTATATTTGTTTTTCTTTTTCTGACTTCTTCACTCTGTATAACAGGCTCTAGGTTCATCCACCTCACTACAGCTGACTGAAATTGGTTCTTTTTTTTTTTTTTATCAATGAGTAATATTCCATTGTATATATGTACCACAACTTTTATCCATTCATCTGTCAATGGACATCTAGGTTGATTCCATGTCTTAGCTATTGTAAATAGAGCTGCAGTGGATACTGGGGTATATGTGGCTTTTTGAATTGTGGTTTTCTCAGGGTATATACCCAGGAGAAGGCAATGGCAGCCCACTCCAGTGCTCTTGCCTGGAGAATCCCATGGATGGAGGAGCCTGGTAGGGTGCAGTCCATGGTGTCGCTAGGAGTCGGACAACTGAGCGACTTTGCTTTGACTTTTCACTTTCATGCACTGGAGAAGGAAACGGCAGCCCACTCTAGAGTTCTTGCCTGGAGAATCCCAGAGACAGGGAGCCTGATGGGCTGCTGTCTATGGGGTCGCACAGAGTCGGACATGATTGGAGCGACTTAGCAGCAGCAGCAGCAGCAGCAAGGTATATACCCAGTAGTGAGACTGCTTGGTCATATAGTATTAATTAAGAAAGAATGTGCTAGCTATCAGACAATTGCACTCATCTCCCAAGCTAGTAAGGTCATTATTAAAATCTTGCATGCTCGGCTTCAGCATTATCTGAACCAACAAATTCCAGATGTCCAAGCTGGATTTAGAATAGGAAAAGGAACCAGAGATCAAATTGCCAATATTCACGGGATCACAGAGAAAGCTAGGGAATTCCAGGAAACATCTACCTCTGTTTCATCGATTACACCAAAGGCTTTGACTGTATGGATCATAATAAACTGTGGAAAGCTCTTAAAGAGATGGGAATACCAGACCATCTTACCTATCTCCTGAGAAACTTGTATGTGGGTCAAGAGCATTAGTTAGAACCCTATCTGGAACAACTGATTGGTTCAAGATTGAGAAAGGAGTATGACAGGGCTGTCTGCTGTCACCCTGTTTGTTTAATCTATACGCTGAGCACATCATGAGAAAAGCCAGGCTGGAGGAGTTACAAGCTGGAATTAAGATAGGCAGGAGAAACATCAACAACCTCAGATATGTGGCTGTTACAACCCTAATGGCAGAAAACGAAGAGCAACTAAAGAGCCTCTTGATGAGGGTGAAAGGGNTCTATACGCTGAGCACATCATGAGAAAAGCCAGGCTGGAGGAGTTACAAGCTGGAATTAAGATAGGCAGGAGAAACATCAACAACCTCAGATATGTGGCTGTTACAACCCTAATGGCAGAAAACGAAGAGCAACTAAAGAGCCTCTTGATGAGGGTGAAAGGGGAGAGTGGAAGAGCTGGATTAAAGCTAAATATTAAGAAAACTGAGATCATGGGATCTGTCCCCATTACTTCATGGCAAATAGAGGGACACAAGGTAAGGCAGTGACAGATTTCCTCTTTGTGGGTTCTAACATCACTATAGATGATGACTGCAGCCATGATGTCCGAAGACGATAGCTTCTTGGCAGGAAAGCGATGACAACAGTGTTGAAAAGCTAGACAGAGTGTTGAAAAGCAGAGACATCACTCTGCCAAAAAAGGTCCGTATAGTCAAGGCTACGGTCTTCTCAGTGGTCATCTATGGCTGTGAGAGCTGGATGGTAAAGAAGGTGGAGCAATAAAGAATTGATGCCTTTGAACTATGGTGCTGGAGAAGACTCGTGAGAATCCTTTGGATGCAAGGAGATCGAACCAATCGAACTTAAGGGAAATCAACCCTGAACACTCTTAGGAAGGACTGATGCCGAAGTTGAAAGAGAGTACCAGAAAAACATCGATTTCTGCTTTATTGACTATGCCAAAGCCTTTGACTGTGTGGATCACAATAAACTGTGGAAAATTCTGAGAGAGATGGGAATACCAGACCACCTAACCTGCCTCTTGAGAAATCTGTATGCAGATCAGGAAGCAACAGTTAGAACTNAGTCTGAGTGAACTCCGGGAGTTGGTGATGGACAGGGAGGCCTGGCATGCTGCTATTCATGGGGTTGCACAGAGTCAGGCACAACTGAGCGCCTTAACTGAACTGAACTGATGCAAACAGCTGACTTATCAGAAAATTCCCTGATGCTGGGAAAGATTTAGGACAGAAGAAGAGGGCGTCAGGATGAGATGGCTAGATGGCATCACCATTGCAATGAACATGAACTTTGACAAACTTCGGGACATGGTAAGGGACAGAAAGGCCTGGTATGCTGCAGTCCATGAGGTCACAAAGAATCAGACAGGACTGTAGAACTGAAGAACAACAATGGTATTAATAGTTTTATTCCTTGCTTTTTTTGAGGCATCTCCATACAGTTCTCCCTAGTGACTGTATCAAGTTGCATTCCCACCAACAGAGCAAGAACAAGAACATTCCCTTTTCTCCACATCCTCTCTAGCATTTATCGTTTGTAGATTTTTTTGGTGATGGTCGTTCTTACTGTTGAGGTGGTGACTCATTGTAGTTTTGATTTACATTTCTCTAATAATAAGCCATGTTAAGCATCTGTTCATGTGTACATTGGCCATCTGTATGTCTTCTTTGGAGAAGTATCAGAATTTTATCGATCTTAATTCCCTGGGGTTTAATAAATAACGAAGCATACCAGGTACTATTGAATAGGTGATAAAAGTAGATTGACTTTGCTGCGTCTTGGGTGAGAAGACCTGAGTTTGATTCAGTAATACCTGGTTATATATCTTTGAGGCATTTCCACTGGCCATAATTTGAAATTCAGGTCATTTACTAATGACTCTAATTATTTTCACGGATCATCTGTACAAATCCAGACTTTGTGCTGGTCTACATTCAGGCCTGTGATATTTTGTTAGAAAATCTAAATTGTGATTCTAGCTCTCTTGTTACTGAATGGTAGTATCTCAAATAATTAACTTTGCTGAAGCCCAATTTTCTCTTTTGGAAAATACGGACTATGGTGAATGATACATAAGGTGCTATTCAGACTAAAACTGGTGATTTAGATATATGGTCTACCAAAGTATCTGGCTTGATGCAATATAATTTCACCAAAATTTAAATATAAAATGATTGCTCTAAAGTTGTGGAACATGCATATGAGGTCTAACTCTTCAAACTATCCATTTCAACCTTTCGCCATTTTATTTCCTTCCTCTTATTCATGCGTTCAAGGTTACTGGACACTTCTTCTCTATGTGCCAATTTCAAAAGTTCTAACATTTAATTATATCTTTCTACATCCTTGCCTTGAATTAGTCTCCCTTTCATTCAATAAGTCTTCCCTGATAGCTCAACTGGTCAAGGATCCGCCTGCAATTCAGGAGACCTGGATTTGATCCCTGGGTTGGGAAGATCCCCTGAAGAAGGGAATGGCTACCCACTCCAGTATTGTGGCCTGGAGAATTCCAAGGACTGGATAGTCCATGGCGTCGCAAGGAATTGGATAAGAGTGAGTGACTTTAACTTTCACTTTTTCATCCAATAACATTCATCCTTTGATATTATGAAAATATGGTAAATTACCACTAATTTACTGCACAGAATAATCATGAGACTTTTTAAAGTACACAGTCAATGACGCTTGATTTAAATAACAGGAAACTAATTTTCTGTGTGTATTTATCTTAACAGAGCATAGTGGCATGATAGCAAACTTACATTGGGGGGGTGTATGCCTCTACTGACCTTTTTTTCCTTGTTCTTTTATGCTTCCATGAATGATTGATTTTATTGTATTTACTTTCCCCAAAGACTCCTTTACCCTCAACCATTCATCAATGTCATCCTTGCCAAATTGACTTTTATGAAGTATAACACCTAAAAATCAGTCTCTCTCTCTTTCACCCTATATCTGTCTGTATCTATCTAACTGTCTTTTCAAATTTGCAAATGCTGCAGTCCTCACACCAGTTTGTTCACTGATATAAGACCATTAATGTTCTTGTTCACTGGTATAAAACAATAATCAAATAAAAGCTACTTAGGCATAAAGGTACTTAGACATAAACACAATAAAAGAAAATAGATGACTGCTGAACCTCATTTTTTAATATTATATTACTCCAGTATGGTGTTTTAAAAATTTACCTGAAGTAAGGGAAAGGTGATAACAAGAACATAATTTCACTTAAGCTTTCTATCTTAAAATTGTTACCGTTATACTTGTGACACTCATTTTTCTCACATACAACTCATATTCATAATCAGGGTTCATCTTGATACTGCCCAGTTACCCTTATGGATACCCAACACTGTTAAAAATCACATGATAATTTATTGAATGCACCAAATACAACTCTGAAAATTCTGCTTCTCCTCTAAAAATAATAGTAATATATTCAAAAATTAATTTGCCTAACATAATGGCTTAAATGTTCAATAAAATAATTAATACTTAATAAGTAATCTTATAGACCTAGATTCAAATCTCACAGCTGCCATTTTATGAAGATAAAACTCTGGACAAGATTCAGCCTCCACATATGTATAACTGATGTAAAAGTAATATCTATAACCTAACCTATAACCCAGTTTGCAGTATTATAAATGCCAATATGGACATTTTTGTTCATATCCTACTCTGTGTATATCTTTTGTCATCCTGTGCAAAAGCAAAGTTCTTTGATGTTTCATGGAAATCAAACAAAAGGCATAGAAAAAAAATCTGACCTTATTTTTTTCCCATAATAAGGTCTATTAACAAGATAATGCCCTGTTCTTTTCAGTATGATGTACATACAGACTCTGTATATTTCTGTGGTCAGTTCTTCTCATAGTCCCATTTCACAAAGTCCCAAGTTTGCTTTATACTTAATCTACTTTCATTTCTGTCAATATTTGATGTTATTTGATATCCTTCTACTCTCTAGCAATATGTGTGAGAGTCGCTCAGTTGTGTCCAACTCTTTGCGACCCCGTGGACTGGGGCCTGCCAGGCTCCCTTGTCCATAGAATTCTCCAGGCAAGAATACTGGAGTGGGTAGCTGTTCCCTTCTCAAGGGGATATTCCCAACTCAGGGACTGAACTCAGTTCTTTCACACTGCAGGTAGATTATTTACCATCTGAGCCAGTAGGAAATCCCAGATACAGGTCTAAAACAGCTTTTTCCATCAATTCTGATTAACTCCAGGAGTCCTGGGCAGAATAATTTTACATAATTCCTTACCTAGGCCACTGTGGAGTAGCAGGAAATAACAGATAACTCTTTCTATATAACTACAGGAAAAAAGAAAAATATAAATTATAAAAGAAAAAATACTTCTCTCTTGCTTAGGGCATGATTATCTACATATACTTAATGGAATCTATATAAAAACTAACAAAATTTTTGTTACAGGATGAATTATGCTTTTTTTTTTTCCCCAAATTCAGATTTAAAGCCTTAACCCTCAGTATATCAAGTATGACTGTATCTATAAATAGAGTCTTTAAAGAGGTGATTTAGGTAAAAAAACGTGGGTCCTTAGGATATACTGTAATAAATCTGACTAGGGTTCAAATAAAAAGAGGGGATTTGGATGCACAAAGAGACACTAAAGATCTAGGTCCACAGAGAGAAAGTGGCATCTACAAGGTATTGAGAGAAGTATCATTAAGACTTGAAACCTACCTAAACTCATGTCTTGGAGTTCTAGCTTACAGAACTATGAGAAAATAAATTTATATTTGTTAATCCATTCAGTCTCTAGTATTTTCTTTGTTTTAGTTCTAGCTAACTAACAAAGCTATGAGATGATTTTAGCAAGATTTTAGCATACAAGACCAATAATAAAAATAAGTTGCATTCTATATCTAAGTAACAACCAGCAAGTAATATTAATACTGTGTACATTAGCTTCAAAAATGTGCAATAAAGACAGAGACAGCCACAGAGCAAAGAGGAACTCCTGCCTCACAGTCAGCACAGGCTCTAGACATTACAAGCGCCAATCACTCCCTCTAAGAAAAGGATAATAGTCAGCATGATTGGAGAAAAGATGTGGCAGGGATCCAATCATAACCAACACTAGCACCAGAAACACTGAACACACAGTTTACTCAGGGAGGCTCCCACATTAAAACACTCCTTCAGTACCAAAGCAGATAATTCTTTCTTCTAAATTCATGGAGACAGAGAAATTCACGTAAAACAAACAAAGAAACAAACAAAAAGCAAAGGAAGTACTCTCAATTAATAAAATAAGAGAAATATGCTAAAATAAAAATATAATGAAACAGACCTCATCCAGTATACTAGACCTCAAATTCAAAAAGGAAGTAAGAAAAATGCCAGAGGAATTAAGAAAAACTATCAATAAAAACAAAGATCCCGTAACAAGGAACTAGAAAATATGAAGATAAAATGATCAAAAACAGACAACTTCATTGCCAAGATAAAAACCAATCCAGAAACAATCAATAGCAGGCAGAATAATGCAGAGAAACAAATAAGTGACCCGGAAGGCAGAATAATGGAAATCACTCAGTCAGAACAGAAAAGTGTAAAGAGAATAAAAACAACATGAGATCTATGGAATAATACAAAGTGTGCCAACTTACATATTATTAGGGGTGCCAGAGGAGGAGAGAGAGAGAGGAGATTTAAATTTCAATTGAAGAAACTATGGCTGAAAACTTCCCAAGCCTAAAGACGGAATAAGCTATCCATTTACAAGACACACAGAAAGGTCTCAAACAAGATGAACCCAAACAGACTCACACAGAGGCGTATCATAATTAAAATGGCAAATTTAAAGATAAAGAGAGGGTCTTAAACATAGCAAGAAAAAAACATAATTGGTCACAAATGAAACCCCATAAGGGTATTAGCCAGTTTTCCTGTAGAAACTTTGAAATGATAAGAAAGTGACGTAATATATTCAAAGTCCTGGAAGGGAAGCATTTAGAATAGAAGAAGAAACTAAGAATTTCTCACACAAGCAAAAACTAAAATAATTAAGCAATACTAAAACTATACTAAAAGAAATATTGAAGAATGTTGTCTAAATAGAAAAGGAAGAATCTCTAGAAAAGAAAAAATTATAATTGGAAAGGAAAATATATAAAAGAATTGAAGATCATGTAAATAAGTCAGTACAAAGATTAACAAACAAAAAAATTATAAAAGTATTATATCTACAATTAACAATAGAAAAACAAACATGAAAACATAAAATAAGACATCAAAATCACAAAATGTGGGGAATATAGCATAGAATGTAGGTAGTTAAGAATGTCTTTAAACTTGTATGACTATCAGTTTAAAGAAACTAGATACAGGTATGGATTAGCATAATTGAACTCAATAGTAATGACAACTTAAAAACACACAGTATATTTATGAAAAACAAAAAGAAAGGTAATAAGGCATATAACAACAAAAGATCAAACCACAAAAGGAAAACAAAAAAAGAAATGAACAAAGAATCACAAAAACAATAAGAAAAGAAGGATTAAAATGTCTTTAATACTTACCTAGAAATAATTACTTTAAATATCAATATGCAGTAAATGCTCTGATCATAAGACAGAGTGGAAGATTGGATGAAAGAAACAGGAACCTGCAACGTGCTGCCTACAAAAGATTCACTTCAGGGCAAATGATACACTCAGACTGACAGTGAGGGTATGGGAAAATATCTTTTATGTAAATGGAAATGATAAGAAAGCAAGATAGCAATACTATGTCAGAAAAACAAACTAAAACAAAGGACATAAATAGAAACAAAGCTTACTCCAAAATTGAGGAACAAAACAAGGATGCCCACTCTCACCACTTCTATTCAACATAATGTTGCAAGTGCTAGCCACAGCAATCAGACAAGAAAAAGAAATAAAAAGTATCCAAATTGGAAGGGAAGTGGTTAACCTGTCACTATCTGCAGTTGTCATAATACTCTATATAGAGATTCCTAAAGACTCCAAACAAAAACTGTTAGAACCAATAAATGAATTCAGCAAGGAAGCAGGATACAAGATTAATAAACAGAAAACTGTTGCATTTTTTTACACTAATAATGATGAAACTTTATCATTAAAAAAATTCTATGTAACAATACATCAAAAATATCTAGGAATAAATTTATCTAAGTGGGTAAAAGATCTGTATGCTGAGAACTGCAAAATATTGATAAAAGAAATCAGAGATGATTCTAAGAAATGGAAAGATATACCATGCTCTTAGATTGGAAGCATATTGTTAAAATGGTCATACTACCCAAAGCAGTATATGGATTTAAGGCGATCCCTATCAAAATATCCATGTTATTTTTCACAGAACTAAAATATGACTGGTTAGCTCAGTTGGTTAGAGTACAGTGCTAATGACACCAAGGTCATTAGTTCAATGCCTGTATGGGCCAGAGAAATTTTTTTGGCAGAAGAAAAGACAACCCACTCCAGTATTCTTGCCTAAAAAATCCCACAGACAGAGGATATAGTGGGCTACTGTCCATGAGTTTCAAAGAAAATAAATAACCCTAAAATTTATATGAAATTACAAAAGACTCAAAATTATCATAGCAATCCTGATGAAGAAGAACAAAGCTGGAAGCAGAACACTCCTAGACTCAGACAACATTACAAAACTACCGTAATCAAAATAGCATGATACCAGCAAGGAAACAGACATACACTTCAGTGGAAGAGAATGGAGTGCCTAAAAATAAACCCACACAACTCTGGTTGATTGATCTATGAGAAAGGAGGCAAGAACATACAATTTAAAAAATGTAGTCTCTTCAACAAATGGTTCTGGGAAAGCTGGACATCTATATATTTTTCAATGAAATTGGAACAATCCCATCACACTATTATAAAAATAAACTCAGAATGGTTTTAAGACTTAAATATGATGTGACACCATAAAACTAGAAGAGAACATAGGCAAGACATTATTGGACATAAATCATAGCAATATTTTCTTAGGTCAGCTTCCCAAGGCAGAAGAAAACCAAAGATAAACAAATGAGACCTAATCATAGTGAAAACTTTTTGCACAGGAAAGGAAACCATAAAAAAAAAAAAAAAAAAAAAAAAAAAAAAAAAAAAAAAAAAAACAAAAAAAAAAAAAAAAAAAAAAGAATTGGAAACATTTCTAAAAACATTTAAACTATATGCTGAAGCTGGAGAATAATCAAGAGATAAAATAATACTAATTTNAAAAAAAAAAAAAAAACAGAAAAACAACCCACAGAATAAAATAAAATATTTGCAAACAATGCACCTGAAAAGGAATTAATATTAAATTATATAAACATGCCATACAACTCAGTATCAGAAAAAGCAACCTAATCAAAATTAGACAGATGCTTTCCCAAAGGAGACATGCAGATAGACAACAGACACATGAAAAGATGCTCAATCTTCCTAATCATTAAAGAAATGCAAATGAAAACCACAATGAGAAATCTCACACTGATCACACAATGGCAAATATCAAAAATCGATAAATAATAAATGCTGGAGTGGTTATAGAGAAATACAGATGCTGAAAGAGCTATCAGCAGTGCAATTACACAAGTATAGTACAATGAACTTATCTATGTAGAAAAAATATTCTTTGACCTTTAGAATTCTCATTGATGGATTTTGTGGCACCCAGAAAGAGAATAAAAGAAAAATGTTCTCCAAAATCTTTATAGATGCCATAATCCAACTTATTTCAATATAGCCTAAAAAATTTAAAAACCATTCATGATAATCAAAGGAAAATTCAGCATCCTTTAATTTTGTTTTGACTACAAGGATCAGGAAGATCCTCTGGAGAAGGAAATGGCAACCCACTCCAGTACCTTTGCCCAGAAAATCCCATGGACGGAGGAGCCAGTAGGCTACAGTGCATGGGGTTGCAAAGAGTCGGACATGACTGAGCGACTTCACTTTCACTTTCACAAGTAGCTTAACTGAAAAGCAAGCTAGAATGTTACTATTCCAGCCCACAGTAAGAAGGAAGAAGTCTTGCCTGAACCTAAAAAAAAAATGAGAAGACTGAAGGGCTGACTCTTGCTGATAGCTAGCATTCAGCAATGTAAGCCCAATGGTATGGCAACAAGAAGAGTTTCAGATATGTTCCAATATTCACGTAGATCTATTTCAGAAATTTCAAGAGGAAGGTCTTTCTCTAAAGGAGATGCATGGGATTATTGTGGCTCTGGGTCATTAGTCCATTTACTACAATAAGCTTGATTATGGTTGATGATATAGGGGAGGAAATTCATCTTTGCAGAAGTCGATAGCAAGACCAGGGTAGACAGAATGTCAAGGGCCTTGAGAGAGTTAACTTAGGCAGAATGATAAGGAGTCCAAGCCCAAGGCCTCTTTAAGGAGGAGGTGAACATGCTTTCTTTTAAACATTCTTTTGCCTTAGCCATGGAGGCCTCGTAGGCAGCAGTATCCCTTGCTCAAGGACATGACTTTTTGCCTTTTTGAGCTATGTTATGGGAGAAGGTCTGGGTAAAACTTCCACAGCCTTGAACTCTGGGTTAACCTGTTCCTTCTGACTAATCTCATGCTGATGTCATCCCAGGATGTATGCGACAGAAAAGGGTCTGGGCAAAATTTTCACAACCTTGAGGTATTATTTTTCTGTTCTCTGCAGCTAACAGAAAAAGTATATAATGCCCTACTTAAAACTAGCAAGGCGGGTAATCTTTTACCCACTTCTGAGGTCTACACCAGAAGCTTTTGTTCTATCACTAACACTTTAATGAAATTTCTACTACACAAATCTCTTAGTGAGGGTCTTTGGTCCCTAAATTAAATCTGCTTCTTCAGAGACCACAAATCTGGCTTTCTTCATATGCTGAACACCATAAGCTTTCATCTACCAGCCTTGCAAAGTAGGCCAGGATTCAGAAATTCAGTCAGGAAAATTGAAGACAATGTAAAGATGCCAACAGTTTTATGGGCCGAACCAAGGGTGCAAAAAGATGAGGTTGAGAAAGTAGTCATTTATGAATACATCTATATCCCGACCACACAAATGACACAACACACATACCCTATGAACTGGCATACCAGGAGTGATCATTAAATTCAAGCTGCTCAGAAAAATCTCAGAAATTAGTTAAGGCCAGGCAGGAACTAGAAAGGCTGAATGTCATTTGAGAGGGGCCAAATGAAGTAGGAGCTGAGTTGATATTCTTTTTGACAAAAAGATTATATTGTACTCTCAGTCTCTCTTGAGTGATTCTGTGATTTAATTCTCCCACTTAGTCCAACCCATAGATACCATAATGGCCCAATCTGTACGAGAGAAGTGAAAAATAGAGAATTAAGCTATTTAAGATCAGATAACTAAGATAATGACAGAACCATGATTCAAAGATGTGCTGCTCCATTCTAGAGCCTATATAGTTAGCCACTATATTTTAGTGACCTGTCTACTTCCTAGGACACCTTTGGCTGGGGACAGGAAAACATCCCATGCTCACCAGCTCAAAGGGCACAGACATCCCTCTTTCCATTATTTTAAAACAGGTAAGTATATTTTTTTTCTCTCAAAACCCCAAAAGGCTTTCAAGTTTTATAAATAGTAAGTACTATCTTTTCCCTTTGTACAGGAGAGTGTTTCATTTATGAACTAGACTTAATACTGCCTCAAGTACTGAAATTCAAAGACCAAAGAAAAAAGCAAATCCCTTGTCTTTAGCACATGAGATTAGTAATTTTTCCCCATTTCATAGAAGAAAAGAGGCATGAGTATGTAGAAACACATGAAGAAGTGAAGAATATCAAGCACTTTGAAATCAACAGTAATTTGTAACATATATTAAATTGAATTTATTTTCTCTACTTTGCAATACATCACCAACCTCTCAACTATTGAAATCAGCATAATGATATTGTAATACAGTGATGAGCTTTATGTTTCACCCAATATACAATTCCTAGGTAAAGAAAAGTTTGTTTAATTTTATTAAGGACTTTGTATTATATTTCAAATCAGAGTTTGATAAATTATTTACTGACAGCTAGATATGAATCCAGCACCTCCTGCACGCAAAGTAAATTTGATTCAAGTAAATGTATTTTTGACAAATGACTTGTGCCTGCATGATTTATCAATGTAATGCAAAATGGCCCTAAACCAGCATGGTATCAGCTTGTTTTGCATTTGGTCCTTCAGTGGCAGACTTAAAGTTGAATATAAGAAAATATAATTCATTCCTATGAGGAAAGTAGGGGACAATTGGGTTTGTGTTCAACTGACAGTATGTCTCAAACAGCAGAGATTAAAGCTAAAGTAATAAAGAAGCATAAAATTTACTTGACTCTACAACCATGGAAATTAGCTTTGATTGCTAAAGGAAGAAGATATATCATCAGAACTACTGAGCTTATTAAACTGTAATACAAAGCACTTTCTTCTTGATAAATTGTAAAAGGCCACCAGCAGCTTACAGGGCACCACCACTGTAGCATTAACTAGTGTTAAAAAAGATTCTCATATGAGGTTTGAAATCACAAGAACTACTATATCTCAAAAGTCTGCAGTTATTTACCTGAGCAACACAACCAAGAGATATTTAGATAGAATTGCCAGGGATTGATGGTAATACTAGATACAGGGAGAAAGAGGTACAAAGGTTATCAAAGATGGCTTCTAAGTTTGGTCATCATAATAAGGATTCACAACACTGTATTTGTAACACTGGAAACAAGTTGGTTTGGAGCAATATAGACTAAGGTACTAGTTTTGATTTGTTGTAAGTAATGTGCTTTTTAGACATCACATTGCAAAATTGAATTGGAAGTATAATGTAAATACAAAAGCAGAGCTCATAAGGGAGGTAAGTGAAAAATAAAATCTTCAAAGCACCCTGTATTTGAGGTCATTTGAAAGTATATACACACAGACATGGATGTATATGTATATAACTGTGTGTGTGAGTGAGTGTGTGAGTGTGTGTGTGTGTGTGTGTGCTTCCCTGTGACTCAGCTGGTAAAGAATCTTCCTGCAATGCAGGAGACCTGGGTTCAATCCCTGGGTATGTGTATATACATATCCCTGGCTGTGTGTATATATACAAACATATGTGTATATATATATATATATATATATATATAGCATATACATATATAAATATATATTGTTGTTGTTCATTCAGTCATGTCCAACTCTTTGCAACCCCATGGACTGCAGCACGCCAGGCTCCCCTGTCCTTCACAATCTACCGGAGTATGCTCAAACTCGTGTCCATTGAGTTGGTGATGCCATTCAACCATCTCATCCTCTGTTGTCCCCTTCTCTTCCTACTGTCAATCCTTCCCAGCAACAGAGTCTTTTCTAATGAGTCAGCTCTTTGCATCAGGTGGCCAAAGTATTGAAGCTTCAGCATCAGTCTTTCCAATGAATATTCAGGACTGATTTCCTTTAGGATGGACTGATTGGGTTGCCTTACAGTTCAAGGGACTCTCAAGAGTCTTCTTCCACACCACAGTTCAAAAGCATCTATTCTTCAGGACTCAGCTTTCTTAATGGCCCAACTCTCACATCCATGCTTGACTACTGGAAAAACTGTAGCTTTGACTAGACAGAGTTTTGTTGGCAAAGTAACGTGTCTGCTTTTTGATAGACTGTCTAGCTTTGTCACAGTTTTTCTTCGAAGGAGCAAGTGTCTTTGGCTGCAGTCACCATCTGCACTGATTTTGGAGCTCAAGAAATTTAAGTCTGTCACTTTTTCCACTGTTTCCCCATCTATTTGCCTTGAAGTGATGGGACCAGATGCCATGACCATAGTTTTCTGAATGTTGAGTTTTAAAACCAGCTTTTTCACTCTCTTTCCCTTTCATCAAGAGGCTCTTTAGTTCTTCCTTGCTCTCTGCCATAAGAGTGGTGTCATCTGCATATCTGAGGTTATTGATATTTCTCCTGGCAATCTTGATTCCAGCTTGTGCTTCATCCAGCCCAGCATTTCTCATGATGTGCTCTGCAAATAAGTTAAATAAGCAGGGTGACAATATATAGACTTGACATACTCCTTTCTCAACTTGGAGTAACTCCATTCTTCCATGTCTGGTTCTAACTGTTGCTTTTTGACCTGCATACAGGGTTTGCAGGAGGCAGATAAAGTGGTGTGGTAATCCCATTTCTTTAAGAATTTTCCACAGTTTGTTGCAATGCACACAGTCAAAGGCTTTAGCATAGTCAATAACCAGACATAGATTTTTTTTTGGAACTCTTGCTTTTTGTATGATTTAACAGATGTTGGTAACTTTATATTACCATCAGAAATGCATGAGGCTTCCAATTCCTCCATGCCATTGTCAACTTGTTTTCTATTATTTTATTTATCCTGATAGATGTGAAGTGGTCTTATTTGTTGTATGCTGAATGCCTCTAATCAGTGGTTTGTTTGTTTGTTTTCATGTGCATATCGGTTATATTTACATCTATTTTGAGGAAATGTCTATTCAAATCCTCTGCTCATTTTTAAAATTGGGTTGTCTTTGTTCTGTGTTTGTTAATTTTTATACAATCTGGATGCTACTCGGATAATAGATGCAGGTCTCTCATTCTGTGGCTTCTCTTTCACTTTCTTGAGCATGTACTTTGTAGAACAATTTATTTTATTTCTGATGAAGTTCAGTTCATATTTTACTCTGTTTGCTTTTGGTTTGGGGGTCATATCTAAGAATATCTTGCCTAATACAAGGTCACAAAGACTTCTACCTATATTTTCTTCTAAGAGTTTTATAGTTTTAGTGATTACATCTAGGTCAAGTAATTTTGAGTTAATTTTGTAATTGGGGTGAGATAAGGGTCAGGCTTTATGTGGACATCTACTTGTTCCAATTAGTGTTGTTGTTTAGTTGCTCAGTCATGTCCAATTCTTTGTGACCCCATCAACTGTAGCCCTCCAGGCTCCCCTGTCAATAGGATTCTCCAGGGAAGAATACAGGAACAGGCTGCCATTTCCTTCTCTCCTTTGTTGCAATACTACTTATTGAAAAGTCTCTACTTTTCTCATTAAATTGTCTTAACAATCTTCTCAAAAAAAAATTTTTTTACTACATCTATTGTAATGATCAGTTTGTATTTTTTTTTTTCTAGTAATCTTGTATATTAAATAAACCTTACATTTCTGGGATAAATGTCACAGGGCCACTATATATAATGTTTTCTATATGTTGCTGGATTTAATATAAGTATAATTCACTCAAAATATTATATGTTTCAGATGTACTGCATAATAATTTGATATGTTATATGCAACACTTCATGAAAAATTATTAAAATATTGACTATATTGCCTGAGCTGTATATTACATCAGGCAAACAAAACTCAAAACCACAGTGAGATATCACATCTGTTAGAATGCCTATAGTCAAAGAGACAAGATATAACAAGCGTTGGTAAGGATGTGGAGAAATGAAAACTCTCATGCACTCTTGGTAAGAATGTAAATAGGTATAGCCAATTTTGGAAATAATGAGTATTCTCAAAAAATTTAAAAATGGAGCAACATAAAATCAAGCAATCTCACTGCTGGATATTTATCTGAATAGAATATAACACTACTTCAAAAAGACACATGAACTCCAGTGTTCACAGCAGCATTGTTTACAATAGCCAAAATATCTAAGCAACCTCAGTGCCCAAAATAAGAATGAATGGATAAAAAGATTGTGAGATACACACACAGACACATGTATGTGTACATGCACAACAAAATATTAAACATAAAGAAGAATCTAATTTTGCCATTTGTAACAACATGGATGGACCTGGAATGAATTATACTTAGCTAAATAAGCCAACTGATGCTTTTGAACTGTAGTGTTGGAGAAGACTATTGAGAGTCCCTTGGACTGCAAGGAGAGCCAACCTGTCCATCTTAAAGGAAATCAGTCCTGGCATGCACGCTTAACATGAATGTATTTTCTGCTGTTCCTGAGTAGCATGTTATATAGATGCTATATAGATGTTATGTAGATGTCGAGTTAGTTGATAGAGTTGTCTAGGTGTTCTGTTTCCTTGCTGATCTTCTGTCTAGTTGTTCTGAAAATACTTTCAAGATTTTCTGATTTTGCTTTTATTTTAAACCAGTTTCTATAAATCCAATATCTTCAAATGGCCTGGTATCCTTTACAATTACCAAAGATTATGCCATTTATATTACTGTGAAAAGAGAGGATTATGATATTGTGATATTAACAGTAAGTAATATCGATATTCATTGATTTTTAATCATGACTTACCATGTGCCAGTACTTATGATAAGAACTTTCTTAGAACAATGAAGAATCCAAGAGAAAATATTAACACTGAAACATGGCTTCATGGCCCATGAGGCCTGTAACCACAAATATGGTTTTTTGTTTGTTTGTTTTTAAATAACTTTAAAAGCCTTACAGAGGAGTTGGATCAATAATTACTAGAAATTAAATTATCTTGTATGATAGGAAGTTGAAGTGAATACTAATTAAACAATATGAGCCTATTATCAATAAGACAACATATATCCACACAATAGATGGCTCTTTTTCCATTAATTTCTCTAATAAAATAAACCCAACTAATGCTCTTCACACACAATATGCTGCTGCTGCTGTTACTAAGTCCCTTCAGTTGTGTCCGACTCAGTGCGACCCCATAGATGGCAGCCCACCAGGCTCCCCCGTCCCTGGGATTCTTCCTGGGATCTCTCCCTGGAACACTGGAGTGGGTTGCCATTTCCTTCTTCAATGCATGAAAGTGGAAACTGAAAATGAAAGTGAAGTCTCTCAGCTGTGTCCAACTCTTTGTGAACCCATGGACTGTGGCCCACCAGGCTCCTCTGCCCATGGGATTTTCCAGGCGAGAGTACTGGTGTGGGGTGCCATTGCCTTCTCCACGCACAATATAGGAGGCAGAAAATTATAGTCTGTAGTGATGATTCCCTAGAGCTCAAGAGGGAAAATAAGCCATTGGCCCTTAAAACTTCACATAGACTTTCCAATAAAAAACATACCTAATTTCAGTGTATAACGTTAGTCAAAAGATTCAAAATATACTGAGTTTGTCAAAAAGATTACTTGAATTTTTCCATCACATCTGATGGAAAAGCCTGAACTAACTTCTTAGCCAATCCAATATTTACAAGAGAGAATTGATGTCTTTTTGCCTCTGCCTTTTAGTAAATATTTTGTATAACTGAAAGAATTTTTGTCTCTTTCATATCAAGTTTCACATTTTAGATCCTTCTCTGTTTAAAAGGGGATGGAAAAGATTAATCAAAAATTCATAGAGAATATTATCCCAAAGCTAATCAAGAGAGAAAGAGTAAATTATAGGAGGCTAGGAATTTACTTAACATCTGAAGAGCCTGGTTAGGGGCCTGGGAACTCAGGGGGACCCAGGCTAACTAATTCTGCCTGCATCTCCTGACAGCACCAGTCAGGAACTCTATTTGAGATAAGTGTGAAGGCCTCCAAACTGCTCCACACTCTTCCACTCATAGCACCTTCAATAAGCCATCTATATAATGTTCCATGGCATGGGCTCTGACCAGTTCATGAGGCAAAACACATCAGAGACTCCAAAAACATTTTTGAAGTATTTTCAACAAAACAAGATCTTGTTAAACAAGAGTTTTGTTTGGGAAAGAGAGTCAGTCCCTTTTATTATCTTATGGTTTCATGAGGCATAACTCTGACTCAACCTGGCTTAACTTAAAGGACCTTCTGTCATGGCTCAGCAGGTAAAAATTCACCTGTAATGCAGGGGACACAGGAGATGAGGGGTCAATTCCTAGGTGAAGAAGATACCTGGGAGGAGGAAATGACAACTCACTCCAGTATTCTTACCTGAAAAATCCCATGGACAGAAGAGCCTGGCAAGCTACCATCCAAAGGCTCACAAAGAGTTGGACATGACTGAACATACACACACACACAGACCAATTTATTAGCTTGCCTGGAGAATCCCATAGACAGAGGAGCCTGATGGGTTATAGTCCATAGGGTCGCAGAGTCAGACACAACTGAAGTGACTTAGCATGCATGTGAAATTCTAACCCCTTCATGGATCACAGTCTTGTCCTGGAGAAGAGGCTTGTGTAACTCAACAAAGCTGTTAGACATACCATGCAAGGCAACCCAAGACAGACGGGTCATAGTGGAGCATTATGACAAAACATGGTCCACTGGGGGAGGGAATAGCAACCTATCCAGTATTCTTACAAGAGAAACCCATGAACAGTATGAAAAGGCAAAAATATATGATATTGGAAGATGAGCCCCCATGTAGGAAGGTGCCCAATATGCTACTGGGAAAGAATAGAGGTCAATAACAAATAGCTCCATAAAGAATGAAGCAGCTGGCCCAAAGCAGAAAGGATATTCAGTTGTGTCTGTTTCTGGCAGTGAAAGTAAATTCTGATGCTGTAAAGAACGATATTGCATATGATCATGGAATGTGAGCTCAACGAATCAAAGTAAATTGGACCTGGTAAAGCAGGAGATGGCAAAGAGTGAACGTTTGACATTTTGAACTAACAGTGAACGAAAATGAATGAGAATAGACAAATTTAACCATGTAAACCATTGAACAATCAGATGACCATTTTATTTTCTACAGTAGGCAAAAATCCCTTAGAAGAAATGAATTCCTCAGGAGAAATAGTCATCAAAAGAGTGAAATACAGTACATGGGTACAACCTCAAAAACAGCAGAATGATCTTGGTTCGTTTCCAAGGCAAATCATTTAATATCACAGTAATCCAATCCTGTGCCCCAACCACTGATGACAAGGAAGTTAAACTGACAAGTTGTATGAAGACTTACAACATCTGGAACTAGTATCAAAAAAGATACCCATTGAATCACAGGGGATTGGAATGCAAAAATAGGAAATTAAGAGATATCCAGAATAAGAAGCAAGTTTGGCCTTGGAGTACAAATTGAGGCAGGGCAAAAGCTAACAAAATTTGTTAAGAGAACATGCTGATCACACCCTTTTCCAACAATGCACATGGATATCACCAGATGGTCAATACCAAAATGATATTTATTATGCCTGTTGCAGCCAAAAATGGGGAAGCTCTATATAGTCAACAAAAACAAGACATGGACCTGACTGAGGCTCAAATGATGAGCTCCTTATTGCAAAATTCATGCTTGAATTGAAAATAAGTAGGGAAAACCACTAGACCACTCAGGTATGACCTAAATCAAATCTTTAATAATTATATAGTGGAGGTGACAGATTCAAAAGATAAATCTGGTAGACAGATTTATCTACCAGATTTGTTTATTTAATTTATTTATTTAAGCTTGAAAAACTATGAATGGAAATTTGTAACATGCACAATAAGCAGTGACTGAAACCATCACAAAGAAAAAGAAATGCAAGAAGGCAAAATGGTTGTCTGAGGAGGCTTTACAAATAGCTGAGGAAAGAAGAGAAGCAAAAGGTAACTGATAAAGTGAAAGATATACCCAGCTGAATGCAGAGTACTATAAGAAAGCCATCTTAAGTGAACAATGCAAGGAAACAGAAGAAAACAATAGAATGGGAAAGATTAGAGACCTCTTCAAGAAAATTGGCGATATCAAGGGAACATCTCATGGAAGGATGTGTACAATAAAGGACAGAAAAGGTAAGTACCTAACAGAAGCAGAAGAGATTAAGAGGTGGCAAAAATACACACAACTGTAGAAAAATGTCTTACTGACCCAGATAACCATGACAGTGTTGTCACTCACCTAGAGCCAGACATCCTGGAGTGTGACATCAGTTAGGAAGCATTACTACAAACAATACTAGTGAAGGTGAGGGAATTCCTGTTGAGCTATTTAAAATCCTAAAAGATGAAGTTGCTAAAGTGCTACATTTACTATATAAAGAAATTTGGAAAACTCAGCGGTGACCACAGAACAGGAAAAGGTCAGTTTTCATTTCAATCCCAAAGAAGGGTAGTGCCAAAGAATGTACAGTCTACCATACAATTGTGCTCATTTCACATGCTAGAAAAATTATGCTCCAAATCCTTTAAGCTAGGCTTTAGCAGTACATAAATCGAGAACTTCTAGATGTACAAGCTGGGTTTAGAAAATGCAGAGCAACCGGAGATCAAACTGCCAACATTACTTAGATCATGGGGAAAGCAAGGAATTTCCAGAAAAGATGTCTACTTCTGCTTCATTGGCCATGTTAAAGTCTTTGACTATGTGGATAACAACAATCAATGAGAAAATCTTACAAAGAAGTGGGTATCAGACCACCATACTTGTCTCCTGAGAAACCTGCATGCAGGTCAAGAAGCAAGAGTTAGAACCTTACATGGAACAATTGACTAATTAAAAATTGGACAAAGAAGTACATCAAGGCTGTATATTTTCATCCTGCTTATTTAACTTCTATGCAGTGTACATCTTGCAAAATGCCAGACTGGACAAATCAAGATTGTCAGGAGAAATATCAACAACCTCTTATATACAGATGATACCACCCTAATGGCAGAAATTGAAAAGGAACTGAAGGACCTCTTGGTGAGGGTAAAAGAGAAGTGAAAAAGCTGGCTTAAAACTCAATATTCAAAACACCAATATCATGACAATTAGTCCCATCACTTCATGGCAAGTTGAGGGGGGAAACTGGAAGCAGTGACAGATTTTATTTTCTCTGGCTCCCTAATCACTGTGGACTGTGACTCTAGCCATGAAATTAAGACACCTGCTCCTTGCAAGGAAAGCTATGACAAACCTAGGCAGTTTATTAAAAAGCAGAGACATGACTTTGCTGACAGACATAGTCAAAACTATGGATTTTCCAGTAGTTAGGTACAGATGTGAGAGTTGGACCATAAAGAAGGCTGAGCACTAAAGAACTGATACTTCAAAATTGTGGTGCTGGAGAAGACTCTTGAGAATGCAATCATCTACAAGGAAATAATACCAGTCAATCCTAAAGGAAATCAACCCCGCTATTCTTTGGAAGGACTGATGTTGAAACTCCAATACTTTGACCACCTGATACAAAGAATTGACCTTTCGGAAAAGACCCTGATGCTGCAAAAGATCGAAAGTAAAAGGAGAAATGGGCAGCAGAGGATGAGATGGTTAGATAACATCACCAATTCAGTGGACATGATTTTGATCAAATTCCAGGAGATAAAAGGTAACTGAGGAGCCTTTCAGGCTGCAGTCCATGGGATTGTAGAGTCAGACATGACTTAGTGACTGAATGACAAATACTTGAATATTTAAGATCAAAGGAATATTTCATTCCACTGATTTTATTATTGAATTACTGTGTTATTACTTTAAAGGTAATCTCTTTATGGAATAGAAAATGGATCACAGGCAACACTGGATTTATGATGAGATTAGCAATCCTAGTATGAGTCAGGTATTGTGCCATATATAGACTTTACTGTGTCCTTTTCATTGCCACAAAAGACAGTTAAATTTTAAAGCTTCCCTAGCAGTAAGTTCAGGGTTACAATTAATTCTGGCTACTGAAATGTAGTTAGAAGTAATGAGACCAAGCCCAGTCTTAAGAGCTTGCTGGATTAATCAGCTCTTTATTTCCAATGCTGTGGTATCCTTGGGGAGATATATATATATATATATATATATATATATTCCAGTAATATAGCTACAAGATATATGAGTGTAATCCCTTCCTTTGCATTATTGAAAAATAAACCTTGAGCATTCAATGCCACTGAAATTTCAGGGTTTACTTGTTTCTTAGACATAGGTTAGCCAGTTCTGATTAATACAAAACCCTTTTTCCAATGAGTTTAGCATAAGTTCCAAAATTGATTGGATGATGTGACCATATCTGAAATAAACTGTGACCAGGGTATAGAAAAATCTCTTGGGCTAAAGCAGAATTCATACCCTATTTGGACAAGCCAGAAACAACTCATGTACAGTTTCTGGAACAATCATTCCCTTGAAGAATAGTAATTAGATACTGAGCATTTTCTAGATGTTCTATGGCTATATCTGATCTTGTGGTAAGTGAACTCTTTCATGTTTAGGTGGAAATTGCTGGGAGTAGTTGCTGGCACAAGCCCACAGCTCTAAGAACAATTATTCTGAGGTAAGATTTTTATTTGGTCTGTTTCTTTCACACAGATTAGTTTTACAAATCAACAACTTGAAATCTTCACCTCACAGTTTTCCTTTAACCCATCCTTCTTTTATGACTAGATGGTAATACTACTCAATTTAGTGGAGATTTT
>SJYA01002982.1:239268-264594 GCA_006410615.1 Neotragus moschatus
AAAAGCTGGCTTAAAACTCAATATTCAAAACACCAATATCATGACAATTAGTCCCATCACTTCATGGCAAGTTGAGGGGGGAAACTGGAAGCAGTGACAGATTTTATTTTCTCTGGCTCCCTAATCACTGTGGACTGTGACTCTAGCCATGAAATTAAGACACCTGCTCCTTGCAAGGAAAGCTATGACAAACCTAGGCAGTTTATTAAAAAGCAGAGACATGACTTTGCTGACAGACATAGTCAAAACTATGGATTTTCCAGTAGTTAGGTACAGATGTGAGAGTTGGACCATAAAGAAGGCTGAGCACTAAAGAACTGATACTTCAAAATTGTGGTGCTGGAGAAGACTCTTGAGAATGCAATCATCTACAAGGAAATAATACCAGTCAATCCTAAAGGAAATCAACCCCGCTATTCTTTGGAAGGACTGATGTTGAAACTCCAATACTTTGACCACCTGATACAAAGAATTGACCTTTCGGAAAAGACCCTGATGCTGCAAAAGATCGAAAGTAAAAGGAGAAATGGGCAGCAGAGGATGAGATGGTTAGATAACATCACCAATTCAGTGGACATGATTTTGATCAAATTCCAGGAGATAAAAGGTAACTGAGGAGCCTTTCAGGCTGCAGTCCATGGGATTGTAGAGTCAGACATGACTTAGTGACTGAATGACAAATACTTGAATATTTAAGATCAAAGGAATATTTCATTCCACTGATTTTATTATTGAATTACTGTGTTATTACTTTAAAGGTAATCTCTTTATGGAATAGAAAATGGATCACAGGCAACACTGGATTTATGATGAGATTAGCAATCCTAGTATGAGTCAGGTATTGTGCCATATATAGACTTTACTGTGTCCTTTTCATTGCCACAAAAGACAGTTAAATTTTAAAGCTTCCCTAGCAGTAAGTTCAGGGTTACAATTAATTCTGGCTACTGAAATGTAGTTAGAAGTAATGAGACCAAGCCCAGTCTTAAGAGCTTGCTGGATTAATCAGCTCTTTATTTCCAATGCTGTGGTATCCTTGGGGAGATATATATATATATATATATATATATATTCCAGTAATATAGCTACAAGATATATGAGTGTAATCCCTTCCTTTGCATTATTGAAAAATAAACCTTGAGCATTCAATGCCACTGAAATTTCAGGGTTTACTTGTTTCTTAGACATAGGTTAGCCAGTTCTGATTAATACAAAACCCTTTTTCCAATGAGTTTAGCATAAGTTCCAAAATTGATTGGATGATGTGACCATATCTGAAATAAACTGTGACCAGGGTATAGAAAAATCTCTTGGGCTAAAGCAGAATTCATACCCTATTTGGACAAGCCAGAAACAACTCATGTACAGTTTCTGGAACAATCATTCCCTTGAAGAATAGTAATTAGATACTGAGCATTTTCTAGATGTTCTATGGCTATATCTGATCTTGTGGTAAGTGAACTCTTTCATGTTTAGGTGGAAATTGCTGGGAGTAGTTGCTGGCACAAGCCCACAGCTCTAAGAACAATTATTCTGAGGTAAGATTTTTATTTGGTCTGTTTCTTTCACACAGATTAGTTTTACAAATCAACAACTTGAAATCTTCACCTCACAGTTTTCCTTTAACCCATCCTTCTTTTATGACTAGATGGTAATACTACTCAATTTAGTGGAGATTTTCCCCTCAAATATAGGAGTGCATTATGCAAAATCCTTATTTTCTGCTAACACTCTTATCGGAATTGGTTTTTATTAAAATGAACACATCTGTCTAAGGGAAACATAAATGTATTTCCTTGGAAATCCTCTGAAAGTAGAAAGTTAAACTTCAGGGTTTATCACTGATATCCTATTTGGAGGATTCTCATTAACTTTAATCTCATTTTGGGGCCAAATTTCGTTACAGAAACTCTTGCTTCCATTTAAGAAACAGTTCAGGGAATATACGTATTCAAGAGCATAGCATAAAAAAAAAGTTTCTCTATACTAGGAATTAGGTAGCATAATTATAGAGATCATTATATACAGATAATTTCTCTCATTTTGATTTTAAGATTTCTTTGGAAAATTCTTCTTGCATAATTTCTCAAAGGAAAGCCCCTATTGATTGTGTTAACTAACCAACTGCAGATGCACTTTCTTGGTCTTTTTAATTTATATGTGAATGCCTCTCATGATAGAATGCTATAATGGAGTCAAGTCAAGCAGAAGACACCAAAAGCAAAATGTTATCCGTTAAATGAATCCGTTTACAATTTAAAAGAATTTGTTTTGTGTAAGATCATTTGAAATGGAACCAGAATTATATTGAATTTCAAGAAAGAAATGAGGCATAAAATGGTCTGAAGTGTGTTTTCTGCTTGATGAAGGTGTCTGCTTTAAGGGAAATAAAGACAACTCAGAGTTCAACAGCTCAGAGCAGTTAATGAAGGGATTTGTTGACAGGCCTTCTTAGGCACTTTGAAGATAGTAGGCTGTTTAGGTTTAGCGTTTAGGTTATAGATTAGTGGGAAATAGAAAAGTATCTATGGGCTATTAAGCTCAGAACTTGCTGGGGAGAAAGCCAGCAATATTAACATTTGTATATAATGAACTAATGTCTGGGCATAATTTTCCTCCCAACAAAAATGATGGCATTATGGTTCCACATTAAGGAGCTTGAAAGTCACTCCTCCATCCTAACAAGAAGCTGAAAAACCAACTTCTCTTGGATATGTAAGAGAAAAGAGGGCACAGAGCCAACACCTGCCCTCAAGACTTAAAAGACAGATAGGCTAATACATATGGTCACAATTCACCACAAGAGAGACCTAAGAGCAGAAAGAATATCAGGAACCAGTGAAAGAGCAGGGAAACATGAATTTTAATTGACAAGTTGTTAAAGACTCAAGTGTGGACAATTCTTGAGAGTTAAAACCTCCAGAGAGCCAGTCTTAGGGGGAAAAAAAGAAACAATTAGTCCCTCAAGTTGAGTCCAACTCTTTGAGACTCCATGAACTATAGCTCACCAGGCTCCTCTGTCCATGGAATTTTCCAGGCAAGAATACTGGAGTGGGTAGCTATTCCCTTCTCTAGGAGGTCTTCCAAACCCAGGAATCAAACGTGGGGCTCCTGCATTGCAGGCAGACTCTTTACCATCTGAGCCACCAGGGACGATCGGTCATAGGCGGCCTCCAAAATTTTGTGATATTAGCCTCCAGAAGATCAAGTAGCTTCTCACAGCAAGTAGTACAGTTCCAGTACAGGAAGAGGAAATTTAACCATTTTCAAATATGCCAGAACACTCAGTTTCTAACAAGCCTTGACCTCAGGGGAAACTAACCAGGCCTAAGCATTGTATGGACCCTAACTGATCTAGGGGAAAGGAAATAGCCAAGTTCCAGGCTCATCTTACCTTACTTTTGCTAGGTTTTTATTGGAAGTTACCAAGTTTTTTGATAAAAATCTAGCAAAAAGAAGGTAAGATGAGCTTGGGACTGGCTATTTCCCTTGCCCCAGGTCAGTTAGGATTCAAATGATAAAGAATCTGCCTATAAAGCAGGAGCCACAGGAGGCATAGTGATTCCTGGGTTAGGAAGATCCCCTGAAAGAGAAAATGGCAACTCACGCCAGTATCCTTGTCTGGAGAATCCCGTGGCCTGAGGAGCCCTGCAGGCTGCAATCCATATTGTCACAAAGAGTCGGACATGTTTGGTAGTTAGAATAGGAAAAAAGAGTCCAGAATGGTGGTGGATAAAAAACAAAGAAGGGAAAAGCCTGTGAAAATAGAACAAAGGTTTGAGGATGGAGTGAGAACCTCAGGTAAAACAAACAGCCCTCCCGGTTAGCCCAATTTACATAGGGCAGCCTCAGGGGGAGGAGAAAAACACATATTAAAAAAGGAGCCAAAATTGTCTGGGGGCTTCTTGTCTTCTCTTTGCATATTTTGGGTCAGCCTGCCCTCATGACTCCAGGGTGTATTTTCTTTTGCTTGCCAAATAAAACTGAGTTGTAACATGGAGCTGAAACACTGATCCGTCCATCACTTCAAATTTTTGCTGTAGTGAGACAGAACCAAGGAAATTATAAACTCCCTCAATAGACATGACTGAAGCAGCTGAGCATGCACTGTGTCTTCTGACTTCTGCTAACTGAAGACCTTGATGCCGGGAAAGATTGAAGGCAGGAAGAGAAGGGGATGACAGAGGATGAGATGGTTGGATGGCATTACTGACTCAACAGACAAGAGTTTGAGCAAGCTCCAGGAGATGACAAAAGACAGGGATGCCTGGCATGCTGCAGGCCATGGGGTCGCAAAGAGTCAGACAAAACTGAGTGACTGAACAATAATAACAACACACTGAAGACACAAGTTCCCTTGAGATACATAAATTGTAAGGCATATTAAGATGAGAACAATTTCTATATCCTCTATGGTTGCACTGTTAGAGGTAAATTCAAGGACTATGAATTACAGATTATTTTATTTTTTTTTTAATTTTTTTATTTAACACTTTTATTGAGTACATTCTATGTTTTGTGTACAATGCTATGCAAGGGGTATACATCAGTAAAGAAAAATGAGCTAAAATCTGGTGAGAAAAAGTCAAAGAAAAGTTAACAATTTTTTTTTTTTTTNCAGAAGAGATTTCAAACATACAAGTTGAGAGTGGATGTAGACTCCACAGGAAAGATCCAGAAAAGCAGGATTAGGCAGCCTTTCAGGGGGAGGATGAGGCAGAGGGGGCATCAGCTTGCACAGCAGATTTGGAGTATTTTAGGGCCAAACAGGTATCACGATCTGTTACATTTAGAGCCAGGGGACCAGGAATCAATATGACATCTGGCTGTATCTGCAGACCTGACCTCAGTTTTCTCATTTGTAACATAAGAAGACTGGCTAAATGATACACAGGCTCCCATTCAACTTCAGAACATGCTGTTGTTTAGAGACCAACACTGCAGTCAGAACACAGGACATACTGGCTTAAAAGGAATGCCTCTGCTTTGAGGCAGATTATGATCAGTATATCCTTTCAAAGGTACTGTGATGGGAATGACTAAATAGTGGCTACTTACCAAAGGCAACTTCAGCTGTTACTATGGTGGCTTNCGGGGAGGATGAGGCTGAGGGGGCATCAGCTTGCACAGCAGATTTGGAGTATTTTAGGGCCAAACAGGTATCACAAAATGTTACATTTAGAGCCAGGGGACCAGGAATCAATATGACATCTGGCTGTTTCTGCAGGCCTGACCTCAGTTTTCTCATTTGTAACATAAGGAGACTGGCTAAATGATACACAGGTTCCCATTCAACTTCAGAACATGCTGTTGTTTAGAGACCAACACTGCAGTCAGAACACAGGACATCCTGGCTTAAAAGGAATTCCTCTGCTTTGAGGCAGATTATGATCAGTATATCCTTCCAAAGGTACTGTGATGGGAATGATTAAATAGTGGCTACTTACCAAAGGCAACTTCAGCTGTTACTATGGTGGCTTCTTGATAATAATCTACTCATTTGGAAACTATTCACTCAATATCATATATAACAGGCCTTGGGGAAGAGGGGATGGTTATGTACCTCCTCAAGAATTTTATAATCTAAGAGGTTTTATATAACCTGGAGCCCATGGGTCAAATTAAGATCACGGATTATACTTTTACACTACTCAGTTTTTAAATGTTGAGTTGTTACCAACATTTAAAAATTACCCAATTTCTCATAAATTATCCTCTTGCTCTAGCTGGGTAAGCAGTAACTAAGAAGACTTTGGGAAGGAATAACCACTCACTGTCACGTGTCATGGATGAGAATTTTTGTTCTATTTGGTTTTGCTTTCTACCTAAGCAGAAAAGACTACTTCAAAATTAGTTAACCTGTATGTTGAAGGAATGTATCTTCATATCTGAGCCCCTTCATATCTCCTCAGTGTAAAAGAGACAAACTTCACAAAAAAGATTTAAAAAAGCAAATCAAATAAATCTTAACCTCATGGTGTAACTCTCTAACTTTAGTCTAATAACTACTTTTTCCATTGAAATATTTGTATCATTTATATAAAAGTGAGAAAGGTGATTTATTTTGACTCACATTTTTATTACCCAATCTTCCCTTTGTGTTCTTATGAAATTACATTTATATTCTGGTTCTCAGTCTTCATAGGGTCATGTTGCCTAGTTTATATCTCTTGAACTTAAGTGCCAAAAGCCAAGGCAAACCCAAGCATGAAGCCTCAGGCATAAAGCACTTGGAAATTTTTGTTTCTTGTCCTTGGCTAATTAAATCAAACTCTGCTCCGAAACCTGCTTTGGAAAGTGACAGGCTTAATGGTCTGGGAAACAAACATTGGAGTTGCCATCACATTTGAGTTATCATCTGTTTAAACTACAAATCAGTTGAAATTCATAGCTTCCATTTCCTAAGAGAGAGAAATCTTCAAGGTATCCTGGAGGAGATAACCACTGAGTTCTAAGGAGGAAGTCCCTAGACCTAATGGAGGAGGAGACAGGAATGAATGACATAATCCCTGTGTGTCTAATTATCCAAGGAGAAATGTTTATTTTTTAAGCCCACTCTTACATAACAAATGAGAAATATAAGCAATTATGAACCAAAGGCATCCAACAACTGATCTCTAGTGAATCAAATATATTCTGCAAGTTTGAAGTATCATTTCCATTCTTCCTTGTCCTGGTTACAAATATAACTGATAACTAGCTAGCTCTGAACCTTTCTTTCACCTAGTCAGCAAGTTGGAATCAAGGATTCTTGGAAAAAGGGAAACAAAAAACTTTGACTAGATTACATGTAAGTATTTATATAATATTAATAAGTTCATATTTTTAGCATAACCAGTATTGCTCCCATTACTCATCACAGCTCTAATAATAAACACACTTGATCTGTAGTACACGAACACAGCATTGCCCTTGTGTTTTCAGACTTTTTGTACCTTCTTTATGGGGCTTTTTTCAGATGAACAATCTGGCTTTAAATTTAAAAATACCTAAAAGGTAGAAGTTGAAGAAAAACAGATTGAGCATACCATTTCAAAGCGCAGTTAACATGCTGTTTAAAATTATTGGTTTGTTAGTCCATGTTTCTTGATTTTTGAACTTCTACTAGATTAGTTTATTTCACTTTCTAGTCCTCCAGTTGGAATAAGCAACAGACATGGTCAATCTTGCTTTAGTGAATGAAGAAAGGTAAGCTTTGGTTCATTTGGTTTAAAAGTAATTCAAAATATGGCTAGAGTTGATGGCTTAATGAAAGTAATTAAATAAATGAGTTTATCAACTGGAATTGTATATAGTCATTAAACAGAAGGAGATAGACCAGCATTATCAACATGGAAAGATGATTAAAAAATAATACCAAGGGGAAGATTGCATTGTATGTATATATCAAATGAAAGTCACTCAGTTGTGTCTGACTCTTTGTGACCCTCTGGACGATATTGTCCATGGAATTCTCCAGGCCAGAATACTGGAGTGGGTAGCGTTTCCCTTCTCCAGGGGATCTTCCCAACCCAGGGATTGAACCAAGGTCTCCTGCATTGCAGACAGATTCTTAACCAGCTGAGCCACAAGAGAAGCCCTGTATGTGTATATTATGACTCAATTTGTATATTTGCATGTATATATAAATCTAAACATACATGTTCACATGCAATATATTAATCCATAGACAGAAAAAACTCAGGAAAACCTATAATTTATATCTTAAAGATTTTCACATTAAAATTTTTACATGTCACTTGTTTATATCATGCACATTTTTCTTTAAAATTTTTATTTCTAATGGGAGGTTATATGCATTCTGACACTTAAATTGATGCAACTGTCAGTGTAAAAATGCAACAAAAAGTATTCACCAAAAATTGTGTTTATAATGCAAAGAGAAAAGATGTTAGAATAAATCCAGGTGAAGTGCTGGTATTCTGGAGGCCTCTGCTCAGCAAACCCCCTGCCACTGAGGCGTCCTCAGGAAGCCTCATCAGGAACAGCTGCTCCAGCACTTCCAGCCCCCAGGCCTGGAAACAGCTCGCCTAACACAAAGAGAAGCGGCTCTGTGGAAGACAGAGATGACTGGGAAGGCACACAGCTTTGGTATTTTTATTCACCAATAATAAATGCATTCTCATAACAATAAAGGTGTCTTGAATACTATTCCAGCAGCTGGAATTTGATCATGTGGTACAGTGATAGCTTTGCCATTATTGGTGAGAAAAACCTGGCTTCTAGTGGGGGGAATTCCCTGCCAGTTTTCAGCTTCACGCAGTGCATACCTTTAGAGAAGCAATGGTATTTTTGGATTATTCTCCAACAATTAAAATAAGAAGATCAAATTTGTAAAAGAAAGTATTAAAGAGGTTTGGGGGTTCTTCTGAGAGTCTGAAAATCAGAACAATAACAGCACAAACAGGCGCCAGAGGAAGCAGAGGAAGGATATGCAATGCCAAGATACTTGCTTGTGACTTGATTTCCCCAGAATATCACATCAAAAAATGCGTGGCATTTGGAAATAGCCTTGTTCTGTCTAATGAGGCCCCAATAGCCTCCTGGAGGCACTGTTTTTGCAGTTTCTTCCTGAGTACATCCCTAGAGAGACCCTAATTGTTGGTCATTGACACTGCAGAGGGGCTGAGAGCAGACCCAGTACTCACCATCACATCTTTACCAGTATCACTGCAGGTGACGTGCTGGAAGCACCATCTGGGCAAGGAAATGACAAAAGCATCAAGGAGCCAATATCCTGAACTTGCTCTGCCACCATCAGTGAGCCAGGTAAGTCAAAAGGTTTCCAGCAGGGAGAATCCATCCATTGCGGCTGCAGGAGAGAACAACTGTAGTGTCCTCTTAGCTCTCATCTCTCACAGGCACCTTTATTATCACTCAAAAGACCCAATCAGGCCCCAGTTGAGAATAGAACCCCACTTTAAGAGGTGTATATGTACCACTTGGGATGAAGTGGCTCCCTCATATAAACAAAGACCTTGTTTTTCTTTCATTTTTCCAGGAGTATCTATTTACTCAGTTTTGCTCCTTTAGTTCCTGCCAGACATTTGACTTTTTTCCAGAATTTTAACCACCTGCCTTGCTCTGTCATTTGGAATCAGTGTCCGTATGGCTGCTTTTGCCTGACTTGGGACTCAACTAGTCTACTCAGTGCTGTATATGTCTCTCCAAGTTGTGGCCCATGGCTTTGATCTAACCTTGATCAAGCACCTTTGTGATCCTTCAATCATTGCTTCAGGCCCCTGGACCCCCTCATGTGGCATCCTGAATACCTGCACACTGACCAGAATAAGAGATTAAGGCTTGGCTCCTGGTTCCCTGGCTTGGTCTTCCTCTGTGTGGCCACTGTGGCCTTCAGAGAGTACTCAGCTCTCCCTGTCTGGGACAGAACTGGCACCCTATGTGAGCTCTACTTCTCAGTTCCTAAGTGCTTCATGGAAAACAAGATGATTAAGACTCTTTCATATACAGTGTCAGGAGGCCTCGGTGTCCATTTGGCTTTTTGTACAAAGTCACATGTTGCTATTTTTGATACACATGCCTCAGTGAAGCTGCCTACAGGCATCTTCTCTTCTGCGCCTCATCATTCACCACTCCCTGCTATAAAATTTAAGAGCTCCATCATGGCTGGGGAGAAATATTCTCTCTAGATGACGGTCTAAGAAACAACGAGATCTGTTACTTTTAACTGATTTGCTGGATCCTTACAATTTTAAATGAAATGAGAATGGTGTGGAGAACCATGTCTCCCCTCCATCACTAACCTGCATCCACATAGCTTTCTTCTAACCTTTCCCCATATGAGAATCCACCACTATCATATTGTGCTCTATAGTAAAGTCAAAGTTAAAGATTCAAACATCTGAATTTTCTGGTTTTGAAAATATATTAAAGAATATATTTAAAAAACATATTAAGAATATATTAAGAAAATATATTAAGAAGCAGCAGGTTACATGGCTCTATAGCACAATTTACTACTGAATCCTCCAGTTTACCAGATGAGAACTCCCTTCAGTCTAAAACAGAGGATAGGTATAAATAGGAATCAATAGAGGGTTTTTCACCAAGTCTAGAGGCACACAAAGTACATGACTGACATCTAATTATCCACAGATTCTGCCCTTGTGTTACCAGGAGAACATGACCTGCATCTGTAGGGGACTGCTGTACCAGGACCAACAAGATGAGTATCTACCTGGGCTGAGCAGAAAACACGGGTCGGACACAGGCACGCCCTGAGCTCTGGGTCATCTTTGTTGTTGGTTCCTGATAGCATCTAGGCTTAAGTTTCCAGAAGCATCTTTTACCTTTTAAAATCAACCCCATGTGCCGCCTTTATAACAGAGTTCCCCAAATATAGGATCAGCTGTATCCTGAGTCAGCATGCTCCCTAGACAAGCTATAGTCTCAATTGTCCAGATGTTAACAAGTGGAGGGATCACGGCTGTATTAGATGACCTATCTTTTTATATCTACTCTCTCAAATTTGACTCCAGTGTAATAAAATTGTGATTTAATATCCAGTATCACAAGCAGTAAGATAGTTATTACTCTTCCCATCATTGTCATTAAAGGCAAAACCTGGACCAGTCAACACTTTACTGACTCTCAGCCCAGTGCTCCATCTAACAGTCTTTAAGCCAAAGCTTACATGTCCAATGCCAAGAAGTTCACAAAATAAAACGCAGCAAAGATGAAGAGAGGTGGCACTTGGTATTGAAGAAAGTCACAGAAGACAGGCTTGGACTCCATGGCCATTTTTTTTTTCTCTCTCCACGATCATGAACTCATGTTTCATCCAACATCATAATTCTAAGAGTGCACTACTGAGACCACATCCCATTGCTAAGTCCCTAGACAGACGTCTCAGTTCAGTGACCCCATGCACTTCCTCCCCTTGGTCTGATTGGTCTGAGGCCGCCTAGGGGCTGACGCAAGGAGGGAAAGAACCTGCTTCCATTCAAAACCATAAAAGAGACTATTCCGTGACTCAGAAAACAATCCTGGTGTAGGAAGAGCCACCTACCTACCTTTGAATCTGGGCGAGGAGCAGTCTTCTGCAGCCATAGTTGTGTGGACTTGGAAGGCACACGAGCAACATTCCTGTTCCCCTCCAAAAAAAAAAAAAAAAAAAGCACAAGGACACAGCTACTTATCAGAGGATTGATCTGTTCCTTCAGCATCATCTGCCCCTCCTTCCTACCTTTCCCCTTTCTCATTCTTCTCCTCTTCCTTCTCCTTTCCCATTGTCTCTTGTCTTCTTTTCTTCCTAGCAGTCCATCCTCAGCATCTCAGCATATATTATATTCATAAAGCGTTTCAGCATTTTGCTCTACCACACAGATAATCAGGGAAATTTTAAAAAAGCACCATCAGACAGGTTTCCCCAAATCTTCTAGGTAGGGAGTTGGTAAAAAGAGAGCTGTCTCCTTATGTGACCCCAAAGCAGATTAAAGCCATGGAAGGTTTTGTGCTGGATAAATTAATGTGCAGTAAGTATAACTTATGTTCACTTTGTAGAGAAGGAGACTGAGGCACAGGGATCACGTCCCTTTCTAAGCTTCCACAGCATGCAGCAGAGCTAGAATTCTACTCCAGAGGTCTGACTCCCATGGTCATGTGGTTATTTGTCAAATAAGGAATCATTGCTGGAAACGTTATCTCATTTGCTCAAAATCACACTGCTAATCTGGAGTAGAGTCAGAATAAAACCCCATTCTCCTAAATTGGGTCTAGTGCTCCTTTCTTAACATAAAAACAGTATCCTAGACATACAGCCCAAGTTTCTCTACAGTACCAGCTCACAGCTGAAAGATGAGCTGATAATCATAGGTCTGCCCCATTTGCAAATATGAGATCCTTCTTACTTGGGGACACTGCCTGCAAGTAATATTTTGAAGAAATTACATAGAGATTCAGGCTTCCCAGGTGGCACTAGAACCTGCCTGCCAACGCAGGAGACCTGAGAGACATGGGTTTGATCACCAGGTCAGGAAGAACCCCTGGAGGAGGGTATGGCAACCCACTCCACTATTCTTGCCTGAAGAACCCCATGGACAGAGAAGCCTGGCAGGCTATGGTCATAGGATTGCAAAGAGTTGGACAAGACTGAAACAACTTAGCACACACACACATAAAGATTCAACCCATGAGCACTGTGTGGGCAGAAATTCCTGGGTGCCAGCTGCTCTCAAACATTACGACACCTTTGCAACCTACCAAGGAAGGGGACAGTAGTGTAGCAATTTTTCACAGATGGGAAGAGAAGAAGTCACAGCAGATTAGTGACTGATTTCAGGTCTTGGAGCTGGTAAGTAGCAGATAAGATCTGGGGTCAAATCTCCTGTCTGTGGTTTCAGATTTCTCTTGTTCACTTTAGAACATATCAGAACCTGAGTGGGGTATGCCCATTAAGAGTATATGAATGAAGATACCTCAGAAAGTGGAGTCTATATGTAGGAAACTGTGTTTAAAAGAAGAAAAAAGTTTTTTTTTTTCAATCTAGGCTAGATACTATACAGAAGAATCCTTCACCTCATCCCTCATCATGGAATAGAGAGTTTTGTACCAAGACAGAGGCTGGAGATGTTTAAACTCGAATCTTAATCACCTTGACCTTAATGGAATGCTTTTACAATTTCTGCAAATGTCTTACCCTTTAATGATTAATTATACAGACCTTATAAAATGGATAAGCCTGACTCTACACTAATAAGCTGTTTTACTGCCCTTCATATAGTTTTACTGATTCCTACAAATTTGTCTTGCAATAGTAATGCTCTGCTTAAGAATGCAGAGAGAATTCAGAGGTTTTGTCTCCATCTTGCTTTCTATAGCCCAGAGTGGGAGAGTTCCAAAAATACACAGTCAAATATGCCAGTTCTACCAAAATAAAAAGATAAAATTTCTTTTTAAGTCAACATGAGTTTATTTTGAAGAAAGAAATAAAACTAGCTGTTAACTTCACTGGGTGGCCCAGTGTGATAGAAATGAACTCAGCCTCTGACCCACACTCTCTGGCTTTGATGGGTAATTAAATTCTTGGAAGAGGCTGTACCTAAAACCAAATGGCAGGCACTTATAGCTTCAAGATTCAAAGAAAAACAGAACTGTGTTTTGGACAAAGTGGATAGAGCTATGCAATTCCTGTTTTCGTGGAAGGGAGGGACTTAAGAGGCAGAGAGTCTTGAGGACCCTGCGTGCTTTGACATCACTTATGACGTTTGCATTCATGATCCTGGCCACAGAAAGGATATTTTGACATCTTGATATAATCCATATGTTGAGCAAAAGTTTATGCAATTACCTAAATGACCCGAATATCTTGAGCTGAAGCTGTTACTATTAAAAGTCCATTCATGCAGTGATGAAGCTATAGTTTCCACATAATTGGTTAAATCCAGCTCTTAATTAGGTAGGTTTTCTCTCAGCCACAGTGCTGACTTCCCATTAAAAGTCATGGCTCTGGCCCACCTGTCAAAGCATTCATAAAGTCAGTCACATACTCTTTTCCTTCCCCAGTTATGCACCCGTTCTTGCTCTCCATCTCTCACTTGCTTTCATATCAAGACCTATTTCTAACCTTCGATTCTTCTCCATGAATCTATGATAGGTCACTGTGAAAAAACAAAATGCAAGAGAAAATAAAGAAATTAACCAGTAGTTATCCATTTTTGTTCTTTCAATTATTTAATCAATTTTGAATAAATGAATCCCTCATTTCACAAGGGCACAGGAAAATCACAGGAGCAAAGAATAGACTGAGAGTGGATAAACTGCACTGTAATCCTCTAAAATGATTCTGAAANCCTGATCCTGCACTTTTTTATACTGACTCATCAGCTTCTACTTGTTGATAACATAGCCAAACTTAAATGAATATTTTTTTCTAACCTATCCACTATAGAGAGGACAATGTTAATAAGGTTTGATAATAAGAATGCCCCTTTCCTTTCAGCTGCTAACCAAAGGGAGGTGATTATGAGGAGAAAATGTAGAACAATGCACCAGTATCATTTATGTTTCATCAACAACGTGTGGAAAAGGGTCACTGATTCTGATTAGGTATGACCTCAAATCCCCTGATGCAACAAGCTAGGAGGGCACCCTATCAAACTACCTGTGATGCTTAACTCAGAGATTCAGTGTGTCTCCCTGAGCCGCTTCAAACTATCAGTTTATATGTCTCAAATTACTGTAATAAAATTAATAATAACTGTTCTTTTTGTATATAAACCTCTGTGAAGATTAAAATGTTGAGAGATATCAGTTGATTTAAAATAACCATTTTTACTTCCATGCATAAGCCTAGTATATTAAAGAGATCACTTTGCAGGAAACAAATATCTTCAATAATAAAAGCGGTTACCAACTAACTTGGCATAAAGCACTCTATCATACACCTCAATTTATTCTACTTGACCGNTATCAGTTTATATGTCTCAAATTACTGTAATAAAATTAATAATAACTGTTCTTTTTGTATATAAACCTCTAAGAAGATTAAAATGTTGAGAGATATCAGTTGATTTAATTTGTATAACCATTTTTACTTCCATACATAAGCCTAGTATATTAAGGAGATCACTTTGCAGGAAACAAATATCTTCAATAATAAAAGCGGTTACCAACTAACTTGGCATAAAGCTCTCTATCATACACCTCGATTTATTCTACTTGACTGGAAAGATGACAAAAACTATCATGGTCTTCCTTCTTTAAAAATAGAAATATACTGAATTATTATGAAGAAATCAGCCTAAATAATCAAACTCTGCTATAAATTAATCAGTAGTACTTTAAAATAAGTCATTTATACTTTTGTAGATTATAAAGAGTACATGTATGTGTATGCATGTGTGCATATATATACATGCATACACATAAACATAGAGAAAATGCTCAAGATTCGCTTTCAGTTGGGGCTGAGGTCTACATAAGGTCCAGAAAAATGAAGGAAGATTGGCACAATTATTTTCAAATCTCTCTCTCCTCTAAACAACCAAGTCATTCTTAAGTGTCTACTAACTCCTCCTGTTGGCGCCTCTGGAGTGAAAAATCAAACGATCTTGTTCCCTAATGTTTTATGGAAAAAAAAAAAAAAAGTGAAGAAGCTTAGTAAAAAGTATTGAGAGCTCCCTTTTCTCCGCACCTTCTCCAGCGTTTATTGTTTGTAGATTTTTTTGATGATGGCTATGCATCACCGACTCGATGGGCATGAGTTTGGATAAACTCCGGGAGTTGGTGGTGGACAGGGAGGCCTGGTGTGCTGTGATTCATGGGTCTCAAAGAGTCGGACACAACTGAGCGACTGAACTGAACTGATTCTGACTATTGTGAGGTAATATGTCATTGTAGTTATGATTTGCATTTCTCTAATAATGAGCAATGTTGAACACTTTTCATCGATTAGCCATCTGTAGGTCTTCTTTGGATACATGTCAGTTTAGGTCTTCTGCCCACTTTTTAATTTGATTGTTTGTTAATTTGGTTGTTTGTTTTTCTGGCTGGTAAAATTTCGCTGTATGGCACGGGGAGCTCAAATCTGGTGTTATGTGACAAACCTGAGGTGTAGGATGGGGTGGAAAGTGGTAAGGAGGTTCAAGGGTAAGGTGACATGCATATGTGTATAGCTGACTCATGTTGTTATATGGCAGAAAACAACACAACACTGTAAAGCAATTATCCTCCAGTTAAAAGTAAATAATTAAGGAAAGAGTCAGTGAGATCATGAATTTGAAGTGCTTAACATAAGATCTGGCATATATTCACCGTTATGCCATAATTCTGTCATAATAATTCAGTTAGTTGTCTATTGAAAATCACAACAATAATAAATAATTGATAAACTATATTTTTTAAAAAAGCATTGACTCAAACTCTCAACTCTTCATCTCCAAACTCTCATGTACTGCGATTCATGGGGTCGCAAAGAGCTGGACATGACTGAGTGACTGAACTGAACTGAACTGAATTTACTACCATGTGGTTGAGTACAATTGTGCAATAGTTTGAGCATTTTTGGCATTGCCTTTCTTTAGGATTGGAATGAAAACCGACCTTTTCCAGTCCTGTGGCCACTGCTGAGTTTTCCAAATTTGCTGGCATATTGAGTGCAACAATTTCATAACATCATCTTTCAGGATTTGAATTAGCTCAACTGGAATTCCATCACCTCCACTAGCTTTGTTTGTAGTAATGCTTTCTAAGGCTCACTTGACTTCACATTCCAGGATGTCTGGCTCTAGGTGAGTGATCACACCACCATGATTATCTTGGTCTTGAAGAGCTTTTTTGTACAGCTCATAGGTTACCAGGTACATATTACATAACTNAATAGCTCAACTGGAATTCCATCACCTCCACTAGCTTTGTTCGTAGTGATGCTTTCTAAGGCCCACTTGACTTCACATTCCAGGATGTCTGGCTCTAGGTGAGTGATCACACCACCATGATTATCTTGGTCTTGAAGAGCTTTTTTGTACAGCTCATAGGTTACCAGGTACATATTACATAACTATAAATTAAGATATGGGTGGATGAAAGGACCACAAAGTCACCATTTCAGATAAGGAATGTAATGTTGCAGGTACAGTTCAGTTCAGTTCAGTTCAGTCGCTCAGTCGTGTCCGACTCTTTGCGACCCCATGAATTGCAGCATGCCAGGCCTCCCTGTCCATCACCAACTCCCAGAGTTCACTCAGACTCATACTCATCGAGTCAGTGATGCCATCCAGCCATCTCATCCTCAGTCGTCCCCTTCTCCTCCTGCCCCTAATCCCTCCCAGCATCAGAGTCTTTTCCAATGAGTCAGCTCTTCACATGAGGTGGCCAAAGTACTGGAGTTTCAGCTTCAGCATCATTCCTTCCAAAGAAATCCCAGGGCTGATCTCCTTCAGAATGGACTGGTTGGATCTCCTTGCAGTCCAAGGGACTCTCAAGAGTCTTCTCCAACACCACAATTCAAAAGCATCAATTCTTTGGCGCTCAGCCTTCTTCACAGTCCAACTCTCACATCCTTTTCTACAAGCAGATGAAGTATCCAAATCAACAATTATCTTGCTCCCACTGTTCAATGAAATATACACAAATTGAATTGCTTAAAACACATTATTTTTCAAAATACATTTCTTCCATCCAATATTAAAACCTAAAACATAAGACACCCTTTAGGCTTTAGTAACAAATCAGTTGGATTTCCTATTCTGTTGTTTACATCCTGTATGTATGAGTGTGCTTAGTCACACAGTTGTGTCCAAGTTTTTGCAGCCTCATGGACTATAGCCCACCAGGTTCTTCTGTCCATGGAACTTTTCAAGCAAGAGTACTGGAGTGGGTTGCCATTTCCTACTTTGGGGATCTTCTTGAGACAGGGATCAAATCCACATCTCCTGGAGTGGCAGGTGGATTCTTTACTATTCCACCATTTGGAAGGGCCTTATATCCTGTATAGAAAGTGAAGTCACTCAGTCATGTCTGACTCTTTGCCACTCATGGACTGTAGCCTACCAGATTCCACCATCCATGGGATTTTCCAGGCAAGAATACTGAAGTGGGTTGCCATTTCCTTCTCCAATATCCTGTATATACCTGGCCAAATCACTGATCCCTTTCTAAGCATCAGTTCTTTTTCTCAGGTAATGGGAATTATAACCCCTATGCTACAGATGAATCAAAAATTAAATAGGTCATAAGTATAGAACTAAGAGATTAGACCAAATTTTAAAATGCCCCAGATTGGGCCCTTTGTTTAATAGGAATGATTGGTACGTGTCTATTCAAAGATAGACATACATGGAAAATAAACAGTCATGTCTTTTCATACTGACAGTGCTAAGAATATAGTAATATTAAAATAAGTCATGAAAACTATTGAAGATGATTTTCTTTGATGATCATTTCTATAAATGCATTGCCAGTGAAAAACTTTTAAATTAAACCCAGGATGAAAATCTGAGAAAGATATGTTAAAAGACACCAGTGATTGTCCTCTATCTAATAAGAATTTTGAAATGATTAATGAACTATTGATGGTGTGGTACTTTGAAACTCCTAGAAGTAAGGATATACTTACATACATACACACATACACAGACTACACCTGCATTAGCACACAAAGTATCACTCTGTAAGACTGAGTCAGGCATAGTACATCATTCCTGAGTGGGCAGAAGTAAACAGTCTTGTACATGAAAAATACTGAATACACATTGTCTTTCAGACCAAAGGATTCTGCACATGTTCTCCCAACTCTGTCAATGGTTCCAAATAGGCCAACTAAGGCTGCAGAGGAGGGAGTCACAATATACCCATGACCTTAATTGACATGTCTATTGCAGGCATACCTTTAAAGGAATAGGATAGGAAAGGGAAGGAGTCGAGACCACATTTACAATTCCTGAGAAAAATTCTTGTAAGACAGCTTACTAGTATCATACATGTATATCTCTAATGTTGTTGAGATCAGCAGACCTTCTTGGAAAAGACTTTCAATTTTCAAGACTGCATAGGTTAAGTGGGTGTGTGGTAACTTTGCCCTAAAGATTTGGGAAGAATTTATTTAATAAGAGAAGAAAACTAAATTAAGTCATAAGAGCTCCCAAATGGGTCCTCACGCTTGGGATTTGTGGTGGGAAAGAAGTAATATACTATATGTATGAACGGAACTTGGTAGTATCATTGGTCTCTTCTTCATTTGAGGGTGTGTGATTTGAAGTAAACTAATCCAGAAGGATATTATCCACTTTAAAGATGGAAAATCTGGATTCAAATCATAAGCAAGCTGCCAAGGTGGCACATATGACAAATAAATTGAACTGCTGCTGCTGCTGCTAAGTCACTTTAGTCATGTCCAACTCTGTGCGACCCCATAGACGGCAGCCCACTAGGCTCTTCTGTCTCTGGGATTCACTTTGACTTTTGTTTTGGCAAGTTGCCTTCAAAGGTTTATTTGCAAACTCAATATATAAATGTATAAGTATTATATATAAATATAATAATGCAAATATTGTGTACAGGTTCCTATCAAAGTGGACCAAATCAGGAAGACTGAAAGAAAGTGAATGCATTAGTTTTTTGACAACTTGGGTAATAAGAATTTTCTCCCTCCTCAATCGATGTGTAAATACTGAAAACGTAAGCTGTGCATGTTGTGGGGGTGGTCAGGGAAGTCTTGAGTGAAGGAGTATTACGGAAAAGATGACTCTATAGAGTACTGAATATGTTAGGATACTCAAAAACACCTAGTAGTCTACCTCTGTATTACTGCATTATCCTAAAATTCTTTGTCTTTCACTCTATAAATTGTAATGCCACTAAACTCTACTCTACTTATAAGCAACTATGGATGGACAAAAATGGTAGAAATTGTTTAGAGCAATTCATAAGTGGTATTATTGATTAGTCCAAAACATAATCTTCTCACTTTCCCAATATATTTTAAGAAATCAACTAGATTAAAGAGGTAATAATGCATGAGTGATAATTTACAGTTTAAACAATTTCTAAGTCTGTTGCGTCTTTGTTTGATGATAACTACATGCATATTTTTAAAAGTTTCCTTTAATGTCAAAAGCTTTGCATTATTATTTAAAGAAAAGGGATGGCTATTCAACTAATTTAGTAAGATCCAAGTTCAAATTGAAGAATTAATTATCGTGGTCATGACATGAAAACTATAATAGATAAGATAGGAAATAAGGGCAAACTCTTCAGTCTGAGGGAAACATTTTTTTTTTTTTTTTTGCTTCATGTATTGATGACCACTGTTGAAAAGAAGGCTGAGTATCATGGGAAATCCTGGGGCTGTTTTGATGATATAAGCATCAATAATAAACACTTCCCTGGTCTGTCCTCCTATGATCTATATCTGCATACCAAGAGAATCTATAGATTATTTTTTAATGTTCATGACTTTTATTATTAAAAATATAGTAGCAAGTACTACCTACTAATGTGTACCTCTCTGGAAAAGGTTTTGGCAAATAAATAACATTTCCAAACATTATAAAAGCTACTAGGCAGGAAAATCATTGCATATCACAATAAATTTCTCAATTTCTTAACTGAGTTTTTTTTTTTAATTTTTAATCACCTTTACTTTTAATGGTCTCTTGCCCACTGAATGACAGGCTGGAGACTTTTTATACTTTGTTAATGGTCTTGAGTTTTTTCATAAAAGTTGTTTCCATACTCTGGGCAAGTTGTTTTCCAAGTTTAGCTTAAACTAGAACAGAGCTCTCAGACTGCAGCTGTAAAAGTTTCTGGAAAACCAAAAACCTTTCTGGAAGTAGTTAACATCATTGGCTTTTACCATTAACAACCTGCTTTATTAAACCAAAAGCTCAAACTCGAGTATCAGGCTCCTGTAACCTAGAAATTTCTTCCCTCTCTTCATAAAGGGGAGGTTAAATCTTTGTTTATACTCTTCCCTAGAGAAGGATAGGTAATGAGAGAATGGAGGGAGTGCTGTTACTGAAATATCTAATCTATGTACCACGTAAGATGGAAAGTTCTAGCTATACACACAGACACAGGATGTCTTTTAGAAAATGTGGAAGGGTTCTATCACAAAAAATACATTGACAGTTTCTCAAAAAAAAATAATGCACTAAGGGCACAGATTATGTGAAAATGTAACCCCTTCACCACCAAACACCAGACATTATAAACTTACCCCTTCTCCTTTTGGTCTGGTCTTTACCTCCACAAATTCTGGCCAAAAAATCAAGAATTAGGGATTTTTATGGAAGAAATCATGACAGTCTTGTAGCACAAAACTGTGAAGTTATATTTCTCAGAAGATAGGAAGATATTTGCAGCACTTCCATGGTCCAGAAGCCCCATTAATGTCTGTTCTCCAACAGATCACTCAACCTGCTTTAATTATTTCTTTATCCTAGACTTTCCAGAGCTTCACAGCTCCTTCTATTGTGCTAAGGTAAACCAGTGGATCATGGTTGATTGTGTATGATGTCACCTCAAATTCTATATCTGGAAACTGGTGGCTTTGCCCAAGTCATGTTCTGGAGCCACAATCCTGGTGCTCTGCCTCCAAGAGCATCCCAAGGAGTTGGTGCTCCCACCTCCACCCACTCTTTGTTCTCTTCCTATTTAGTCTCCCTCTGGCTGCAGAGGGCAGCATCTGCAAACATGGCAAGGGCTTGGCAGGATTTCTGCCCCATAAGCCCTAGTGAGAGGAGCCCCATGCAATTAGAATCTGTGTGTACAGGTTTGAGTCAGCAGGAGCCACCTACATAGAAGCTGAGGATGTAGGGACCAATAGCCCTTCAGATCCACCACCAGCGCCAGCTTTTCCCAATATGAAATCCATGAGACAAGCTGGTGGTGTTGGGTTCTCTGCTAGCCAGCACTGGGGTCAGGTGCTCAAGTACCCAACTTTAAATCGTGCGTTGTAAGGTAAAATAATGGTTACTATTTTTTTTAGCAATTAAGAATTTTTTTAAAGCATACACTTTTTTTCTTAGACATAATGCTATTTCACACTTAATAAAGTGAAACATCAAACATGCTGGGTAGAGGCAGTGCCAGGCAGGTAGAAGCTGCTAGGCTGGACTGGGCTGCTGCCACATGCAGGCTCAGCCCAAGTAATTCACACAGGATGGGGCTGCACTGAAGTCACCAGTGAGGCAGGTGCTGCCATGGCCCAGAGCACCATATATATCCTGAGCTGAGCTGTGCACCCAGGGCTGTACAGAAACCCTCCCCCTTGGCAGCACAGGCCCTACAGCCTACTGCTCTGACTCTGCAGCCACAGGTCCCTTCCATAAGCTGGTGTGCTCTTTCTGGGGAGAGAGGTCTACCCTCTGCTGCAGATCAGAGGTGAGGAGGAGTCTACTCTGCCATCTTAGCCTCAATGATCAGAAACCTTGACCTGATTCTCAGAACTCAAGCTCTGGGGTTCTGGCATGAGGTGATACCCTAGATAGGTAGCAATAAAAAATGTTTGTCACCATGTACTCTGTATACAAGTTAAATGAGCAGGGTGACAATACACAGCCTTGACATACTCCTTTTCCTATTTGGAACCAGTCTGTTGTTCCATGTCCAGTTCTAACTGTTGCTTCCTGACCTGCCTATAGGTTTCTCAAGAGGCAGGTCAGGTGATCTAGTATTCTCATCTCTTGAAGAATTTTCCACAGTTTAGTGTGATCCACACAGACAAAGGCTTTGGCATAGTCAATAAAACAGAAATAGATGTTTTTCTGGAACTCTCTTGCTTTTTCCATGATCCTGCAGATGTTGGCAACTTGATCTCTGGTTCCTCTGCCTTTTCTAAAACCAGCTTGAACATCTGGAAGTTCATGGTTCACATATTGCTGAAGCCTGGCTTGGAGATTTTTGAACATTACTTTACTAGCGTGTGAGATGAGTGCAATTATGCAGTAGTTTGAGCATTCTTTAGCATTGCCTTTCTTTGGGATTGGAATAAAAACTGATCTTTTCCAGTCCTGTGGCACTGCTAAGTTTTCCAAATTGCTGGCATATTGAGTGCAACACTTTCACAGCATCATCTTTCAAGATTTAAAATAGCTCAACTGGAATTCCATCAACTCCACTAGCTTTGTAGTGATGCTTTCTAAGACCCACTTGACTTCACATTCCAGGATGTCTGGCTCTAGATGAGTGATTACACCATCGTGATTATCTGGGTCATGAAGATCTTTTTTGTACAGTTCCTCTGTGTATTCTTGCCACTTCATCTTAATATCTTCTGCTTCTGTTAGATCCATACCATTTCTGTTCTTTATCGAGCCCATCTTTGCATGAAATTTTCCCTTGATATCTCTAATTTTCCTGAAGAGATCTTNTATAGGTTTCTCAAGAGGCAGGTCAGGTGATCTAGTATTCTCATCTCTTGAAGAATTTTCCACAGTTTAGTGTGATCCACACAGACAAAGGCTTTGGCATAGTCAATAAAACAGAAATAGATGTTTTTCTGGAACTCTCTTGCTTTTTCCATGATCCTGCAGATGTTGGCAACTTGATCTCTGGTTCCTCTGCCTTTTCTAAAACCAGCTTGAACATCTGGAAGTTCATGGTTCACATATTGCTGAAGCCTGGCTTGGAGATTTTTGAACATTACTTTACTAGCGTGTGAGATGAGTGCAATTATGCAGTAGTTTGAGCATTCTTTAGCATTGCCTTTCTTTGGGATTGGAATAAAAACTGATCTTTTCCAGTCCTGTGGCACTGCTAAGTTTTCCAAATTGCTGGCATATTGAGTGCAACACTTTCACAGCATCATCTTTCAAGATTTAAAATAGCTCAACTGGAATTCCATCAACTCCACTAGCTTTGTAGTGATGCTTTCTAAGACCCACTTGACTTCACATTCCAGGATGTCTGGCTCTAGATGAGTGATTACACCATCGTGATTATCTGGGTCATGAAGATCTTTTTTGTACAGTTCCTCTGTGTATTCTTGCCACTTCATCTTAATATCTTCTGCTTCTGTTAGATCCATACCATTTCTGTTCTTTATCGAGCCCATCTTTGCATGAAATTTTCCCTTGATATCTCTAATTTTCCTGAAGAGATCTTGTCTTTCCCATTCTGTTGTTTTCCTCTATTTCCTTCACCGATCGCTGAGGAAGGCTTTCTTATCTCTCCTTGCTATTCTTTGGAACTCTGCATTCAGATGCTTATTTTAAGTTTATTACGTACATTGTTTTCTTAGACATAAGGCTATTTTACACTTAATAGAGCATAGTAAACCGTGCACTGGGAAATCAAAAAACTGTGTTACTTGCTCTGTTGCAATATTCACTTTATTGAAGTGTTCTGGAATTAAACCCACAGTATCTCTGTGGTATGCACATAAACCAACTCAAAGTGGCTTAAAAATAGGATTAAGTCCTTTGATCTCTAAATGGTTGGCTAAGACTCTCTAATGAACTTTTAACAATGTTGTAAAAGTTGTCCACTTTATGAACAACTTGGAAATAGAAAAATATTTCCCTGTATTATGCAACTTCTATCTCATCCTAGATATAAACAAGATCTGGATATTTTTTTCTAACTTAAAAACTCTCAGAGTCTCTCTGAAAGATAAGTAGGGAGAAGGCATTATCTACGTTTCATAGAAAAAAGACATTTACCCAACATCATAGAATCAGCCTCCCAGACAAATCAATATAATCTCTTTGTCAATATATTGTTCAGTTATATTACTTGGTATGATCATTTTATAAAGAAGTGTTTAAATAACTTCTATAATGAATGAAGAAATCAAATATGACATAATAGCATTATCTTCTTCCACTTTCATCTAGAAGACAGGTAATGGGAGATCATCAATCTCACTATAGCAAGCAAAATAAAAGTAGATAAAATGAAAGTTCATATAAAAGTTATCAGAGAGCTGTTAATACAAATAAAACTAGAAGAACTAAAACTTCAGTGAAGAAGAATCATTTGTAGATGAGCTGAGAATTCTGGCTGCTTTCTTCTCCAAGAGCATTTTTAGATTTTGGGCATGGACTGAGAATTGAGTATATTAATTGGAGAAAAATCTTTACTAGTGAGAAAAATAAAAGGGAAAATAGTTTGTGACAAACAGATAAATAAAAAATAAAATATTATTATTGATGCAGTGGAGGATTTCTCCACAGGATTGTTACTTAGGTACAAAGTGGCATAGTAGTCTGGAAAGCTGGCTATTACTATACAGAGCAAAATTTCTACAAACCTGTAGTGCTTAGAAAACAAAAATGTGTGAGGCTACTGTAACAAAAATACAAAAGGTTTTATATATGAGACAATAGAAACCAGAGCTTTATGTATTGAAAGCTGCAATTCAATCCTGAACCTACCCAAATACTGAACAGACTGAAATTATCAGCTTCTCACTAGTTTTTCTAATAAAATTAATGGAAAAAAATCTGTCCTGAGTAAAATCAAATCATTAAACATTTACTTTTTATATACACATTTTTCATGAAATTAAAAATACTTGAAGAGTAAGGAGGCAGAAAAATGATATTATTCAATGAAAAAATAATCTCACTGATTATAGTCCAACCAGTCTATCCTAAAGGAAATCAGTCCTAGGTGTTCATTGGAAGGACCAGTATTGAAACTCCAATACTTTGGCCACCTCATGCGAAGATCTGACTCACTGGAAAAGACTCTGATGCTGGGAGGGATTGGGGGCAGGAGAAGAAGGGGACGACAGAGGATGAGATGGCTGGATGGCATCATCGACTCGACAGACCTGAGTCTGAGTGAACTCCGGGAGTTGGTGATGGACAGGGAGGCCTGGCGTGCTGTGATTCATGAGGTCACAAAGATTCGGACACGACT
>SJYA01002982.1:265519-390445 GCA_006410615.1 Neotragus moschatus
TGTAGCTCAGTAAGAATCCACCTGCATTGCAGGAGACCATGGTTCTATTCCTGGGTTGAGAAGACCCGCTGGAGAAGGGATAGGCTACCCACTCCAGTACTCTTGGGCTTCCCTTGTGGCTCAGCTGGTAAAGAATCCCCCTGCAATGCGGGAGACCTGAGTTTGATCCCTGGGTTGGAAAGATCCCCTGAAGAAGGGAAAGGCTACCCACTCCAGAATTCCGCCTGGACAATTCCACGGACTATACAGTCCATGGAGTTGCAAAGAATCGGACATGACTGAGTGACTTGCACTTTCACGTTCACTTCACTTCACTTTCATGATAAGAAAATAGAGGCAACATGAAGAGATTAGTTTAAAGGAAGAGAACTTCAGAGATATAAAATTAAAAAAAAAGAATAAAATGAACATCCTGAAATTTAAAGTATGTATAATTTATTCATTGGATGGGTATAAGGATGGAGTAGAAAGATTAATGCATTTCAAGGCAGATCAGTATAAAATGTAAACAGAAAAAAGTAGTGCAAACAAAACAATGCATTTAACATGTGGAAGAAACAGTCAAAGATCAAAATATATACTGACTAGTACCTCTGAAAGGAAAAGTATAAAAGTCAAAAGGTAAAGGATAAATATTTTTTCATAAAATCATAGGTGAAATGCTTATAAAACTAAGACACTAATTCCAGATTAAATAAACTCAGTAAAACACATTTTAGATAAACACAAAGGAAAGTACCTCTAGTACAAACTCCCATAATCCAAAGAAATAGAAAATCTTAACAATGGAAATAAAATAAAGACAATTTAATTTAACTAGCAATAAGATTATGACTGCCTCTTTACCACAACCTATAGATATCAGAAGACAACTGAACAAGACTTTAAAAAGTGAAAAGCAAATATTAAAAAAAAAATACAAACCTATCAACCAGACTTATATACTCCATGCAAATGTCCTTCAAAAATAAGACAGAATAATAATATTTTCTGGCAAATCTTACATTGTTAGATGCCAGCATATAAGAAATATTGTACAATTTAGTGCAAAAGAACTTGGTATAGACTGAAATATTTCCAAAATAAAGACTAGTACTGGAAGAAATGTTTATTATGTGGTTCTATATAGAAAATTGTAATATTAACACAAACATAACAACAATGGGCCATAAACTTTATAACACATAGAAGAAAAATATGTTAACAGTAGTGCAGAGATCATAGTTATGGAGGAAGTGAAACTAATCATAGATAAATCTCTTGTATCATTTATAAATTATTTAAAGTATTAAGTAGACTATAATACATCAAGGGTATGTATAGTAATTCCTATAATAACTGAAAGACTAGCATAATAGTGTATAACAAATTTCTAATAGAAATAATGTCTGAAAATTGAATAATACTTGAATACATATGAATGTATTTAACATTCTGGCAAAAATATTGGAAATAAGATTAATGAAATGATGTTATTTAAAGCTTCTATACAATTTTCCAAAAACTAAGATGTCAGGATAAAATCACCAAACCTGGAAGAGTTTTAACTTAGGGACAGACAAGATCACCTACTGTGCACATTTAGAAAGAATGTTGAGAAACAAGAACAAAGTTATACATGTGTGGTTATAAATGTGTGGTTTTAAACTATGGTTTGGATCATGATTAACTGACATGTTGGTTTATTGCACACTGAGCTTTTGAGAGTTTGCTTAAATCCCAATCAGTCTGAACAGCCAGGGTATAGTTCAGTTCAGTTCAGTTGCTCAGTTGTGTCTGACTCTTTGCGACCGCACAGACCCCAGCACGCCAGGCTTCCCTGTCCATCACAAACCCCCGGAGTTCACCCAAACTCATGTCCATTGAGTCGGTGATGCCATCCAACCATCTCATCCTTTGTTATTCCCTTCTCCTCCTGTTCTCAATCTTTTCCAGCATCAGGGTCTTTTCAAATGAGTTAGCTCTTCACATCAGGTGGCCAAAGTATTGGAGTTTCAGCTTCAACATCAGTCCTTCCAATGAACTCCCAGGACTGATCTCTTTAGGATGAACTGGTTGGATCTCCTTGCAGTCCAAGGGACTCTCAAGCGTCTTCTCCAATACCACAGTTCAAAAGCATCAATTCTTCTGTGCTCAGCTTTCTTTATAGTCCAACTCTCACATCCATACATGACTACTGGAAAAACCATAGCCTGGATTACAAGGACATTTGTTGGCAAAGTAATATCTTTGCTTTTGAATATGCTATCTAGGTTGGTCATAACTTTCTTTCCAAGGAGTAAGTGTCTTTTAATTTCATGACTGTAATCACCATCTGCAGTGATTTTGGAGCCCCTAAAAATAAAATCAGCCACTGTTTCCACTGTTTCCCCATCTATTTGACATGAAGTGATGGGACCAGATACGATGATCTTAGTTTTTTGAATGCTGAACTTTAAGCCAACTTTTTCACTCTCCTCTTTCATTTTCATCTTAGGCTCTTTAGTTCTTCACTTTCTTCCATAAGTGTGGTGAAGTGAAATGAAGTCATTCAGTCATGTCTGACTCTTTGCAACCACATGGACTGTAGCCTACCAGGCTGCTTTGTCCATGGGTTTTCCAGGCAAGAGTACTGGAGTGGGTTGCCATTTCCTTCTCCAGGGGATCTTCCCGGCCTAGGGATCGAACCCAGGTCTCCTACATTGCAGGCAGATTCTTTGCCAGCTGAGCTACCAGGGGAGGTATCATCTGCCTTTCTGAGGTTATTGATATTTCTCCCAGCAATATTGATTCCAGCTTGTGCTTCTTCCAGCCCAGTATTTCTCATGATGTACTCAGCATATAAGTTAAAAAAGCAGGGTGACAATATACAGCCTTGACATACTCCTTTTCCTATTTGGAACCAGTTTGTTGTTTCATGTCCAGTTCTAACTGTTGCTTCCAGACCTGCATATAGATTTCTCAAGAGGCAGGTCAGGTTGGTAGCATTCCCATCTCTTTCAGAATTTTCACAGGGTATAGTTGAAAGTTAAAGTTAAGTCACTCAGTCATGTCCAACTCTTTGCAACCCTGTGGACTGTAGCCCACCAGGCTCCTCCGTCCATGGGATTCTCCAGGCAAGAATACTGGAGTGGGTTGCCATTTCCTTCTCCAGGAGATCTTCCTGACGCAGGGATCAAACCCAGGTCTCCCATATTAGAGGCAGACGCTTTAACCTCTGAGCCACCAGGGAAGCCCTTCAGGGTATAGTTAGACCTGTGCAAAAAAATCTGTCTCAAAGAAGTTCAGGTGCAGACATATGCCCCATGTCTAAAAAGAAATTAACTATGTTGCTACATTTTTAAAATAAAATTTTAGTAGTTTAAGTTCTAAAAATACTGAAAATATAGTATCAAGTGTTTCCATTATGATATAGCTAAGTATATGTTAATAAATTAGCATAACATATCTGTCACATTAATAAATGTGGGTTGATATCCTGTTGTCAACTAGAGTTTATGATTTATTAAGATTTTAGTTTCTATCTACAATACTTTTCCGTTCCAGAATCCACTCTAGGAGACTACATTACTTATTGTCCTCATGCCATGTGTGGACCCTCTTGGCTCTGACAGTTTCTCAAACTTTTCTATTCTCTGATGATCTTGGTAGTTTCTAAATGAACTGGTAAGGTATAATGTAGAATACCTCTCCCTAGGATTTGGCCATTGTTTTCCCAAATTTTGGGCTTCCTTTGTGGCTCAGTTGGTAAAGAACTTGCTGAAATGTGGAAGACCTGAGTTCGATCCCTGGGTTGGGAAGATCCCCTGGGGAAGGGAAAGGCTACCCACTCCAGTATTCTGGCCTGGAGAATTCCATTGACTGTATAGTCCATGGGGTTGCAAAGAGTCAGACATGACTGAGCCACTTTCACTTTCAATGGAGTTCTGGAATAAGACCACTGTGGAAATGTGCCATTTTCATTATATCATATCAAGGGTTCATACTATCAGTGTGATATATCACCACAGATGTTGACCTTGATCATATGGCTCAGATAGTAACTGTTGGTTTTCTGTACTGTAAAATTACTCTCTTCATCCCCTTTTCACACTGTGTACTCTTTGGAGGAAATCAGTCACAATGTGACTTGAGAAATGGGAAATCATACTCTTACCCTTTAGGGCAGAGTATTTGCCATAGTTATGTGGAATTTATCCAAATAAGAGATCCATCTCTTCTCCACTACTTACTTATTTATTTATTTTTATCACTATGAACTGTTGGATCTATATTTTAGGTCATAAACCAATACTACTTTATTTTGTTTCTTATCTTTTTTCATCTTTCAGTTGACTCCTATGTCCCTATAACATACTCCCATCAATGGTCCTTTTTATTTTTCAAAACATTTTTTTGGCACTATAAGATACTCGAGACTTTAGTCTATGTCATGTTCTAGTGCTAAAATCAGCTCAGTGTTTAAAGAATCCTGTTCCTTTTTATTGAAGAGCAGTTTCGAAATCAAGATCTGGATGTTAGGTATGCTCTTTATTATTGGGGTGCTGTTTCTTTAAGCCATTTCATCAGACAAAACAGAGATTTTATTTGTGCACGCTAACACATGTATCAGTTCAGTCACTCAGTTGTGTCTGACTCTGCGACCCCATGAATCGCAGCACGCCTGGCCTCCCTGACAATCACCAAATCCCAGAGTTCACTCAGACTCACGTCCATCGAGTCAGGGATGCCGTCCAGCCATCTCATCCTCTGTCTTCCCCTTCTCCTCCTGCCCCCAATCCCTTCCAGCATCAGAGTCTTTTCCAATAAGTCAACTCTTCACATGAGGTGGCCAAAGTACTGGAGTTTCAGCTTTGGCATCATTCCTTCCAAAGAAATCCCAGGACTGATCTCCTTCAGAATGGACTGGTTGGATCTCCTTGCCATCCAAGGGACTCTCAAGAGTCTTCTCCAGCACCACAGTTCAAAAGCATCAATTCTTCGGCACTCAGCCTTCTTCACAGTCCAACTCTCATATCCATACATAACCACTGGAAAAACCATAGCCTTGAGTAGACGGATCTTAGTCAGCAAAGTAATATCTCTGCTTTTGAATATGCTATCTAGGTTGGTCATAACTTTTCTTCCAAGGAGTAAGCGTCTTTTAATTTCATGGCTGCAGTCACCATCTGCAGTGATTTTGGAGCCCAGAAAAATAAAGTCTGACACTGTTTCCCCATCTATTTCCCATGGAGTGATGGGACCAGATGCCATGATCTTCGTTTTCTGAATGTTGAGCCTTAAGCCAACTTTTTCACTCTCTATTTTCACTTTCATCAAGAGGCTTTCATACATGTATATATACATAAATATTTTATATGTAATCATCTATATTTATATTAAACTAAACATGGTTCATATTGGTGTCTCCAACTCTCATCCATAATTATATGTATTATTCTAGCCTCCTACCTCATTTATCTCTAATTTATATTTTATAATGAGAAGCTTGGTTCCCATTATCTGTCACCCACACATTGTTGCTCAAATCATCTACATTATATTTCAATCTGAGAATTGTCAGCCCACATGCCCATGATACATTAGATTCCAGGGTTTATGCAAATTATTTTTCCTTTAGTATGACATATTTCACTCATTTCCAGCAGTGTCATATGTATGGTTTATATATGATGCTATAACCATGGTTACATATATGATTCATGCATGTCATTTCTAACAATGCCATGTACATACATATATAATGCCACCCACATATATCCCACATATATACAATGTCATACATATATACAATGCCACGTATATGTGGCATATTATCTATCTATCTATAAATATATATATATATATATATATATAATCTGGTCCTTAACATTATCATGTTATTTAACAGTAGAAACTGTTTAAGAAAAAATGAAAAAAACACATTTATTCTACAATTAAAATTGACCTATTATCTTTAGTTATTTTTACACATTTCATAAATGCTAATTAAAATACTCTTAACTATAAATCCTATCTCAATTGAAAAGTTTAGATTCATGCTATTAACTTGACAGCAGAGACCAAGATCAGACTATACTATAGAAATAGTCTCAATTATGATATTTTCTCGCATTACCAAGGCAATGTGGGAGGACCTGGCTCCAAGTTTAAGGCTGTCAGGGACCATCCAAAGCTCAGTCACAATTAAACATAATGAATTGAGAAAAAAATATTAACACACTAAGTACTTCAGAGAATTAGTATATAAATAACAATTCCTGCCCATATGGTTCCTACAGTGTACTAGAATGGGAGGTGGTCATAAAAATCAAAATGTGATAATCTTTAAAATGATTAAAAGATTTGAAAGATTTATATAATTTAAAAATATTCAATTTGGAGATAGTAATCAGGAAAAAGCTCAACGAGATGCATATTATTAAAAAGATATCAAAAATTGTGTCAGTTTCAGTCCTAAGCGGTGATGCTGCTGCTGCTGCTGCTGCTAAGTCACTTCAGCCGTGTCCGAATCTGTGCGACCCCATGGGATCACACTAGGCTCCTCCATCCATGGGATTTTCCAGGCAAGAGTACTGGAGTGGGGTGCCATTGCCTTCTCCGAAGAGGTGATGACAGAAAGCTAATTAACTGTATTTATATACAATATAGTCAATAATACAGTATATCTGGAAAACAATTAGACTACTACTTCTGTTCACTGTTCTGTTCTGTTCTGTTCACTGTTCTGGAAAAGGAAATGGCAGCCCACTCCAGTATTCTTGCCTGGAGAATTCCATGGATGGAGGAGATTGGTGGGCTACAGTACACAGGTCGCAAAGAGTCGGACACGACTGAGCAACTTCACTTTATTTTACTTTGTTCACTTTGGCATATATAAAATGAATAAGTTCAGTCTTATTGGTATACTTTGAACATTTAGAGTATCTATAAAACAAAGGATAGTCAACATTTATCTTATAATCCATGAAATGATGATTAATGTGCAAGTATACAACATTATTACATGCAAAGCTGCCTCCTATATCATATATTTCTGTAGTACGAACACGAGTCCAGTGCTTTAGTGATGGACCAGTATAATTTAAAAACCCTAGAGAGGAATAAATAAAACTATTTATTATATTGCAAAAATAGTGCAAAAATAGTTGATGTATAATGGTTGCTTACTCAGGTATTTGAAGGAGTGTGAATAGTCCTATCACAGTCAGCTTGAGTCAAGATGATATTGGGAATGGTGTAGGCTGTGAAACGTAAAACCAGGTGGCAACAGAATTGATCACCAGGGGGTATTCTGAGGTTCATATTCTGCCTCAACATGTCAACTAATCACATAGATACAGAAAAAACTCTCAAATGTGTGTTCACTTATGAAAATTATTTTCTGATGACCCATGGTACTTTTACTGAGATATAAATTCCATTCANGTTTCCACACGAAAAGCAGGAATTCAGCAGGATTTCTTGCGTGAAAGAAATTATGAATGTGAAGCAAGATACAGATGTGGAGGACTGCTATTTGAGGTTGAGGAACAAAAGAAGGTGACAGACGTGCATAATTTTTGATGCATAGTGCATAGTTTCTATAATATAATTTACAAAATCATCTACACTAAACATTTCAGATTATCCCTGAATTAAAGCAAAGATCTGAGATATTGGAGATGCCAACCATTTGTGTCAAAAAACCCAGTCTTTCAGAATATGCCTGGCCCAGAGACACTTAGCATTCGTGAAGAAAAGAGTGGATTTACAATGAAATACAGACTTTGTGAAGCAAAGGCAGTGTAAAGTAGACTGTACTTAAGGCATGTGTGGGCTGATTTCATACCAAAACCAGACTGCTGCTTGAAGAAAAACTAACCAGCTCATGAATTATGCTGAAGTTTAAACTTCTCTTCAAACTGGTAATTGCTCTAAGAAGAGCCTTCTGCTTTAGTCATTGTCAGCTAATAGATGAAAATGTATGCTTTCCTAAATGTATATTTGAATTTCTAAAGTCTTGTGTTTCACACCAAGAACCAAATTTCAGTCAACATTTTCACTTACTAAAAGGAAGTAATTGATGAGTGAGCTTTGTTTTTGAAGAATTACCTTTCAGAAGAGAAGTAGAAATCCATACATAATTCATGAATCAGCAAACGATTTTTCTGCATTTCTTTAGTATTGCTCAGAGGTGCAAAAACCCCTCTTCTCTACAGATCCATCAGCAAGTGCTCACTGAGTGTCTTCTGGACTTTGTCAGGGAAATCATTAGAGAAAAAGGAGGGATGTAATCAGGTGTTAAGTTCTAATGTTACAAATAAAACATGTCCTCTTAAATTAGATGTTTTGGGGAGTAACATTTAGAAGATTAGGGGAAAAGAGAGTCATATCCAACTCTTTACAGGCTCCTCTGTCCATGGAATTCTCCAGGTAAGCATACTGGATTGTGTCGCCCTTCCCTTCGCCAGGGGGTCTCCCCAACCTAGGATTCAAACCCAGGTCTCCAGCATTACAGGTAGATTCTTTAACATCTGAGCCACCAGGGAAGCCCATCCTGGAAGGGAGGCACCAAATAGAAGACCATTAGGTAGCTCAGGTCATCACTGGGGTCTTGGGGGAGGATAATGAGCCTCAAACCACTTCAGTGAGGATTAAAGCCAGGTCCTTTAAATTAAAGGCAGATCCAGGTAATGCGAGGGGTGGAAATTAATACATTTCTGAGGACAGGTATGGGAGCACACTTAGGAGTCAGGACAGATAATAAGATTTAAATGGTTCTTAAACAAATTTAAATGATAAGGTAATATCTGGAGAGAAGTTAGATACTTTTCCATTCAATTTTTGCTCTTTTCTTGATATTTTAATTAGAAGGTTAGTTAATTCCTCTTTTGTATATGTAGAACACTGAAATATTGACCTGATTTTTACTTGTTTACATAGTATTATTTGGAATTTTTCATCTCTATTCTTCAGGTTTCAGGAAACCCATCTTGGTTTATTTACTCTTTTTAACACCTCCATTCCCCTGATCAAGGGAAAGCCCTCTGGAAGCGAGAGAGGAGACAAAACTTTTATTTGCTGTAAGACCTTAACTCTTTTATCACTTTAGAGATAAAATGAACTTTGTTCTATCAATTTTGACAAAAAATAACACAGCTCATCTAAATAGAGTTCATGTTATAGGACTTTCAAACTTAAAACTACTCCATGCATATTTCTCATAAAAGTCTAAAGCATAATATTGTATTCTCAAAGTAAGGTCTGTGTGCCACTGGTGAAGCTGAGACACAAGCAGTCGTGGTTTTTTTCCTTTAAAAATCTTGCAGTTTTTAATGATTTCTATTTCTAGTAAGTCATACTGTTATTATTTAAAATAGTGATAGGAAATTTCCTTTTACTATATTTATTTCGATAAAGAAAACTCGGTTAGTGAAAAGACACAGAAAAATTACACAAGAGGTTCTCTGATGTATCAAAAATTGTGAAGGTGATAAAAAGAGATTGAAGTTTGGGGAACATTAGACAAGTAAGCAGAACATGAGGTTGCAAGGCAGAAGATTCAGGTCTTGGCTTGCTCATAAACACTCAGTTCTAAGCTGGTTAGTTTTACTGAATGTCATCTGTGAAATCGAGATGGTAACATTCCCCTTATAGAGTCTTAATCAAAAGAGACAAAGCACGTGACGGCACCTTGAAACCTGCCAAGCGCATTGAGACCGTCAGCTTTTATTGCTGTGACAGGTGCCGCGGGCACTGACGTTCGGCTGCTGATTTACAATTGCTCTTGTAGAGACAGCAGGGCAGCGCAGGAGGCTCACCTCCCTTGCACCATGTATTGTGCCCTAAAATGCATCTGTTGCTTCCTGATGATGTTATCAATCTTTAGGGGAAGGAACTTATTGATTTGTTTCTCTTAGAAGTGCTTCTGCGAATTGATCTGGCCATTCTGATGTTGCAGGCTTGCTAATGCCTCGGCCGGGCCGCCCCTGACTGTGGTTGGAAATGATCCTGCTGCAGAGAAAAGGCCGATCCTTCTGACACTCTGGGGTCTGGCCTGGCTCCTCCAGGTCTGAGCAGCCTCCGAGCTGAAGTTTAATTCCTGCGGGGCTCTTGTTCAGTAACAAGCAGAAACAACCAGTCTCAGAATATGTTTCTGCACCCAGCAGTACCTGGGGCTGGAGGCCAAGCATATTTTAATGTTTTTCTTCCTTAAAATGGGCTTCCCTGGTGGCTCAGTTGGTAAAGAAGCTGCCTGCAATGTTGGAGACCTGGGTTTGAAGATCGCTGGGTTGGGAAGATCCCCTGGAGAAAGGAAAGGCTACCCACTCCAGTATTCTGGCCTGGAGAATTCCATGGACTGTATAGTCCACAGGATCACAAAGAGTCAGACATGACTAAGCGACTTTCAGTTTCACTTTTCCTTAAAATAGTCAAAGGGAGTGGGGCAAAGAATGTCATATATTCCTCCAGTAAGTGAGTCATTTCTGTAGCTTTTCCATTCCAAACCTAGGTTCAATGGAAGCAGCAGAAACACTGACTAAAGGGCATGGGGTTTTGAATGGTAAGTTTTCACCACTTGTTCCTGAAGCAATCTTCTGCAGATTTTGCATGCCCCTCCAAACCTGTGTTTATACATCTGGAAAATGGGAGTAATAAAAGCTGTCTATAAGGCTCCCCAAGGGGCAGTCCTAAAGGAAATCAACCTGGAATATTCATTGGAAGGACTGATGCTGAAACTGAAGCTCCAATGCCTTGCTCACCTGATGCGAAGAGCTGACTCATTGAAAAAGATCCTGATGCTGGGAAAGATTGAGCACGTGAGAAGAGAGTTGACAGAGGATGAAATGATTGGACAGCATCATCAACTCAATGGACATGAGTTTGAGCGAACTCCAGGAGACAGCGAAGGACAGGGAAGCCTGGTGTACCGCATGGAGTCCTGGGGTCGCAAAGTCAGACATGACTGAGCAACTGAACAGTAACATCAAGGTAGTGCTAGTGGTAAAGAGCCGACCTGTCGATGCAGGAGCTGTTAAGAGATGATCCCCTGGAGGAGGGCATGGCAACCCACTCCAGTAATCTTGCCTGGAGAATCCCATGGACAAAGGAGCCTGGCAGGCTCCAGTTCATAGGGTCACACAGAGTGGGACCCAAGTAAAGCAACTTAACACTCATGCTAAGGTTGCTGTGAGAACTAAATGAAATAACCCATTCTCTGATGCAATTGGGCAGAACAGCAGATTCTGGCATCATTTAGTTTCTTGGGACACTGTTGGGCTTTGGTTAAGTACAACCCATTTATCACCTGCAACACGCCCTCAGACTCAGATTAAAGTGCTGGCAACCCGGAATCAGCCCACTGCATCCTTACCAAAATGAAATGACGATATGGGCACTGAGCTGGGGAAGAGACACTGACCCTCTCCTCCTAGAAGAAAGTCATAAAGGAAGACCTAATGAGGTCATCTTTGTCTTTGGGGGCCACCTCCTAAACTCATATGGCCGCTTCTAGTGATGCTCTTGTGAATTGGACTCTGAGGAAGGCTGCCTGAAAGAGAAGTGATGGTCAAGGAGAGGAGCATCCGAGGTAGATCCCACGGGCTCTTGTCCACTCCCAGAGCATCATAGAAGCCTTCCTCCTCCAGCTCCTTGGGTCCAGCAGGCACCTGGCAGAGGTCAACACTCAGTAAACAGTAGCTGGCAGAAAGATGTAGTTTAGAATACACAGAACAAAAATGCTCTTGAATATTTAATCACACAGAAAACTGCACCATTACAGACTTGTGTCCATCTAAGACCCTTACAGGAGGAGGGTCCTTTGAGAGGAATCTTGTATGTTCTAATGTGTGAGTGAACACAAGTGTGCTGTGCATAAGCAGGTGCAGTAGAGCGGAGTGGTCTCTGGAGTCAGGCTGACCTGTTGTTTTGTTGTTTAGTTGCTAAGCTGTGTCCAAATCTTTTGCAACCCCATGGACTATATAGCCCACCAGGCTCCTCCATCCATGGAATTTCCCAGGCAAGACTAATGGAGTGTGTTGTCATTTCCTTCTCCAGGGGATCTTCCTTGAATCAAATTCCAGTTCTGCTGTTTACCAGCTGTGGGAACTTGAGCAAGATGTTTAATCTCTTTTGAGTCTCCTGGTTTCCTTATCTCTAAAATGGGGATAATCATAGTACTCATCTCACAAGGTTATTGTCAAGATAAATAAGATAATGCATGTAAAGTGCTTAGCTCAGTTTCCTGTATATGATAAGCCCTGAATAGAAGCTGTTTTATTATTACTATTATTATTATGATTGGCTGTTAGTAGTAGGGTTCCTTTTTCATGGAAGTAAAACATGTTTCTAGACCTGCTGCAATGAGGTTATTTACTGGGTACCTAATCAAGTTCTTGGAAAGGTCGTGTCGTGTTTTCATGTAAGATGTTTTGAGATGTATAGATGATGCTTGTATATATGTTTTTGCAAGAAGACACGAGTTGCATTTTGAGGAACTGATATTTTAGCCTTAAACAATTCAGAACGTTTTGCTCAAAATGTTTCTACATAGAAGGAAAGAACCATACCTAGATAATAGCCCTGTGGTGACTTTCCCTTAGGAGGACTGTCCTTCCGCACGATTAGCACTAGGATTGGTTAGGATTGGTTTTCAAGTCATTCTATTGGAAAAACCTGTTCTTGGATTTCCCTGCAAATGACAAATTAGACAACGCATGTGGTTAATACCCAAGTCCATCAACACTTTCCAGGAGGATAAAAACCTTAAATGAATATCATACTAATGGTACTGTGAAACAATTATGGACTTTGATGACAGCAAACCTTGGTTACCTAATCCATCTGCCATTTCCTGGCTCTTTTTAAAAAGCATACACTTCTCCAACCTTGTACATGTAACAGCCTGGAATGCCATTCTCACACCAGAGGCCATTTGGTGAATCCTGGCTTCCCCGGTGGCTCAGGCAGTAAAGAATCTGCCTCCTATGCGGGAGACCTGGGCTTGATCCCTGGGTCCAGAAGATCCTCTGGAGAAGGGAATGGCAACCCATTCCAGTATTCTTGCCTGGGAAATCCCATGGACAGAGGAGCTTGGTGGGCCACAGTCCATGGGATCACAGAGTCGGACATGACTGAGCAACTAACACTACTCTACACTATACTACTCAACATGTAACATAAAATATCAACTCTTCAAAAACAACTATTTGTCAAGAGAGTGGTTTAACTGTTTAACACAGATCAAACAATAGCTGGTGGAATAGTTTAAGTATTTCTCTGTAAGAGTTGATAGAGGACGATAGGATGAGTTCTACTCTAAGAAGTGGTCCTCGGGCTCAGGCACCTTCTGTTTCTCCACCATGTCTACATTCTATCCCCACAGCAAAAGGGAAAGAAGTTGAGAGCAAGCAGCTTTGGCGCAGATTCCTTCTGATCTCACCTCATTGACCAGAACTTAGGTATATTGCCATGCCAAAGTTCAATGGAGTTTCAATCTGAATGACCATGTCCCAGGTAGTCGAAAAGTCAAGGGGATTCTTTCATTAACTGGAAGAAGAGAAAAATGTTTATGAGCAGCCATTAGCAGTCTATTGTCACATTCTTTCTTTCCATTCAAGGTGACATTAGGAGTGTAGGAACCATGTTGCATTTCTTTTTGGAAATCAAATGCTATAAAACCATTAAAAATAGAGCAGATCAACAGATTTGATAGGGAACGACCTTCAGGATATACCTTAAGTTTAAAAAAGGTACAGAAATTAAGTATAATGGAATAGCTTTCGTGTGCTTATGTATATTGACCTTCTTAAGAAACATACAAATTAAACTACTAAGTCTGGTTACTTTGAGGGGACAGAGGTAGGAAGAAGATAAACTTTTCATTGAATAAGGCTTAACTCATTTGATTTTCTACCTTGTCCGTGTTGTATTACTTGTGAAATTTTTTTAAACTTTGAAATTACTGAATTATTCAGATATGATTCTATTACTTATCACACTTTCTCAACATGTAGGTGTGAATGACATGGAAACCAAAAAAAAAAAAAAGTAACTACAGGACTATAATCTGGATGTGGGTTTTTCATTTTAAGTAGACGCTTTCTGAGCAAGAGAATCCTGGGTTGACAAAAAGACCCAAGTGTCTTAAGACCAGAAAATCAAGCCTTCAAAATGCAACTTATGTTTTCTTGCAAACTCATACGTTAGCATCATCAATACTTCTCAAAAGATGTTACAACAAAACGTGGAACAACTTTCTAAGGTGAACTACCCTGGCTTCTGCTAATAAGTGTGTACCTAAAATTTAGGCTTTTGAGAATTTTCAAGAAATGACTTGTTTAAAGTGTTTCCATGAACTTGAAGAAAATCTCAGAATAAGTGAATGAATGCCCTCAGACATTTTCAAATATCCTCTACATCTGACTTCTTTTCCTTCAATAGCAGGCAACAGTGCCCCTAGAAAGAACTTACCATGCATGATTTTTTGAATATACAGTTAAGTATAGGGATGGTTGCCTGCAATGCAGGGGACACAGGTTCGATTCCTAGTGTGGGAAAATTCCACATGTGGTGGGACACTAAGCTTAACTACTGAGCCCCAACACCTAGAGCCTGCACACTGCCACGATGGGGAGTAGCCCCCACTTGCTGCAACTAGAGAAAGCCCATGTTCAGCAGCCAAGACCCAGCACAGCCAAAAATAACTAAGTTAATTTAATTTAAATTTTTAAAATATTACAGTGTAAAGCTTCACCTTAAGGATCTTTTGCCCACTTTGTTTTAAAATCAGTATTGGAGAACATACATTCATTAGCCTAGAAAAAGGATAATTGCTTAAGAAAATGGTAATATTTTTCACTCTCTCCTCTCTTCTATTAATTTATGTTGCTGTGGTTTAAGACTATGATAAAGGTGTATACGAATTATACCTGCAAAAAATCAAGGACATTATAGAGGGAGACATGACATGGGTTTCCTATATTACTCTCTGCTTAAAAAAAAATTTTTTTGAGGGAAGAAAAAGCCAGAGGTATCATGCTTCAGGATTTCAAACAACACTACAAAACCATAATAATAAAAACAGTTTGGTACCAACACAAAAATAGACACATCAACCAGAATTAAGTCTCAACATGTACAATCCACTAATAATTGACAAGGGAGCCAAGAATACCTGAAAGAGAGAGTAGTCTCTTCAACAAATTTTGCTGGGGAAACTGGAGAAACACATGTAGAACAATGAAACTGGACCCCTTTCTCACACTATTCACAAAACTTAACTCAAATGGATCAAGGACTTTACCATAAGGCCTAATACCACAAAACTCCTGGAAGAAAATGTAGGAAAGAAACTCACCTATACTGGTTTTGGTGAACCTGATGGCCAGCGTACAAGCAACTAAAGCAAAAGTCAAAAAACGATACTACGTCAAACTCAAGATCTCCCACACAGCAAAAGAAACACTTAACAGAATGAAACTACAATCAATAGAATGGTAAAACTTTTTGTAAATCATATATCAGATAAAGGGTTATTATCCAAAATACATAAAGAACTCAGTCAACTTAATAACAAATAAACAAAAAACTCCACAAACAATCTGATTTTACAAAGGGCAGAAGAACTAAAAATGCTTTCTTTTTCCCAAAGAAGACATCAAAATAGATAACAGATATGTGAAAATATGCTCAAGATCTCCAAACATCAGAGAAATGCAAATCAAAACCACCATGAGACATTACCTCATACTGTTAGAATGGCTATCAGTAAGAAGACAAGAGACAACAAGTGCCGGCAAAGATGAAGTGAAAAGGAAAATGTTCAGTGGGAACGTACTGAAAATATGGAGGGGTCTCAAAAAATTAAAAATAGGTCTACCATATGATCTAGACGTTATACTTCTAGGCACACACCCAAAATAGATTAAAACAGAATTTTGACCATATATATGCACTCCTAAAAAGCAGAGACATTACTTTGCCAACAAAGGTCCGTCTAGTCAAGGCTATGGTTTTTCCAGTAGTCATATATGGATGTGAGAGTTGGACTGTGAAGAAAGTTGATAATTGATGATTTTGAACTGTGGTGTTGGAGAAGACTCCTGAGAGTCCTTTGGACTGCAAGGCGATCCAACCAGTCCATCCTAAAGGAGATCAGTCCTGGGTGTTCATTGGAAGGACTGATGCTAAAGGGTTTCAGAATTGGAGTTTCATCCAATACCTTGGCCACCTCGAAAGAGTTAACTCATTGGAAAAGACCCTGATGCTGGGAGGGATTGGGGGCAGGAGGAGAAGGGGATGGCAGAGGATGAGATGGCTGGATGGCATCACTGACTAGATGGACATGGGTTTGGGTGAACTCCGGGAGCTGGTGATGGACAGGGAGGCCTGNGGAGTTTCATCCAATACCTTGGCCACCTCGAAAGAGTTAACTCATTGGAAAAGACCCTGATGCTGGGAGGGATTGGGGGCAGGAGGAGAAGGGGATGGCAGAGGATGAGATGGCTGGATGGCATCACTGACTAGATGGACATGGGTTTGGGTGAACTCCGGGAGCTGGTGATGGACAGGGAGGCCTAGCGTGCTGTGATTCATGGGGTCGAAGAGTCGGACACGACGGAGCAACTGAACTGACTGACTGCTGCACTCCTATGTTTACTGCAGCATTATTCACAATAGCCATGATAAAGAAAAAACCCAAATGTCCATCAATGGGTAAATGTACCAAAAGATGTGGGACATACATGCAACAGATTATTCGGCTATGAGAAAGGAGTATATCCCCCCATTTGTGACAACATGGATGGACCTTAAGCACACTGTGCTAAGCAAGACAAGTCAGACAGAAAAAGACAAATACTGTGTGATATCACTTGTATATGGAATCTAAAAAGGTAAAAGCTGTTAAAAACAGAGTAAAATGGTGGTTACAAGGGAAAGGGGGCAGATAAGAGTCATACTATTCAAGTGTACAAACTTGTAAAGAATAGTAAATGAGTCATAGAGATCTAATGCATATTATAATGGATATAGATAATAATGTACTATAATTATAGAAAGCAATAAATTTTGCTGCATCAGCAATTATAGTGCAATACATGAATGCATCAAAGTAACACAGCTGTAGGCCTTAAATTTATGCAATGCTACATGTCAAATCTATTCGGTAAAAGACTGAGATATGATTCACATAAAATTCACTTTTGTAAAGTATACAATTTGGTGGCATTTAGTATCTTCACAAATTTCTATAGCCCTCACCACTATAAATTCCAGAATATTTTCATAACCCCCTCTATCCTTAACATTGGCTTAGACCATCAGCAGACAGGCTAAGGGCAGTCCTGGGTTCTAGGCTGTTGCCTCAGTGACTTTTCTGGACTTTGGGACCTCTTAGAGATAGATCGGGGCTTTGGGATCAAAAAGTCATGGATTTAGAGCTCAAGTCTGGCACTTACCAGCTCTGAGATGTTAAGCAAGTTGCTTGGCCTCTCTGTTACTTGGATTTTTTTACCTGTAAAATGAGAATAATAATATGTAGCCTAGGAATTTTGAATGATTGTAACATATAATAAATGCAAAACAGCCAAATATCTAACACGTACTAAATACTCCAAAAGCACAATATCATCTGCCTCAAACAAACCAGGTTTACACTACACTTTTGCCTGAGGTAGCCATGCCACTAGGGCCTTAAAGAAATTAAGTTTTACACTCAGGCTATTCCTGTTCTGAGAATCGCCGCTGAAATCATTGGAAAACAAATAGCAAACAGCCATCCAGGATACAGTTCCCTAATGAAATTATGTCCAGGTAAGAAACCTTTATTTCCTCCCTCTGACTTTCCCCAGAAGGAGGTCTTTGACATAAAACACGAGGCTAAAGTAACATCCTTGTTCAGTCACTTGGCCTGGGGGTATTTTAACAAACTAAATAGTTTCAGGTTCAGACATAAGATGCAGTGAGTGATAACTGGGCAAGTGAAGAATTCCTTTTCTCAATTTTTAAAATGTTTTTTAGCATATTGGCTAAGAGATAGGTCTGTGGGTTGAATCCTGATTCTACCATTATTAGTAGTGACTTGAAAGNACGGCAGAGGATGAGATGGGGTTTTATAGCATCACCAACTCAATGGACATGAATCTGCAAGATAGTGGAGGACAGAGGAGCCTGGGTGCTGCAGGCCTTGGGGTTGCAAACAGATGTAAATGACCTAGTGACTGCACAACAACAACCTACAAATATTATCAATAAGGAGTTAATATCCAAAATATATAAGAATCTCATATAACTCAATATTAAAAGCAAACAACTCAATTAAAATGAGCAGAAGACATAAATAGCCATTTTTCCAAAGAAGACATACAAATGGCCAACAGATATATCAAAATATTCACTGTTTCAAACCACATTAATAAACATTCCCAGAACATCTGAAATAAGACTATTGACTCTAAGCAAGAGACTGTATCCTCTAACCAGCTTCAGAAACATGATAATAAATTCTGGGATGATGAGCTAATTATTGCTTACAGGTAACTCACTCATAAATTTACACCAAATTAATCTGTACCCAACAGTAATAATAATTTGATTATAAATTGACCATCCTTCATTATTTTAGTCCTGATTAGAGCATCTTGGTTGGTTTCCCTTTCAAATTGGAGAGGTGAACAGAGATAAACTGCCAAAAAAACCCATGTTTTAGAGGGCAGTCTACTAGAACTTCTAGGGAATCAAGAAGCTCATTAAGCTTAAAGATTCAATGCAGTAGCTAAAACCTATGGTAAATTGGTTTACTTTTTTTCAATTATACTTAATTATTCCTGTGATAATAATTCCATGAGCACAGCTGTTTCAATTTTCAACTAAAGAGGTATCCCTCTTGGTAAAAAAAATGTTGCACAGAATTCAGAATATCCAAGATGATTTGTTTTGAGCTCACATTTGAGGGAAGTCTGGCATCACTCTATTAAAGACTCTCAAAGCATTGTGATAGGCAGAGTCTGGCCATTTGCAACTGGAGAGGAGGAATGCTATGAAAAGGACAGTGAATTCAAACAAAATGTCTACTGTGGATTAGTTGCACGATCTTGGAAAAGGCATGTCATCTCCTATGAAGTTACATGAAAACACAGTACTTCAAACTATTGCATGCTGTCATACTTTTGCATAAAATTATCACTTTTTAGAGAATGCTTTTCTCCCTCTTGACAATGTCTTCCTGGTAAAATTGTCTTCTTTATATTTCAGCTCAAGCATTACTGCACAAATATACACTATCCCTTTATTTCCCCATTGGAGCTGACTGGAAACATAAGATCCTTGATGATAATAATGGCAACTTCTTACACTCATTACTACTTTGCATGTAAGATGATACAGTGTTAACAGAATCAGTTTATCATATTCTAATTATTTCTCCACATGCTTGAATGTCCTATTAGGTGTAAATTTCTAATAGGCAAGAAATGCATTCCTCAAATATGTATATGCAATATATAGCATGGTGATAACACAGGGTGACCTTATGGACTGCAACCCACAAGGTTCTGTCCATGGGATTCTCCAGGCAAGATTACTGGAGTGGGTTGTCATGACCTCTTCCAGGGGATCTTCCCAACACAGGGATTGAAGCCATGAGTCTTACGCCTTCTGCGTTGGCAGGCAGGTTCTCTACCACTAGCACCACCAGGGAAGCCAATAACACATAGTAGATACTCAATAATATGTGAATATCTTTCTATCAAAAAGTAAAATAAGAATAATGGTTCTTATGGCCTCCATTTCACAGAACTGGTTTTTTGTTTTGCTTTTATAGTAGTGGAGTTTTTATTAATCATAAATAAAACTTATAGACAAAATCCTCAAAGAATACAAAATAATTAGATAATATAATCAACCAATGGATTCTAATCCCTTTTATTGGATCAGTTCAGTTCAGTTTAGTCGCTAAGTCATGTCCGACTCTTTGCGACCCCATGAATCGCAGCATACCAGGCCTCCCTGTCCATCACCAACTCCCGGAGTTCACTCAGACTCACGCCCATCGAGTCAGTGATGTCATCCAGCCATCTCATCCTCTGTCGTCCCCTTCTCCTGCCCCCAATCCCTCTCAGCATCAAAGTATTTTCCAATGAGTCAGCTCTTCGCATGAAGTGGCCAAAGTACTTGAGCTTCGGCTTTAGCATTATTCCTTCCAAAGAAATCCCAGGGTTGATCTCCTTTAGAATGGACTGGTTGGATCTCCTTGCAGTCCAAGGAACTCTCGAGAGTCTTCTCCAATACCACAGTTCAAAAGCATCAATTCTTTGGCGCTCACCCTTCTTCACAGTCCAACTCTCACATCCATACATGACCACTGGAAAGACCATAGCCTTGACTAGACGGACCTTAATCGGCAAAGTAATGTCTCTGCTTTTGAATATGCTATCTAGGTTCCTCATAACTCCTCTTCCAAGGAGTAAGTGTCTTTTAATTTCATGCCTGCAATCACCATTTTATAGGATATTTTCCCCCAAATAGCAAAAAACAGATTTTTTTAAGTGTGCATGTAATGTTAAACAAGATAACCCTATCCTAGTTCATAAAACAAACCTTGACAATATAAAAGAATTGAAATCATACAAAGCATGTTACTTACCATAATGGAATTAAAGAACTGGTTTTGAGTGTGTAATAAAATTATATGTATCAATATTAAAGTCTGTCATGTCTTATGTACTATGCAAATATCAGAAATTATCATCTCTCATCTAAAAAAATCAAATCTATGTGAAAAACTTCATAGCTCCTTATTAAGTCTTTGTGGAAATGACAAGCTTATTAAAACAGGAGTCTTTGTCCTGAAAAAAATATATTAATTTAGTTGCAGAACAGAAAAAACTTGTTTTATCTAAGGTTAAATAGTGTAAAGAATGACTATATTTCTCATGGAGTATAGAATGATAGGGGCTTCCCTGGTGGATCAGACAGTAAACAATCTGCTTGCAGTGCGGGAGACCTGGGTTCGATCCCTGGGTTGGGAAGATCCTCTGGAGGAGGGCATGGCAACCCACTCTAGCATTCTTGCCTGGAGAATCTCCATGGACAGGGGATCCATGGAGTCACAGAGAATCGGACATGACTAAGGGACTAAGCACAACACAGCACGTAGATAAACGGATAGAATGCTTTAAAATAAAATAAAGTTTTAAATTTTATTTATTGTTTGTTCTGGATAAATATGTATTTTACATAACTAAAATCCAGACTCTTCACCCTTTCTTGAAATGGTTTATCCCTCCCCTCCCTTCAGAGGGCCAGTTGCCTTGCTCTGTTTTCATTCACCACACTCATCAAAGAAAATCCACTTTCTGGTCTTGCCTCTGCTTTTCTTTTTCTTTCTTTCTTTTTTCTTTTTGCAATGTTAATATAAAGTATATGTTTGGTCATTAAAAAAAAAAAAANGCATCAAAGTATTTTCCAATGAGTCAGCTCTTCGCATGAAGTGGCCAAAGTACTTGAGCTTCGGCTTTAGCATTATTCCTTCCAAAGAAATCCCAGGGTTGATCTCCTTTAGAATGGACTGGTTGGATCTCCTTGCAGTCCAAGGAACTCTCGAGAGTCTTCTCCAATACCACAGTTCAAAAGCATCAATTCTTTGGCGCTCACCCTTCTTCACAGTCCAACTCTCACATCCATACATGACCACTGGAAAGACCATAGCCTTGACTAGACGGACCTTAATCGGCAAAGTAATGTCTCTGCTTTTGAATATGCTATCTAGGTTCCTCATAACTCCTCTTCCAAGGAGTAAGTGTCTTTTAATTTCATGCCTGCAATCACCATTTTATAGGATATTTTCCCCCAAATAGCAAAAAACAGATTTTTTAAGTGTGCATGTAATGTTAAACAAGATAACCCTATCCTAGTTCATAAAACAAACCTTGACAATATAAAAGAATTGAAATCATACAAAGCATGTTACTTACCATAATGGAATTAAAGAACTGGTTTTGAGTGTGTAATAAAATTATATGTATCAATATTAAAGTCTGTCATGTCTTATGTACTATGCAAATATCAGAAATTATCATCTCTCATCTAAAAAAATCAAATCTATGTGAAAAACTTCATAGCTCCTTATTAAGTCTTTGTGGAAATGACAAGCTTATTAAAACAGGAGTCTTTGTCCTGAAAAAAATATATTAATTTAGTTGCAGAACAGAAAAAACTTGTTTTATCTAAGGTTAAATAGTGTAAAGAATGACTATATTTCTCATGGAGTATAGAATGATAGGGGCTTCCCTGGTGGATCAGACAGTAAACAATCTGCTTGCAGTGCGGGAGACCTGGGTTCGATCCCTGGGTTGGGAAGATCCTCTGGAGGAGGGCATGGCAACCCAATCTAGCATTCTTGCCTGGAGAATCTCCATGGACAGGGGATCCATGGAGTCACAGAGAATCGGACATGACTAAGGGACTAAGCACAACACAGCACGTAGATAAACGGATAGAATGCTTTAAAATAAAATAAAGTTTTAAATTTTATTTATTGTTTGTTCTGGATAAATATGTATTTTACATAACTAAAATCCAGACTCTTCACCCTTTCTTGAAATGGTTTATCCCTCCCCTCCCTTCAGAGGGCCAGTTGCCTTGCTCTGTTTTCATTCACCACACTCATCAAAGAAAATCCACTTTCTGGTCTTGCCTCTGCTTTTCTTTTTCTTTCTTTCTTTTTTCTTTTTGCAATGTTAATATAAAGTATATGTTTGGTCATTAAAAAAAAAAAAGCTCCTAGTGAAAATACACACAACAAACCCAGTCAGCATCCACACTGCTTTGAAAATAAAGTGGGACTTGTTTGCAAGAATTTATTTTTTTAAATTTATTTATTTATTTTAATTTGCCTCTGCTTTTCTAAGATATTTACACACAAAGGTGAAATGGCATGCTGGCAACTCCTTCACAACAGTGCAGGAGAACACACGTATCAGGAAAACCAGAGAACATGGGGTTAGTTTGCGGGAAGAGCAGAGGGAAAGAAAGCCTCCGATACTCCATGGGTCATTATCTCTTACTACTATTTCAAGCCTCAAAGGCTTTGGGCAGTATTAATTCATGTTCCACATGAATACAGAGGTGAATAAAAGCAGCGTACACACTGTCAAAAAGAAAAGAGATGAAATACTCGGGACACATACAGATGCTGAATCCAGCCTTAGCACTGATCTTCTAAGAACTGACTGTTTTCATAATATCAATCACCAAGTATTAACAAAATAGCTGATTTCTAGAGTATTATCCCTGTCATTTATTGTAGACATATTTAGTAGGAATAGAAGTAGAAATTGAAAAAAGGTAGCTACCTTCTTTCATGAGAACAAGTTCCCTGAAAGATGGTATCAATATTATTTATTTGTGTTAATAAAGCTTTATACCCTAGAATTTGTCACGTAGTAGTCAAATATTTGCTGAATCAAAATGAATGAAAGAAAAACATAGGAAGAGGGTAGAGAAAGAGAATGGAAGAGATGGAATTTGACTCTTAGGGGAGTACCAGGTATTACTAACTCAGTTCAATTTCTTACAATAAAAAGCATCTCAAGAATTTGTTTCTATCTGAGGAGACAGGCTGGAACAGGTGAAATCACATAGGCTTATATCTCCAGGTTCAGCCTTACTAGGCTGATTTCTAGAGTTCAGCCTAACCGAACTCTGGTTTTGATTTCCAGTGCTAAGGTCAGTCAGTCAGTTCAGTTGCTCAGTCGTGTCTGACTCTTTGCGACCCCATGAACCACAACACAGCCGGCCTCCCTGTCCATCACCAACTCCTGGAGTCCATCCAAACCCATGTCCATCGAGTCGGTGATGCCATCCAACCATCTCATCCTCTGTCGTCCCCTTCTCCTCCTGCCCTCAATCTTTCCCAGCATTGGGGTCTTTTCAAATGAGTCAGCACTTCTCATCAGGTGGCCAAAGTATTGGAGTTTCAGCTTCAGCATCAGTCCTTCCAATGAACACTCAGGATTGATCTCCTTTAGGATGGACTGGTTGGATCTCCTTGCAGTCCAAGGGACTCTCAAGAGTCTTCTCCAACACCACAGTTCAAAAGCATCAGTTCTTCGGCACTCAGCCTTTTTCAGAGTCCAACTCTCACATCCATACCTGACCACTGGAAAAACCATAGCCTGACTAGATGGACCTTTGTTGACAAAGTAATGCCTCTCTGGTGGCTCAGGTGGTAGAGACTGCCTGCAATGTGGGAGACCTGGGTTCAATCCCTGGGTCAGGAAGACCCCCTGGAAAAGGAAATGGCAACCCACTTCAGTATCCTTGCCTGGAAAATCCTATGGTCAGAGCAGCCTGGCAGTCTACAGTCCATGGGATTGCAAAGAGTCGGACACGACTGAGCAACTTCACTATCACTAGGTACTCTAGGGCAAAAGTACCCTGGAGTTGAAGACAAATAGAATCTTGTCCTGGTTCTGTCAATATTCATCGACATGGCCTGAGTTTTCTGGGTTCCACTTTCCTAACCTCAGAAATGACAAGGAAGCAAGCAGCTTAGATAGTGGTTATCAGACCTAAGTCCTAATGTGCGTTTGACCAAAGGGAAGAATCAAGGCAAATAGGTTTATATGCAGATTTAAATTAACTATATGAGTCAGTGTCTTTTTGATATATTCATATCAACCAATCCAATTTAGGCAAGTTGCTTCTTGGGCTTGTTGATAAGTGTTGCTAGCATACAAAACCTCATGGAGGGTGAGAGGTATAAGGTATACAAGCTTGCTTTGCTGTTCAGTCACTAAGTTGTGTCTGACTCTGTGACCCCAAAGAGGCCAGGCTTCCCTGTCCTTCACTATCTCCTGGAGTTTGCTCAGATTCATGTCCATTGAGTTGGTGATGCTATCTTAACACTTCTTATCGAGAAAGAATGTGGGAAAGCTCAGTGTTTGATCATCTCAGGTATCCTCAGATCCAAAATATCTCATGATTTTTCTTAATAAATTTGAATGTGACAACTCCTCCCAGTTTTCCCTTAAATAGACCCATATTTCAATACCTTGTCTTCCATGACATTCCACTATGAACANTAACACTTCTTATCGAGAAAGAATGTGGGAAAGTTCAGTGTTTGATCATCTCAGGTCTCCTCAGATCCAAAATATCTCATGATTTTTCTTAATAAATTTGAATGTGACAACTCCTCCCAGTTTTCCCTTAAATAGACCCATATTTCAATACCTTGTCTTCCATGACATTCCACTATGAACATTATTATTTAATGAGTTAAGGTTATACTAGATTATTCAAATTACTTCGGTAATTCCCAATACAATAATCTTGATTCCTGGCCACTCCACTTTCAAATCCCTGATCTAAGGCTCAAACATCATTCTAAAGTATTAAATAAAAAAGATTTGATCCACATATTTTGCTTTCACTATCAAAGAACATACTACTATTATATCTTAGTATCCATATTAGCTTAATATCCATATTAGCTTAAAATCCATAAATGGAGTTTTCATTTTTGAAGCAATCCTTTACAGCTATAAATTAAACAGAACTTTACACTAAACTTGACGTTGTTATTTTCAAGTTCCAGGATTATGATGCACCAATAATGCTTCAGAGTCCATGGAAATAATTTTCTAAAATTCCTTTTTACATTCTCCCAAATTCAAGGGGAAAGACTCCTTTGTTTGATGTCATTGCATGAACTTTGGTTTCAACTTCATAAAGAGATAGAAGACCTGAAATTAAAAAAAAAAAAAATCTGACACCTGAGGCAGAAAGATATGATTTACAGCCTCAGAAAGTTGAATTCACCTAAACATTGTTAAAAAAAAAAAAATGGTAAAAGCCCCAGGTAGAAGGACTATCTCAAGGATGCATTTCCTGAGCATTTCATGTGACAATTTGATTTTCAGAAATAAAAGTGCTAATACCAGTAGATGGCTCAGACAGTAAAGAATCAGAAAGAGACTCATACAGTAAAGACCCAGGTTCTATCCCTGGGTTGGGAAAATCCACTGGAGAAGGTAGGGCTACCCACTCCAGTATTCTTGCCTGGGAAATCCCATGGAGAGGGCTGCAGTCAATGGGGTCACAAAGAGCCGGACATGACCGGGTGACTAATACCTTCACTTTCAATACCAAAATATCACCTAATCTGTATACTGCTTTTTAGAGAAATCATCCCACAGCAGATATGGGATTTGAAAAGATGCGAAGAGAAACATATCTTTGTCCTTAAAACTGACTATTCATATATGTTTTGGCATTGCATGCCAAAGTAAAACATATTGCAACAATATCCCTAAGAAAATTTTAAATAAACATGACATTAGTTCATATTGATATATCAACAGTTATTCAGGGCTTCCACCTACATGAATATTCTTTGACGGCAAGAAAGGATGCTAGTGAATCAAGATAACAACTTCCTCTGGATATAACAAAAATAATATAAAAAAAGGAAATCTTCACATATCTCTGGCCTTCAGATCACTAGAATATTGTGCTTAAAAATGATTAGGGGGAAAAAAGAAGGGATTCCAGTGTGGGGGCATAAGAACATGGAAAATAGATCTTCTAAATAAAAGCAATGAGAACACTGGGAAACAATTAGTAAAATAAACTTTATTGGAACTTTGAAGACTAACCAAAAACTTTCAACAATCTGATGATACTTTATCAAACAAAAAAAAAAAAAAGACTGGAGAGATTTTAACAAAAGATGACATGATATATAAAGGAAAAGGAAATGCAAAGTAATGTTTATTATTTTTCATAGGAATAAAAACTCAATAAATACTATCCCTGAAAATGTTGGATTTACTAAACAAAAACTTTAAATCCAAAGAACTGAAGACATGTCTAAAGAAATCATGAGAATGATGTCTCATCAAATAGACTATCAAAAAAGAGATGGATGTGATTTTAAAAATCAAACAGATTTTAGGGTTAAAAAGTACAAAAGCTTTGATTTTTAAAATAATAGAGCACATTTTAGATGGTAGATTAAAAAAAAATAAAAAACACTTGCGATTACCTGGTCTGAAAAATAGAAAAAAAAAATGTAAAGAAAAAAAAAAAAAGAAGACAGTATTGAAAGTGAAGGTGAAGTCACTCAGTTGTGTCCAACTCTTTGCGACCCCATGGACTGTAGGCTACCAGGCTCCTCCGTCCATGGGATTTTCCAGGCAATAGTACTGGAGTGGATTGCCATTTTCTTCTCCAGGGGATCTTCCCAAACCAGGGGTTGAACCCGGGTCTCCTGCATTGTAGACAGACACTTTACTATCTGAGCCACCAGACACCATCAAATATCCCGACATTTGCATAAACACAGTACTAGAGGAAAAGATAGAGGCAAAATGGAATAAAGACTATTTAAATAAATAATTGGTGGAAACTTTCCAAGTTTGGAAAAGAAAAACAATCTACTAACCAAGAAGCTCAATAAACTTCAAAGAGAATAAACTCAAATGTAACCACACCTAAAGATGTCATAAACAAATTTTAAGCAAGAGACAAAATCTTGAAAACAGCAAGAAAAATAAAATTTATTTTTTACTAGGAGGAGACTTAATAATAGGTAACTTATTAGAAATCATGGAGTTGAAAAGGCAGTGGGATGACATAGATAAAAAGATGAAAAAATATGACTATAAGAATTTTATATCTGAGAAAACTATCTTAAAAAGGAAGGGAGAAACTGAGAGATTCCCAGATAAATGAATGAAAACTGAGACAATTTGTTACTAGCAGATTTGAGACACAAAATATACGAAAAACAAAAAATCTTTTAGACTGAAATAAAGTGTAACTATATAGTCATCCAAATACACATAAGTAAATATATCGCTAAATTTAATATAAGTTATAATTTTGTTTGTTGAGTACAGAAAATTTATAATACTATGTAGACATTTATAAAGATATAATTTCTGTGACAGTAATAGCACAAAAGAGGGAGAGAATAAAGCTTTACTAGAGAAAAATTTTTGTATAAAATTGAAAATAATCTGTAGTATTTCAAACCAGTTGTTTAAGAAAAGATTTATAATTTCTAGGAAAAACATTAATTAAAAAGCAAATGTAATAAATTTTAAAAAGGAAATTTAAGCTAGTTTTTTACTTTTTTTAAGGAAACTCCATACCATTCTCCGTAGTGGCTGTACCAATTTGCATTCCCACCAACACTGTAGGAGGGTTCCCTTTTCTCCACATCCTTTACAGCATTTATTGTTTGTAAAGTTTTTGATACTGGCCATTCTGACAGATGTGAGGTGATACCTAATTATAGTTTTGATTTGCATTTTGCTAATAAGGTCTGTCTAGTCAAGGCTATGGTTTTTCCAGTAATCATGTATGGATGTGAGAGTTGGACTGTGAAGAAGGCTGAGCGCCAAAGAAGTGATGCTTTTGAACTGTGGTATTGGAGAAGACTCTTGAGAGTCCCTTGGACTGCAAGGAGATCCAACTAGTCCATTCTGAAGGAGATTGGCCCTGGGATTTCTTTGGAAGGAATGATGCTAAAGCTGAAGCTCCAGTACTTTGGCCACCTCATGCGAAGAGTTAACTCATTGGAAAAGACTCTGATGCTGGGAGGGATTGGGGGCAGGAGGAGAAGGGGACGAAAGAGGATGAGAGGGCTGGATGGCATCACTGACTTGATGGACATGAGTCTGAGTGAACTCCAGGAGTTGGTGATGGACAGGGAGGCCTGGCATGCTGTGATTCATGGGGTCGCAAAGAGTTGGACACGACTGAGCGACCAAACTGAACTGAACTGAACTGAATAATTAGTAGCTGTGAGTATCTTTATGTGCTTTGGGGCCATATGTTTGTCTTTTTTGAATAAATGTCTCTTTAGATCTCTTGACCATTTTATGATTGGACTTTTGTTTTGTTTTTTGTTTGTTTGTTTGTCTTTAATACTGAGTTGCATGAGTTGCTTGTATGTTTTGGAGCTTAATCCCTTGGTCAGTTCATTTGCAAATATTTTCTCTCATTCTGATGGTTACTTTTTGTTTTGCTTCCTTTGCTAGGCAAAGATTTTAATTTTAATTAAATCCCATTTTTCTTTTTATTTTCATTACACTAACAGGTAGATCAAAAAAGGTCTTGCTGCAATTTATGTAAGAAAATGTCTGCCTAAGTTTTCTAACTAAACTATTAGGTTGGCCAAAAAAGTTAATTCAGGCTTTTCTGTTACAACTTATGGAAAAATCTGAATGAACTTATTGGCCTACCCATTGAAATTACAGCTGCTATATGATCCAGCCATCACCTCCTAGGTATATATCTGGAGAAAACCATAATTTGAAAAGACACATGCACCACAGAGTTCACTGCAGAACTATTTACAACAGTCAGGACACGAAAACAACCTAACGAAGATGTAGAACACAGAAGATGTAGAACATGTATACAATGGAATATTACTCAGACACAACAAAGAACAAAATAATGCCAGTTGCAGCAACATGGATAGACCTAGCAATTATCTGAGTTTGATTTACTTCATTCAGTATGACAAACATCATATGATTTCACTTAAATGTGGAATCTAGGCTGAGACGGTGAAGAATCTGTCTGCAGATTCTGCTCGAGACCCGGGTTCAATCCTTGGGTCAGGAAGATCCCCTGGAGAAGGGAATGGCCACCCACTCCAGTATATTTGCCTGGGAAATCCCATGGAAAGAGGAGCCTGGCAGGCTACAGTCCATGGGATCACAGACTCAGACACAACTGAGCAACTAACACATTAGTTTAGTTCAGTTGCTCAGTCATGTCTGACTCTTGTGACCCCATGAACTGCAGCACCCCAGGCCTCCCTGTCCATCACCAACTAACACGGAACCTAAAAAAAAAAAAAAAAGGAGGATACAGATGCATTCATTTACAATATAGAAAATGTTTACAGATGTAGAAAACAAACTTATGGTCACCAGGGGATAAAGGGAGAGGAATAAATTGGGAGACTTGGGTTGACATATACACACTACTAATAAGGTCTATTGTATCGCACAGGAAATGCTACTCTGTAATGGCCTATATGGGTCAATAATTTAAAACAGAGTGTATATATGTATATGGATACCTGATTCACTTTGCTATACTCCTGACACTAACACTGTAAATCAACCACATTCCAATAAAAATAATTTTAAAAATGGTACACTAGAAAATATGCAGTTAGAAATAACAAGGCAATAAAAAATAATGAGGAACAGAAGGATATGAGATGCATAGAAAATAAACCCAAAATGTCAGAAATAACACCAGTCATACAAATAACAACATTAAATTTGAATGGATTAAGCAATCCCATCCAAACACAGAGACTGTCAGATTTTTCTTTTAAATCCAAGCATATGCTTTATAAAAGAGACATTTTCAAAGACGAAAATGCATTGAACACAGGAGGATGAAAATAAATTATGAAATGTGCACAGTAAACTTAAGAGCTGGAGTAGCAATATTATTAGACAAAATATATTTAAAATGTATCTAGAATTATAAAGCAACTATACTCCAATAAAAATTAATAAGAAATAAAAAACAAAAAAGATTTGAAAAAATGTGTCTAGACGCAAGGAACATAGTTTATAATAATAAAAAGCATCAATTCATATGTAAGATAGCAATTATAAACAGATAAAGTCCTACCAGCAGAGCCTTAAAATGTGTGAAGCAAAATCTGACTGGGCTGAAGTGAGAAATTAAATTTTTTAGTATTGTCTGAGACATCAATACCTACTTGCAATAATTCACAATCTAGTCAGAGCATCAGTAAGAAAGTGGAAGACTTGAACAACATTGTAAACTAGTAAGACCCAACAGATAACTGTAGAAAATTTTACCTGATAGCCGCAGGAGGAATATTTTCAATAGCAAAGGTAGGTGATATTTAACCCATTAAAAATATCTATTGCTATCTGTGATGTATTTCCGTATATAGCCAATGTTTGAACAAAATCAGGTGGGAGGGCAGTTGAGCCAACAGAACTAAGAACGTGGTTTGAGTTTGCCCCACCCACATTGTAAAACGCTGTTGCCTTTCTGAAGACTCCCGTACCTTCTGCCCTCATTTCTGTCTTCCTCAATGGTTATCAGTTTTTGAATCCTGGTTCCTCAGAAAAAAATACACACACACACACACACACACACAAACTAACAAGGGGTAGGTAGCCCACAAGAGTTCTCTACAGTCACCAAAGCCAAACATTTTTTTTCCCCTTCATCCTTTATATTGTGTCAATAGCAAAAATTCTAAATGAATATTCAGTTCAGTCACTCAGATATGTCCGGTTCTTTGTGACCCCATGGACTGCAGCACGCCAGGCCTCCCTGTCCATCACCAGCTCCCAGAGTTTACTCAAACTCATAGCCATTGAGTCAGTGATGCCATCCAGCCATCTCATCCTCTGTCTTCCCCCTCTCCTCCTGCCCTCAATCTTTCTCAGCATCAGAGTCTTTTCAGATGAGTCAGTTCTTCGCATCAGGTGGCCAAAGTATTGGAGTTTCAGCTTTAACATCAGTCCTTCCAATGAATATTCAAGACTGATTTCTTTTAGGATGGACTGGTTGGATCTCCTTGCTATCCAAGGGACTCTCAAGAGTCTTCTCCAACACCACAGTTCAAAAGCATCCATTATTCAGCGCTCAGCTTTCTTTATAGTCCAACTCTCACATCCATACATGACTACTGGGAAAACAATAGCCTTGACTAGATAGACATTTGTTGGCAAAGTAATGTCTCTGCTATGTAATATGCTATCTAGGTTGGTCATAACTTTCCTTCCAAGGAGCAAGCGTCTTTTAATTTCATGGCTACAGTCACCATCTGCAGTGATTTTGGAGCCCTAAAAGATAGTCTGTCACTGTTTCCACTGTTTCCCTATCTATTTGCCATGAAGTGATGGGACCAGATGCCATGATCTTTGTTTTCTGAATGTTGAGTTTTAAGCCAACTTTTTCACTCTCCTCTTTCACTTTCATCAAGAGGCTCTTTAGTTCCTCTTCACTTTCTGCCATAAGGGTGGTGTCATCTGCATATCTGAGGTTATTGATATTTCTCTTGGCAATCTTGATTCCAGCTTGTGATTCATCCTGCCCAGCGTTTCTCATGATGTATTCTGCATATACATTAAATAAGCTGATGACAGTATACAGCCTTGACATACTCCTTTCCCTATTTAGAACCAGTCTTGTACCATGTCCAGTTCTAACTGTTGCTTCCTGATCTGCATATAGGTTTCTCAAGAAGCAGGCCNATCCTGCCCAGCGTTTCTCATGATGTATTCTGCATATACATTAAATAAGCTGATGACAGTATACAGCCTTGACATACTCCTTTCCCTATTTAGAACCAGTCTTGTACCATGTCCAGTTCTAACTGTTGCTTCCTGATCTGCATATAGGTTTCTCAAGAAGCAGGCCAGGTGATCTGGTATTTCCATCTCTTTCAGAATTTTCCACAGTTTATTGTGATCCACACAGTCAAAGGCTTTGGCATAGTCAATAAAGCAGAAGTAGATGTTTTTCTGGAACTCTCTTGCTTTTTCAATGATCCATCGGACGTTGGCGATTTGATCTCTGGTTCCTCTGCCTTTTCTATATCCAGCTTGAACATTTGGAAGTTTTGGATTCATGTATTCCTGAAGCCTGGTTTGGAGAATTTTGAGCATTAGTTTACTAGTGTGTGAGATGAGTACAACTGTGCAGTAGTTTGAGCATTCTTTGGCATTGCCTTTCATTGGGGTTGGAATGAAAACTGACCTTTCCCAGTCCTGTGGCCAGTGCTGAGTAGTAATAGTAGGGCAAAAGAAATACATGGATAGATTTGCAAAGCATTTTGTGTTAAATGCAGCCAGAGAATAAATGGTGTGGTGTGGAAATTAGTATTTTGTTTCCTTTTTCTTCATTAAAATCTGTAGGTAATTCTCATGACATCCAATGCTGGATTAGTGCCCAAGAAGGCATTGCTACTTGTTGATGAGTAGGCTCTTAAATGATGGCTTTCAAACCATAGGTATATGTAGCTTGAACAAGCATATTCAATGTCTTAAGAGTTACATTCAAAGGAAATAATTTGCTATTTTTCATACTATATAAATGGGCTTCCCCAGGAGCTAATAAAGAATCCACCTTCAATATAGTAGAAGGAATTTGATCCCTGGGTCAGGAAGATTCTCTGGAGGAGGGAATGGCAACCCATTTGAGTATTCTTGCCTGGAGAATCCCATGGACTGTGGAGCCCGGTGGGTTATAGTCCACAGGGTCACAAAGAGTCAAACAGAACTGAAGCAACTGAGCATATAGGCACACTACACAAATGGTTCATTTACATTAAAACTAAGCTTTATCATTAAAAATCAGTCAATCTTGAGGGGAAAATGGGAAATATATACTGAAATTTATATATTTGGAGAATTGATCATTTAAAGAAAGTTTTTATGGAAGGAGAAAGAAGAAAATTGTGGCTGTGAACAAAAGTCTCTTACACTAGAGGAAATATTTAAAATTAGCTACCATTCCAAGGTGTTCATGGTTGGATAGGAAAAGGGATATGCTCGGGAGAAATGATTACCATGTAGGAGAAGGCAAAGTGGAAAGCAGGATCTCTAATGGATAAGAAAGCTGAGGTAAGAATGTGAGTGGAGCAAAAGCAAAAGAAGGGCTCTATAAATATTTGATAAATCACTCTTCAGCATTCAAAATATCCTTTTATGGGAAATGTGAGTATGGTCTATAGAAATGATAGCCTGGTTTAAATTTTCAGAGTTAGAACCACCATCATGGAGTGATAATGATCTGAAAGAGAAGGAAGACATTCTGAATCATGAGAACACAATTAGCAAAGAAAATTATAATAGTAATAAGTGTTATAAGTAAGTATGAATGGGTGGTTTCTCAGATAGAGTCATTAAAGAGACCCCAGAGTAAATCAATGACTTGGAAGAAGAGGGAGCACTCAGCAACCCAACCCACTGAGAGAGACTGTACAGCCATCTCTCCAGGGAAAATTGAGGGACTGTTTCCCAAATTCTCATGTTAGATAATCTCTCTCTTGTCCTCAGAAGTCAAGAAACTGATACATAAGGCCTGTGAGCCAGGCAAGCTGAGACCTCAGAGCTGCTTCAGGAAGGTCCGAACAATCAGAGGGACCTAAGGCCAGTGTGGTTTGGAATGCCTGTCAAGATGTTAGAATGTCTGGGATTTTTTAGTTTCTTAAATTAGAGGATACAGAGCAGATGCATCTCTACTAGTTCCCCCCACAAATAAAAATAAGCATCACATTAGATACTGCCCAAGGAGTAGACAACCAGGCAGTTACAGAAAGATCATGATTCCAGATTTTAATTTCTTATACTTTATTTTTAGCAACTATTATTTTACTTTCTTTTATTTAGCTCATCTTTCCTATTTTTCTGAGATCATTTTTCCTTTAGTCTCCCAACTGCCCTTTTCCTTATTCTATAAAACATAAAATAGAGATTTGAGAGTCTTATGTGTTCCAAAGGCATATGGCTATCCATTAACTTTGAATATCCAGACCTTCTAGATAAATACCTGGCCATGGGTACAAGACTCATTAACTTAAGCTTCTTCATCGTCCAAAATACAAATAAAAGCTTCTCTCTCTTAAGGCTTATACACTGAAATATGAAACTTGAGAATCCCTAGAACTGCAAGGAAACCAAACCAGTCAATCCAAAAGGAACTCAATTCTGAATATTCATTGGAGGGACTGATGCTGAACTGAGGCTGAAGCTCCAATACTTTGGTCACCTGATGGGAAGAGCTGACTCATTGGAAAAGACACTGATGCTGGGAAAGACTGAAGGCAGGAGGAGAAGGGGACAACAGAAGACAAGATGGTTGGATAGCCTCATTGACTCAATGTACATGAATTTAAGCAAGCTCTGGGAGATAATGAAGAACAGGGAAGCCTGGCATGCTGCAGTCCATGGGGTCACAAAGAGTTGGACATGACTGAGTGACTGAACAATACTCCCACCTTCACATAACAAACACAAACCATACAAACAAGATCTTCTGCTTTCTTAAACTTCAGTTATTTAGGGCCTCTGACAGGTTGATGAAACTTCAAGTGTCCTCAACCTAGACCATTCAGTTTACCAAAGGGGCAGACAGAAGGCTTGTGACTCACTTTAACAGGGAAAACATAGTGATGTGTCATTTTGTTCTGTAAATTAGGTTGACATATTTCTGTTGAGGTTAATAATTTATTACGAAGCCTTTTAAGCTGTAAATATTCTACTCTCATCCCATTCCCCAGGCAGTAATGGCAATGCTCAGGTTTCAGAGAAATAGAAGTCTAGTGTTTACAAGAGGTGACACCATTCTTAAAAGCACTTATACTTCCTAAACTGTGGCATGCTTTTGGATGAGCTAACAACCTCAGTTTCATTCAGAAGTTGTGACACTCTGCTCTAGTGGATGAAAGGTCTAGGATCCAGGGACAGAGTGATGACCCTTTAGAGTAACAGGGCCAGTGATTAATTATTATTCTTGTCAGTCCAAAGCCACCCGTGTCTTATTTTGCAATAAGAGAGCTGAATTTTGAAGATTTCTTGTTAAATGAAGAGACACTGTGTTACCATTCAACCAGCTTCCCCAAATGTTTAACATCTTATATAACCAAATATCATCACAGAAGACAAGACATTAACAATATACAATCTTATTAAATGATCTGTATGTCTTATTTACATTTTGCACAGAAATCAAGTCTCTTAAAGTTAAGTGGGGAAACCTTGAAGGTCACCTTTTCTCCACCACAACTTCCCCCCTAACATTCAACTCATGTGTGTAAAGTAGACAAGAAAGATTACACCCATGATTAACAGTAACATCTCCAGCCACTGTGATTGTATTTCTTTGTCACCACAGCAATCAACACAGTTGCTACTGTGTTCGGAGACTAACACATCTGTCTTAGCACAACGATGAGCATTTATTTTGATCATTAACAGTTCTGAAACCATTAATCATAGCAGTCTTAATATATTTGGCTCCACTGAGTCAAGGTATCCAGAGGTAGTATGTCACTTCCTGGAATTCTATCGATATATCTTTGTGGCGATATAAGTATATTACTAAACTTAATAAAATATTACCTAAAATTGTCTGTCATATTAAAGATTACTAAATTAGGAAAGGGAAACTATCTTGGCTCTAGAAGATTTTATACCAGGATACTGATATTCTGTTTACTGAAGAGAGATTTTTAGTGATTTACCATTTGCTGCGTAACAGAAGTCCAAAGTTTTCAATAGGAGTTCACTGTTTTGAAAAATTATACACAGGTAAGGCCAACAACCCTTGTGGCAGAAAGTGAAGAGAAGCTAAAAAGCCTCTTGATGAAAGTGAAAGAGAAGAGTGAAAAAGTTGGCTTAAAGCTCAACATTCAGAAAACAAAGATCATGGCATCTGGTCCCATCACTTCATGGCAGATAGATGGGGAAACAGTGGAAACAGTGTCAGACTTTATTTTTGAGACTTTATTTTTCAGTTTTTCAGACTTTACTTTTCAGTGCTCCAAAATCACTGCAGATGGTGACTGTAGCCATGAAATCAAAAGACACTCCTTGGAAGGAAAGTTATGACCAACCTAGATCGCATATTGAAAAGCAGAGACATTACTTTGCTGACTAAGGTCCGTCTAGTCAAGGCTATGGTTTTTCCAGTGGTCGTGTATGGATATGAGAATTGGACTGTGAAGAAAGCTGAGAGCCAAAGAATTGATGCTTTTGAACCATGGTGTTGGAGAAGATGGTTGAGAGTCCCTTGGACTGCAAGGAGATCCAACCAGTCCATTCTAAAGGAGATCAGTCCTGGGTGTTCATTGGTAGGACTGATGCTGAAGCTGAAACTCCAGTACTTTGGCCACCTCATGCAAAGAGCTGACTCATTGGAAAAGACTCTAATGCTGGGCGGGGTTGGGGGCATAAGGAGAAGGGGACGATAGAGGATGAGATGGTTGGATGGCATCACTGACTCAATGGATATGAGTTTAAGTAAACTCTGAGAGTTGGTGATGGGAGCCTGGCATGCTGCGATTCATGTGATCGCAAAGAGTTAGACACGACTGAGTGACTGGACTGAAGTGACTGAAGGCCAATCAGTGCTCTTTTTTTTTTTATAAACATGAAATTGANAAGAATTGATGCTTTTGAACCATGGTGTTGGAGAAGATGGTTGAGAGTCCCTTGGACTGCAAGGAGATCCAACCAGTCCATTCTAAAGGAGATCAGTCCTGGGTGTTCATTGGTAGGACTGATGCTGAAGCTGAAACTCCAGTACTTTGGCCACCTCATGCAAAGAGCTGACTCATTGGAAAAGACTCTAATGCTGGGCGGGGTTGGGGGCATAAGGAGAAGGGGACGATAGAGGATCAGATGGTTGGATGGCATCACTGACTCAATGGATATGAGTTTAAGTAAACTCTGAGAGTTGGTGATGGGAGCCTGGCATGCTGCGATTCATGTGATCGCAAAGAGTTAGACACGACTGAGTGACTGGACTGAAGTGACTGAAGGCCAATCAGTGCTCTTTTTTTTTTTATAAACATGAAATTGACAAATATTTCCTCAAACATATGAACATTTTGACTCACTTACTTAGAAAGAAAAATAATCTTACATTGCAATTATGGTTTGACCACTGTGACCTTCTACGAAGTACATCTTAGTAATTACAAGCTAACCCAAATCTACACAGTTTTGTTTTAATCTTTGCTCTGCTTTATCCTGGAGACATTAGTCAACCTCTGCTTAGTACTCATGCATCCAATATCTGGCACATGTATTCTGGGTGCCCAATTAAGTACTCAAGGAGTGATGGGGACAAAGATAAGGGAGCATTTTCTCATTTCAAGGGCAATATAAATAATTCAGACAAGTAAAAATGATACTTTATTGATCACTGTAAATTGTTCTTATATTCTTCACTTGCTTACTTGTGAACTCAGACACAGGTTGATAAATAATTTGATAGACATAAACACTGCAGAATATCATTCTTGTAGACTTCTTGGAAATCAGCTACCTGAAAAATCTCCTAATTACATTGGTTGCAAAATTCTTCCAAAGTGATATAAGGTCATGTAGCTAATTCAAGGCAAAGTAGAATGTAGGATTAGATTATTTAGTTTAATAGTTTTTTTTTTTTCTCACTATTTTTGACAAAGGAGTTCAGGCATAGGGTAGATAACCAATCATTTATTTATATTAAAATATTAAGTACTTACTAAATGTCAGGAATTTGACATTATGGAATTTATAAGACAGGCATACTCCTTAATCTCACATTTATCATGTAAAGTAGAAAATGTTAAAATCTCTCCTAAATATAATTGGAATTTATCTTATTGTCTTTCACAAACATTCCACAGAACCAAGAGAGATATTAGTATGATCACTTTAGCTGCAGAGTGGCAAATTTACCAGAAGAACCAAAGTGGAGTCAGGGAGGCAAGCAAGAGAAACTGGTGCAAGAAAAAGGGATAGTTAGTCTCACAAAAGATTCTTACAAACAGACCAATATGCAGGCCTTTACTGGAGAAGCCGGATGAGTGAAGAAAACTTGGGCAGAGGAAGAGATTACATTATGCTGCTGATAAAACACAGGTCTCAACTAGCCCTTAAAAATCCTGCATGCTAAGTCACTTTAGTCCTGTCTGGCTCTTTGCGACCCTATGGACTGTAGTCTATCAAGTTCCTCTGTCCATGGGATTCTCCCCGCAAGAATACTGGAGCGGGCCGCCATTTCCTCCTTCAGGGGATCGTCCCAACCAGTGATGGAACCCACGTCTCTTGCATTTCCTGCACTGGCAGACGGGTTCTTTACCACTAGCACCACCTGGGAATCCCTGAAGCAGTTTCACATTGAGGCAAGAGTGTTTTTCCTTTTTAAAGCAAATGGACCTGTCATAGGCTATGAGCTGTATGTCGGGAGTAGCTTGACATTGAATGAAATTAAACCCCTCAAATGGGGGCAGTTGCAACAGAGAGACTCATGGGAGCTAGCATCAGGGAATACCTCTGGAAACTAAAAGAACTACATTCTGCAGAAGAGACTTGAATGGTGCCTCAAGATATCTATGATGGTGGAGATGGAGAGAGAATAGGGATGTAATTACATGGTTAACCTGATGTTCTTAAATATGTAAAGCCAATGGGGAAAAAGGAGTCAAGAAGGACTTCTCCTTTTCTGACTTAAGAAACTTTGTTGATGTATTGATTGTCATTGTGTGTGGGGGATATTATAGTCTCATTTGTGGTGTCACACTCATAAAAGGATATATTTAAGTATCTAGATGAGAAGCTAAGCCTAGATAGAGAAACAGAATGCAGATTGATCAGAATACTAACAGCCACAGAAGCCAGGGAAGTATACAGGTGATTCAAGAGAGTGTACAGAGTGAGAGCAAGATAAATGTTGGTTGTAATTTAAAAACTGAGATCAATTATAAATAATAAGGAGATGGTTTAGAGTTGGGAGTAAAACTAAGAGGATATTTTAAGGAATAAAAAATGTTAAGTAATGTTAAATGCTACCCTGAGTTTGAGGGGAGTTCATCTTTCAGTGTCCTTTTTGCCTTTTCATACTATTCATGGGGTTCTCAAGGCAAGAATACTGAAGTGGTTTGCCATTCCCTTCTCCATGTTTTGACAGAACGCCCCACCATGATCCATCTGTCTTGGGTGGCCATAGTTTCATTGAGTTAGACAAGACTGTGGTCCATGTGATCAGATTGGTNGAAACTCCAATATTTTGGCCACCTGATGTGAAGAACTGACTCATCTGAAAAGACCCTGATGCTGGGAAATATTGAAGGTGGGAGGAGAAGGAGATGGCAGATGACGAGACGGTTGCATAGCATCACTGATTCAATGGACATGAGTTTGAGTAAGCTCCAGGAGTTGGCAATAGACAGGGAAGGCTGGCATGCTGCTGTCCATGGGTTCACAAAGAGTCAGACATGACTGAGTGACTGAACTGAACTGAACTGAGTTTGAGGATAATAAGGATTAAGAAAAATCAATTGGAATTTCATCATAGAACAGTATTTGTGGTGATGGGAATAACTGATGAGAAATGATTAATGGGGCCAGCATATGCCACTCTTCAAAATATTTCTTCTATAAAGAGAAATTAGAAGCAAGACAGGAGCNGACTGAACTGAACTGAACTGAGTTTGAGGATAATAAGGATTAAGAAAAATCAATTGGAATTTCATCATAGAACAGTATTTGTGGTGATGGGAATAACTGATGAGAAATGATTAATGGGGCCAGCATATGCCACTCTTCAAAATATTTCTTCTATAAAGAGAAATTAGAAGCAAGACAGGAGCTTGAAGAAAACTACATTTTGCTTTGTGTGTGTTTTGTGTGTGTGTGTGTGTGTGTGTGTGTGTGTGTGAGAAGTTAAAATATAGGAAAGAATGTGGTCTATCCAAGGGAGTAGAATTTCTAAATAGGAGGCTAGGATGAGTAGAGATATACCATAGAATAATTAGATTTAAGTGGCACATTTTTTCATTTTAACAGAAGAGAAAATTGAGACAATACATACCAACGGAGGTCAATTTATGAGTAGGAAGTTCGTGGAAGTAATGAGCCAGAGAATTTAAATAAAAAACACTCAAAAAGTATTCTTCTAGTGCAATCTGTCTGCACTTTTACTATCCCAGCAGCTGACGTCATTCCTTCTCTAAAGCCAAACTTCCTCTTTTAAACATGCTGAATTTTAACCTACTTGGACTTAGGTATGATATGCTTAGTCATTCAATCCTGTTCAACTCTGTGACCACATGGACTGTAGCCTGCCAGACTCCTCTATCCATGGGGTTTCTCCAGGCAAGAATACTGGAGAGAGTTATCATGCCCTCCTCCAGGGGACCTTCCCAACAGGGACCAAACCCAGGTCTCCTGCATTGCAGGTAGATTCTTTACTGTCTGAACCACAGGGAAGCTCAAGAATACTAGAGTGGGTAGCCTATCCCTTCTCCAAGGGATCTTCCTGATCCCAAAATCAAACCAGGGTCTCCTGCACCGCAGGCAAATTCTTTACCAGCTGAGCTACCAGGGAAGCCCAAAGATGGGCAGGTACCTAAACTGTAGGCAAATTGCTTGCGTTTGTGTGGTCAGTCATGTCCAACTCTTTGTGACCCCCTGCCAGGCTCTTCTGTCCATGGAATTTTCCAGGCAAGAATACTGGAGTGGGTTGCCATTTCCTCCTCCAGGAGATCTTCTCAACCCAGGGATTGCATTTCATGGGTCTCCTTCATTGGCAGGCAGAGTCTTTACCACTGAGCCACCAGAGAAGCCCATTGTCCTTAGAAAAACAACCAAATCCATGACCAAGAACCACAAGATAATGAAGCAACTGCAAAAAGCAGACACGATTTAGTGACTGAACAGCAACGGGCAGCGAACATGTGCTCACCTGCAGCTCTCCTCAGTCCCATTCCTGTATTCACTGGAATGCAGTTTAATATGCCCAACTGTAACCCCGCAGGTCAGTATCATCTGAATTAAATTCCCATGCCATCCATTGCTCTTGTTGTTCAGTCACTAAATCATACCCAACTCGCCAAGCCCATAGATAGCAGCATGCCAGGCTCCTCTGTCCTTCACTGTGTCTTGGAATTTGTTCAGATTCATGGTCAATGAGTCAGTGATTCTGTCTAACCATTTCATCCTCTGCCAATCCCTTCTCCTTTAGCCTTCAATATTTAGGTATAAAAAGTCAAAGAAATTGCCAGTAATGCAAGTCCTATACACTAAATCTGTCATCACTTTTTTCTACATGATTTTCTGTGCCTTAGCTATCTGAATGAAGGTATTCAATTTACTACTTACATGATCTTATAAAGACATTCAGACTTTATAGATGAGGAACCTGATACAAATGCCTTAAGACAACGTCTTTTCATATAGGGCTATATGGCTCAGACAGTAAAGAATTTGCCTGCAATGCAGGAGACCTGGGTTCAGTCCTTGGGTTGGGAAGATCCCCTGGTGAAGGGAATGGCAACCCACTCAAGTATTCTTGCCTTGAAAATTCCACGGACAGAGGAACCTGGAAGACTGTAGTCTATAGGGTCACAAAGAGTCAGAAACGACTGAGCAACTAACAGTTATTTCTAGAATCAGATCAAATTGTACATGTAAAAAAGCAGTAATATATTTTGTTAAATAAATTCAGTCCAAAATAACTTAATCAAAAGGAAAAAAATTAAAAAAAAAATTATTGTAGTATCTCAGGTAATTCAGTGGTGGGAAGACTGCAAGACTTCAGGAAGAAATGGAACTAGGGATGCATATATACCACTCACGTATATTTTCCTCTTTGTAGTTCTTCATTTTATTTCTCTTTTACACACAATTTCCACATGGTAGAAAGGAACAAGAAGGGATTACACAGCTTTGTCTTTTTTCCTTCAGTAATTAGAAAAAAAGAAAACACCTCTGACACCTTTTTTTGGTGCTAAATACATTATTGAGAGGAAGACACAAAATATTTGGATCAGAGGCCTCTCTTTAATCAGGGTTCATATAATTCAAAATGGTTACCTCCTTATTGATAATCAAATAGATGAGAATGGAATAAGGGTGATATGGGAGTTATTTTTCACAAAACTAGAGCTCGAAAATATGCCAAGTATATAATGTATAAACTCTAACTGCATATCCATTGCTAGCATCAAGTCACTCTGACTTATTAATTTGCAGGTGACCAAGAATTTAAGTGTTCTCTAATACAAAATAAAGAAAAATATAATGTGAAAGGTTTTTTTTTAATTTTCCAGGGCAAAATCTGCAAAGCATTTCTAATCCATTTCAACTCAACCTATTATTTACTGAACATCCTAAATTATTTCTCATGTCATGACCTCTAAATGTGCCTTTACGTGACCTGGAAAGTTACCTCCTTAGGCCTTAACATCTCTCTCAGTTTAGTTCAGTTCAGTCACTCAGTCATGTCTGACGCTTTGCGATCCCATGAACCGTAGCACGCCAGGCCTCCCTGTCCATCACCAACTCCCAGAGTCCACCCAAACCCATATCCATTGAGTCAGTGATGCCGTCAAACCATCTCATCCTTTGCCATTCCCTTCTCCTCCTGCCCTCAAAATTTCCCAGCATCAGGTTCTTTTCAAATGAGTCAGCTCTTCACATCAGGTAGCCAAAGTATTTGATTTTCAGCTTCTACATCAGTCCTACCAATGAACACCCAGGACTGATCTCCTTTAGGATGGACTGGTTGAATCTCCTTGCAGTCCAAGGGACTCTCAAGAGTCTTCCCCAACACCACAGTTCAAAAGCACCCATTCTTCTGCACTCAGCTTCCTCGGTAGTCCAACTCTCACATCTATACATGACCACTGATAAAAACATAGTCTTGACTAGATGGACCTTTGTTAACAAAGTAATGTCTCTGCTTTTTAATATGCTGTCTAGGTTGGTCATAACTTTCCTTCCAAGGAGTAAGCATCTTTTAATTTCACTGTTGCAATCACCTCTAACCTTCATATTATTCAAATTTCTGTTCTAAAATCACCTCTTGAAATACCACATCTTTTTTTCTTAAAATCTTTTACATTCCTTACTTCTTAGATATATTTTCTTTAATTTTAATGTTTTTATTTATAATCACTCCCAGTGGAATTTGAGGGGAGTTTTTATTAGTTCATAATCTCTTCTTACTATGTAGGAAGATTTCTGTCCTGTAAGGGAGTTAAAAATTTGTATTGAATAAGTGTAAAATGAATAAGTAAATCATATTCAAGATAAAAACTTCAGTAGGAACCTTCATTTTACAATGCTCAGTATAATGCTTCATTTTACAAGGCTCAGAGAGTTTTCTGTGACAAAAGGAAATATCACATAGGTTTTAATGCAAGGACAAAAATAAAATAATGACATGCTGTTTTTATATTTATATATTCTAATGTAAGTTGTATTACTGATGTATCATAAACAACTTTGGAAGGAAGAAAGCAATAAGACAAAGTGGCTAGAACAGGCTTTTCAGAGTTGGAGAAACCTGAGCTTAAATGCGGTCTTCACCAGTTGTGTGACAATATATGTTACTCTTATTTCTGAGCCTCGTTGTAAAATGAGAATTTTTAAAAAATCACCTTATAAAGATTTTATGAGAACTAAATGCACTGCTGAATGTCAACTAATTAGCTTTGAGTGGGGACCATGGCAAAAATTGGGAAAGGTTGCCTACTATTGTTGTCCTATTGCACTCATGAGGGAAGCCATGCCTGTGAAGTGTGTCCCATTCTGTTAATATTTATTCACTAGTAAGACTTTCTTTCTCTTCAATGTTTTAGAGGAGTTTTCTGAGTTCAGAGGAGGTTTTAATTTTAATTAGATCTCTTCAAGTCTCACCACAATAGAAATACCAACAAAAACTTCCATTTAATATAAGAGGGCCTTAAAGACAAGAGGAAAAGACAACAGAAGTAGATGCGGGGGATTGGTATAAACCTGAGATAAATTCAGTATCAAGGTTGACTTGATGAACAACTTATAAAAAGCATGAAACATAGTTGCCACTAAAATGCTAAATTAGTACAGAAGAAAAAATATAACATGCTCAAATATGAAGAAGTAAATAGAGATCAAATAATTAGAGGACATTTTAAAGATGTCCGCAAGTAATATTTGGTGTCAGTTAGCAAAAGAGTTCAAGAAATTGAAATATCTATATTTCTGTAAAATTGATTTTTAAAACTTGAATATTCAGTTCAGTTCAGTCACTCAGTTGTGTCTCTTTGTGAACCCATGAACCACAGCACACCAGGCCTCCCTGTCCATCACCAACTCCCAGAGTCCACCCAAACCCATGTCCATCGAGTCGGTGATGCCATCCAATCATCTCATCCTCTGTCGTCCCCTTTTCCTGCCTTCATTTCCTCCCAGCGTCAGGGTCTTTTCAAATGAGTCAGCTCTTGGCATTAGGTGGCCAAAGTATTGGAGTTTCAGCTTCAACATCAGTCCTTCCAATGAACACCCAGGACTGATCTTTAGGATGGACTGGTTCGATATCCTTGCAGTCCAAGGGACTCTCAAGAGTCTTCTCCAACACCACAGTTCAAAAGTATAAATTCTTCTGTGCTCAGCTTTCTTTATAGTCCAACTGTCATACCCATACTGACTTGAATATGAGAGGAACATATAGTCTATCACAAAAATTTGACAATCAGCACTTAATCCTAACTAATACAAGTTATGCTACTTTACCCAAGAATAAGAACAAAATTTTCTGTCATATATGAAGAAAAAGTAGATTTTCTACAGAAACCCCTTAAATATATCAAGTCTCAGACTTCTCTATATAAAAAGTCAATGTAAAAAAATAAAAGATGAACATCTGTGTTCTGAAAGTGTGGATAACAGCTACCTAAGAGGCCCAAATATGAATTCCTCAGTGAATAAAATGCCCATAAACTCATTTTTTGGGAAAAAAAAATCTTTCAAAATCTGTCTAAAGTATAGCAGTATAAACAAAGAACTCAGAACTGAAGAAACTGATTTTAAAAATGAAACTGATGGTGAGAAGCAGATCCATTCTTATTTAGACTCTGTATTAAATTGAATTGATCATCATAGAACAAAATGTTAAAAATAGTAAAATATTAGCATAGCTAGCAAAAATAAAGAGTTAAAGGAAAGGGATCATAGGAACTAATGTGAGAGAGCAGTTTTCATCTTTCATAGAAACATCTTAGTCTAAAAATAAATACGAAAACCAAAACAAGAAACCCATAATGACTCTATCCTCGTCTTTAATATCTTTATCTTAACCTTAAAGGAATAAATTAAGAAATGGTACATCTTGTGATGAGGAGACATTTACTTGAAATTCAGCAAATGTTTCAGTTTCTTCCCCTTATAATTAAGTGAACTTGGCATTAATACATCTTTTATGAATTGTGATATTTACATACTTAAGAGTTGTCTGGAATCATGCTCACCTAATATAAAGATTAGGCTTTATTTTAACTTTCAAATTCACTTTGATATTTTTTATCATTGTTTAAAATCTTTATAATTAGCATGTAACTTTTAACCAAAANCATATCATTGTAGGTTTTGATTTTCATTTCTCTAATGATTAGTGATGAACATCTTTTTATGTGCTTAGTGGCAACTTGTACATCTTTGGAGTGAAGCCTTTTTGAGCCCTTTCTCCAATTTGAATTAGGTTGTTTTTTGGTTTTTGAAAAATATTCTAGATATTAAAGCCTTATCAGATACCATGTGTTTCAGGCAGTGTGTTGTGCACTTGAATACTAAAAAAGCCTATAGGTCAATGATACTAGAAGACTCACTTTACACATGAAAATAAAAGAGAGAGAGAGAAATTCAGAAAGTAAAAGAATTTCTCAAAGACCCTGAGCTAGTATATTAAGCAATGACTACTCCAAGAAACATAGGCACCTATTTTGCCTTGCAAGTATATGAGGTACTTGTAAGTTTTCTGGCACAGCCCTAATTGTAGAGTTGTTTTTCAGTAAACAGAGGTTGCCAAGTAATGATAGTGGCTACAGCAATACCTGCACCTAAGTGTGCAAAACTACAAGAGAAAAAGTTTCTCACATATCTGGACAAATGTTGAAAAACCCATTCAAGGCTTAGTAGACATACTAAAAAATTTGAGAGCCTTTAAACTATGTATTTCCCCTAAAATAACAATATACCACTTTTCACTTTGCTTTGCCTACCCACTCCAGAATAATGAGGCTGGCAAATTAGGAAAGCATGACACTCAATTCTTGACTTAGGCATATCTCAGAAAGATGAGTTCAGAAAATTTCCAGGCAGCAACATATGTTGGAACACAGCATGACTGATCTCTTAGTCTGCAGTGTGTATGAGCCCATAACTTTATGAAACAGGAATATACACAATTTACCCATATAGGTAAACAAATTCATCTTATTCTTTTGCTTTTTAAATCTAAAGCAGATTATTTTGATATTCCTGACCTACCCTGCTATTTGTAATTCTCTTTCAAGAGCTACTTTTATCTCCAACTTTTTTTATAATGTTTTGAACATTTAATAATTGCTCTAAGAAACATACAATATATTCTATTGTAAATTTCAAGTGTTCCGAGTGTTCCCCTTCTGATTTTCTTTTTGCTATTTTATACATATGTGTGTGTATATTTGCATATGTTTTAGGAAGTTTCCTTGAATACAAATACCTTATGCTTAAATTTTAGCAAGAATTATTTAGGATAAAATCATTTCATATAAAATTTGGAGAAATAACCTCAAAACAATAGGAATCTCAGAGACTCAACTGGCACTTATAGATAATCAATTAGATAAGCGTTTAAGAGAGAAATTAAGATCTCTTTCTCATACTCAGGGCCAGGCAAAGCTGGGTCTGAAATGTTCTTTCTTCTACTGGAGGATTTGGAAAGTGTTTGTTTTTCACATCTGTAAGAGAAGGCTGATTCTATTTTAGTATAACTAGTTACAAATGAAAAGGCAGGGTTCCAAACTAGTACAACCACTTTGGAGAACAGTACGACGGTACCTTTAAAAACTAAAGATAGAGTTGCCTTAAGATCCACCAATCCAACTCCTGGGCATATATCTGTAAAAAGCCATAATTCAAATAGATATATTCACCACAATGTTCCTTGAAGCACTTTCTATAATAGCCAGGACATGGAAGCAACAAAAATGTCCACCAACATTGGAATGGATGAAAAAGATATAGTACATATATACAATGGAATATAAGCCATGAAAAGAATGAGGTAATGTCATTTGCAGAAACATTATTGGACCCAGAGATAGTCATACTAAGTAAAGTAAGTCAGACAGAGAAAGACAATTATCATGATATTGCTTATTTCTGGAATCTTAAAATATACAAATGGACTTACCTAAAAAACAGAAATAGTTACAGATGTATTGACAGAAAACAAACAAGTTCACCATGGGTAAGGAGAGGAGGGATAAATTGGGAGACAGGGATTGACATATGCACACTAGTATATACAAAATAGACAACTAATAAGGACCGACTGTATAACAGTAGGGAATCCAATACTCTATAATGGCCTTCATGGAAAATAATCTAAAACAGAGGGATACATATGTGTGTGTGTGTATGTGTGTGTGTGCCTTATTCACTTTGCTGTGTACCTGGAACTAATACAATGTTATAAATCAATTATATGCCAATAAAATATTTTTTAATCAAAATAAAGAACACAAAAAATGCAGAGACTGTTACTTTGGAAACAATTATATACCTATTCAAATATGTTTTTCCAACTAATCTTAAATGGCTTAAAATTATACTGACAAAGCTACGGCAGCTTTTAAACTAATGACAACCCCATGAATAATTTCCTCTGTGTAGCACAGACATGTTAGTGGATAAATCACATATTATTGCAGGAAACTGTTTCCCTACCTGCTGAAATCTTACTGCTTCATAAATCATGTTAAAAACTTTCAATTAAAATAAGACTGAAGCTGATTCTAAACAAAAGTCTAAACAGTGAAGCTGAGAGAGCTGCAAATATACCTTTCTATTTCCTGTTATTTCCTATGCTTTGAATGTCTTTCTGCACACAGAAACTTTCTAAAGGGAACTACTGATTAAGTGGTTTTAAAGGTTTCTCCAAGTTCCATTCCCTTAATGTGAATTGGCTTTTGCTGATAAGTTACCATCTTGCAAGTTATCTTAACCTTACCTTATCTTAATCTTAACGTTTTCCTTTGCAGTGTTTTCTGAGGTTCAGGGTGTATTAGATACATAGGTACTGGATGGAAGAAACTCAAGACAAATTATCAGTTCTTGGGAAGCTAGAATCAAAAATGAAAGCATACATTCTATCTTTGGATAAATTTAGAAATAAAACACTAAAGCTAACAAAGCATATTTTAATTGAAGGGTTTTTAATTTAATTTTTTCTTATGAAACTATTTTCAGCTAAAATAGGATGAAATTTAATCAGGCAATTCTATTCTCCCTTATTTGCCTATCTACCTTCTTTGTTTAGTTTGATTCCAACCTGAGAAATAAGAAATAGCCTCCTAGGATAAACTCAAATGTAAAATTTTACAAGATCACTTATTACACAGGAAGTCAGATTCTAATATAGAGCGAGTATTCTTTCCCTGAGTTTTTATTGGTTCAAATCTACATCTGGTCTTAACATTGATTTTGTTAGGAGTGTTGCCCTTGCAGACACAGAATATGTTTATTCTGCTTCACGGTCAATCCTGCTCCCCAGGAGCATTGAGCACGCTAATGACAGATCCATAACAAATGGCTTTGTTCAATAATGGCCCATGACAAGTAGAAGCAGTTACTGGTGATCCGGTTGCCTTAAACAAGCTGAATTTAAGGGACTTTAAGCATGTAATAGACACAGCCTGCGATAGCAGAACAGGGAACAATGTATTGTGTGTGTGTGTTTTGTATTCTAGGATCATCCCTCTTTCCTACAAAAATAAAGTTGAACTACAAACAGTGTTGTCATTGCCAAAAAGTTGACATTGTAATGTCAATGTCAACAACAGGATTGAAAGTATTGTGCTGCAGGAATGAAGAGAACTAGGTGCCTGTCCCANGGGAACAATGTATTGTGTGTGTGTGTTTTGTATTCTAGGATCATCCCTCTTTCCTACAAAAATAAAGTTGAACTACAAACAGTGTTGTCATTGCCAAAAAGTTGACATTGTAATGTCAATGTCAACAACAGGATTGAAAGTATTGTGCTGCAGGAATGAAGAGAACTAGGTGCCTGTCCCAGCTCTGCCACTTACACACACAAACACATCCACTCAAAATTGTGAGACCTTGCTATTTAACCCAGATGGGTCTCTATATAGTGCCCTCATAGAAAATGCCAAGTTTGGGTGGAGCAGCTTGAACTTCTTTAATAATCTGGACCTACAGTATAATTTAACACATGTTAAATTAAAACATTTGTATGGGAGGAGAAGGGGATGACAGAGGACAAGACATTCGGAACGATCACCAACTCAGTAGACATGAATTTGAGAAGCTCCAGGAGATTGTGAAGGACAGGAAAGCTTGGTGTACTGCGGTCCATGGGGTTACAAAGAGTTGGGCACAACTGAGTGACTGAACAACAGTATGGGAATAACTATCTAAGTAAATCTCTTTTGTATTCCAAATGTCAAATAGAAATTTAATGCAAAAGTTATCATTTTTGCCAAAAACAATGTGTGAGCTTTCCATATGGTCTGTAATATGACGAGGGACAACTTTTAAAAGTGTGAAGCATAATTTATGCACATCACTTCCTAGTTTGTTTTGCCATCAAGTTTAGTTTTGTTATCATTAGGGAAGCTGTGAAGTATTGCAACATGCTGTAGCTCTTTGAGTACAATTTTAGTCCATGATCGCCCTGAGCTTCTTCCCCTACTCAGTTCCTTCCATCACCCACTCATCAACTATGTGACTGCCAATAAATCCTTGCACCTCTTTGCCCTAGACGTCTCTTCAGTAAAACTTCTGTTTGCATTAAACCTGTACTTCCCCAAATAAGACTATTTATTTGCAATAAAACAAAACAGTGTGGCCTATACGGTTCTATGGATGAAAATGTTCAGGAAGTGCTGCAAACTCCATCTTCTCTCAGATGTGCTATCATGTTAGCATTTGAAAGATTGAATTTCCTGCAGAATGGAAACCTGATTCATTTTAATTAACCTAGTATATCCTGGATACATCTATTCATGAAATCTTATTTGAGTAACAGTAGTTGACAAACACCTCAGAGAATTGCCTAGGGATATATAAAGAAATTTCAGAATAGATGAAGAGACCTTTTTCAGGGTTTCTTGAGGCAGAACATTTTATGAAATTGTGAAGGACAGCGCTTGACAGAAATTAAATGTACAGTAAACCCAGGAATCTATACCCTGGGGGACATCCTCATTCCTCCATTATCACATTATGGGACTGATACATAAACTAATAAGCTAGGCTAGCTCCAAAAACATAAAATTATTAGGCTGGAGGCCAAGTATCTGGCTCCATGGCTTAAACGCAGACTTGAAATTGGCCACTAGGGACTTTAGGCAAATTGTAATACCTCCATGCTTTAACTTACTTATCTGAAAATATATTGTGTAGAATAAGACATAATAAAAAGGCAGTCAACATAACAAATTTCACTCTTTGTAGAATTTTGGTGATTATAGAGAATTTTTTAAATAATCTAAAATTGAGTAGGAGTACTTGTCATTTAATGAATTTTACCATAGCCTGGAGAAAAAAGCAAGGTGTCTAAGTAAAGATAGTTATGCTTGTAACGTTGGTTTTGCTTTACTCCTTATGTGCTGTGCAGTGCTTAGCCACTCAGTCCTATCCAACTTTTGGTGACCCCATGGACTATAGTCCACCAGGCTCCTCTATCCATGAGGATTCTCTAGGCAGGGTCCCCTTCCCCAGGGGTCTTCCCAATGCAGGGATTGAACCCAGGTCTTCCGCATTACAGGTGGATTCTTTATTGTCTGAGCCACCAGGAAACCCCTTACTCCTTATATCTCCCTCATTTTTTTGTAATGTTTCTAGGATACTGGTTATTTGTATGCCATTCCTTAGTGATTTTTTAGAAAGTTAATACATTTATTGAATTGCTGAGAGGACTTTTGATTTCTGGCAGGTAAGATGATTCAAAGTTACTCTGCCCCAACACATAAATGGCCAAAGAAAGTAGGAAAAAAAAGTCATCTAACATCCATCAGAGGAGTGAGATNTTTCTAGGATACTGGTTATTTGTATGCCATTCCTTAGTGATTTTTTAGAAAGTTAATACATTTATTGAATTGCTGAGAGGACTTTTGATTTCTGGCAGGTAAGATGATTCAAAGTTACTCTGCCCCAACACATAAATGGCCAAAGAAAGTAGGAAAAAAAAGTCATCTAACATCCATCAGAGGAGTGAGATCACAATATAAACCATTCCCAGTCCCTCCAAATGGGGAAAGATAGGAGGAATACAGAGAAGTATAATTTACCAAAGGAGAGACCCACTAGTAGAAACCTCTGTGGGAAACAACAACAAGGCAGGAAAGCCTGAGTTGTAATTGATACATTACTGAAGTTCAATGTGAATATTAAAAATTACAGGGGGACACAGTCATGAGTGGTGATCCCCATATTTTCATGAGTTTTCACTCCAAGGGTTCCACCAGGTCTTCATGTGACAATCAGAAAACTCCTCTCCAGCTTCCAGCCAAGGGAAGAGGAAAATAGTCATGTTAAAATATCCCAGGTCTGCTCTTACAGAGAGTGCTGTCAAGGTAAATGTTACCAAAACCTAACATACTGGATTGTTTTTTTAAATCAGTTGGACTGAATGGGGAAAAGGAAATGCCCAACTCCAGCTGCTNAGCTTCCAGCCAAGGGAAGAGGAAAATAGTCATGTTAAAATATCCCAGGTCTGCTCTTACAGAGAGTGCTGTCAAGGTAAATGTTACCAAAACCTAACATACTGGATTGTTTTTTTAAATCAGTTGGACTGAATGGGGAAAAGGAAATGCCCAACTCCAGCTGCTTTAGTCTTCTACACAAATTTAGCCTCTTCCACTCATCCTGTCCCATGAGAGGTAGCAGGTATTAAGAAATCATTTTGAAGTTGACACAAGGGCACAGGCTCTCTAGAACACTAAGGCAGAATGACAGCATTGCAGAATACTTCTTTTCCCCGTCTCCCTTAACACACATTAAATCAGTTCACTTCAGTCGCTCAGTAATGTCCGACGCTGCCACCCCATTAACCTCAGCACGCCAGGCCTTCAAGTCCATTACCAACTTACAGAGTTTACGCAAACACATGTCCTTTGACTCAGTGATGCCATTCAACCTTCTCATCTTCTGTCATCCCCCTCTCTTCCTGCCTTAAATTTTTCCCAGCATCAGGGTCTTTTCTAATGAGTCAGCTTTTTGCATTAGGTGGCCAAAGTACCCGAGTTTCAGCTTCAGCATCAGTCCTTCCAATGAACACCCAGGGCTGATCTCCTTCAGGGTGGACTGGTTGGATCTCTTTGGAGTCCAAGGGACTCTCAAGAGTCTTCTCCAACACCACACTTCAAAAGCATCAGTTCTTCAGTGCTCAGCTTTCTTCACAGTCCAACTCTCGCATCCATACATGACTACTGGAAAAACCATAGCCTTGACTAGATGGAACTGTGTTGACAAAGTAATGTCTCTGCTTATTNATAGAACACAAAATTTTAAGGCTACTAGAACACAGGAGAAAAAAATTAGATGACCTTGAGTATACCAGTGACTTTTAGGTACAAATCAAAACGGCATAATTCTTGAAAAAATTGACACACTGGAATGCATTAAAATTAAAATCTGATCTACAAAAGAAATGCCCAAGAGAGTAAGATATACCACAGACTAGGAGAAATCTTTGTGAAATATGATAGACAGTTATTTAAAATATACAAATACTCTTAATTCAACACAGATATCAATCAGTTACTTAAAAAGGTAAAGAGACCTGATCAGACACCTTACAGAATATATACTGATTAAAAAAGCCCAACACTATATGCAATTTATTTGCAGTTAGAGTTCTGCAAATAAAAGTACAATACAATGCATGACCCACTTATAGAATTGTGAAACTCAGAACAGACAGCCAAATTATGATGAGGATCCAGAACAAAAACAAATCTCATTCAGTGCTGGTAGGAATGCAAAGTAGTACACACTTTGCAAGAAACTGCCATAATTTCTTCCAAGTTAAAATTACATTTACCATAAGATCCAGCAGTCATGTTCTTTGGTATTTATCCAAGTGAGCTGAAAACTGATGTCCACATATAACCTAAACATGGATATTTATAGAAACTTTGTGATTGTCAAAACTTGGAGACACCGAGATTCTTTCCACTGGTAGATGGCTAAATAAACTGTAGTGCACCCAAGAAATGGACTTACTTTCAGCACTAAAAAGAAATGAGATATCAAGCTATGCAAAGATGAGAAGGAATATTAAGTACATATTCCTAAGGAAAACAACCCAATTTGAAGACTTTCTACTGTATGAGTTCAGCTACATGATATTCTAGAAGAGGTTAAATTAAGGAGACAGTGAAAATACCAGTGATTGTCAGATGTTGGGGTAAGAGGAAGGATGAATAGGAATCAGAGGATTTTTACAAAAGTAAAAACATTTTCTATAACACCAAAATGGCAGAGAAGTGTTATGTATTTGTAAAAACCCATAGAATATGCAATACTAAGTGAAGCCTAACGTAAACTATGGCTTATGGGAAAGATATGACTGTGCAGGTTCATCAGTTGTAACAAATATGCCATCCTGGTGCTGGATGTGTGTAATGGGGTAGGCTGTGTGTTTGTGGGTGGGTTGAAGCTGTATGGGAACTTCCTGTGATTTCTGCTCACTTATGCTGTGAACCTGAAAGTACTCTAAAAACTAAAGTTTGTTTCTAAAAATAATTGGATACTTTAGATATTATTAAATACCCATTTCTGATAGATTTATAATCCCAGCTAAAATATAAATTCTTTGAGGAAAAGGAGATGGCTTATAATTTTCTTCTTTCTAAGCCTTTATTTATTTATTTATTTTGAATGTGACAATTTTCAAATTTTAAGTAGTAAAATCACAAGAAAAAAGTCTGCCCCCTTCTCTCCAACCTCCCAATGTCCATTCTCTGTCTAAAGGAACCCACAGATTCCCACGAAGCTCTTGGAGGAGAAGGAGGACCAATGCAGAAGTCTGAGCCAACCAGGCATCGAGGCAGGGCTGAGTCCACAAGGCCATTTGCTGACCTTTGCTTGTCCTCTGCCTGCCTCTCCCCAGTCCAGTTTTTCTTTCTGATCCAAGGTACATGGGTCCTTAGGTAGCATATTTTGCCTGAGGAAGCCCCTCCTTCACCCACAGATACGATGGGACTGAGGCTCCAGGTGAGTCAGAAACTGCCAAAGGCCATCGTGAGGACTCTGCGGTCTTCGAGCCTTTCCCTTGATGTTGATTTCTTTTAGGTGATGATCTCATCCAAACTGGACTTCCTAGGTAGCGCAGTGGTAAAGAATCCACCTACCAGTCTAGGAGATGCAGGAGATGTGAGTTCAATCCCTGGGTTGGGGAGACCCCCTGGAGTAGGAAATGGCCGTCCACTTCCATATCCTTGCCTGAAAAATCCCATGGACAGAGAAGCATGGAGGGGCTACAGTTCATGGGGCCCCAAAGAGATGGACACGACTGAGTGTGCGTGTACACACACACACACACACGTACACACCCAAAGTAGAAGCTACAAATACTTAATGAATGAGTATATGGGTAAATGGATAAGTAAAGAAATACAAATTTGATCTTTCCAGATTTTCTAAATATTTGACATACAAACAAAGAAGCAAAACAACTAACGAGTAACCATATCCATTGGAGGACTCATTGCAAAACTGTGCATCTGTCCCTCAATTTCGCAGAGGTAATTGCTATAACAAGTCTGATGTATATCATTCCCATTCACCTTTTTCCCACTCATATATGGATTCCTGTAATATAGGACATTCCTCTTCCATGTTTTGTAAGCTTTATAAAATATTTTTATCCAGTGTCTGCAACTTGCTTTTTCACCAATAAATGTTTGTCAGGTAAACTCATGTTCAGTCGAGTCTTTCTATTGCACTCATTTCCGCTAGTTTTAATATCATTTTTATGATCACACAGTTTTCTTCTGTTTTTAGTGAAAACTAGAAATAACCCTAATTCCATTGTTACTACCATGTTGGAATGAAACATCTGTGTACATTTGATGTAGTCATGTCTAGTAATAGAAATGCTCACTCTTAGCCTGCATATAACTTCATTTTTTAAGTTTTTCCAGATAACTGTCCAAAACGGTTATATAAATTATACCCTTATGATTCCTTTTATAAAACAGCAGTCTAACTTAGCCCTTTTGGCACTGGTATTTGTAGGATATTCTTTGCTGTCAATTTTGTTCAAGGGAGACTATACCTCAAAATTTCCAATTCATTCTTCCATTTCTTCAAGAGGAGGGATTCAATATGACCATATTTCAGTGGGTCCCAACTCTAATTTTATGACCTGAAACCACCAGAGTTGAGTGTCAAAAATATACAAGTTCCTTCTTCCTAACCCTCAACTATTTTGAACACTCTCATTTTAAAACACAGCCCTACTATAAGTGAAAGTTTGGTTTAATGACAAATGAAGGGCTACATTTATCTAAATGTGATCTGTTCTAACAGGATAGATTGCAATCTGGTTCATATGCTCTAGTCTCTCTGTTCTGACAAGCTTAATAAGCTGTTTCGTGGTGATGTGAAATAATATCACCACTGAGCAATAATATGGCTGCTAAGATTCTGAGGTCTTGATAACTAACTATAGCTTTCTGCTAATGCCTCAAATTTACTAAATATATAATGCCTCAACACAATTTAACAATAAAGTATTCAGGTCTTATTTAAGAAAAAAGCCCACATTAAATCATTATTTAAATAAGGATTAATTACAAGAATGGCCCATTCTGGTTTAATGCTGAGGTTACTATTGTTATTCTTCTAACAACAGTTACTTTTCATCTCAGATTTCTTCTGGAAATGGATAACCCCTACGATTATGACCACAAAGCAGGGTAGACAGAAATATACTCTTATTTGACCTTTTGTTCAGTAAGGATTTAAGATGGTTACTAGACTGCTGTTTTTTTGTTTTTTTTCTTTAAGCACATATATAACTTGATGAATTTCCTACCCAAGTTAATACATCCATGTAATTGACGTTCAGATGAAGTGAACATTACTAAACCCTGGAAGTGTTCCTGAGCCTTCTTCCAAACTTTCCTACAAAGTTAACTATTATCACTTAAATTAGAAGACTTTATAATAAAATACTTGTTTAAATAGAACAAGTAGCTTCTAATGAAATCAAGTGAGAAAAGGATTAACTTAGGATCATAAAAGAAGATAGAATAAAAATTATGCACAAAGTTAGATCTCCCGATGCCCTTCCTGTGTCCGTTCAATTACATCCCAAATAGACACTCAGCTCACACTCATTTTCATCTAAAAGAAGTGAGAAATTCAGTAATATGTTGAACGATGTTCTATTACCTTTGCATTATAGAAAATGAGATTCTCCACTCTAGTAGGCAGACTTCTACCCCAAGAAACTCTCCACTGCTAGAGCTTCTCCCTCTTTGGGCACTTATACGTTTCAAGATCCTATATACTCCAGCCGGTGGCAGATCCATGCGCAGAAGCAGGTCACACAGAAGGATTTGAAACAAGTAGCCAATCATTTTGGACCTTTGTCTCTGCCTTGGAGAGATACGGCTGTGTCCAGAGCACCTGGCCCACCGCAAGCTGTACATTCTGGGGCTCTGGTTAGTTGTACTACACAATATACCACTGTGGAAAACGTCACATTTAGCCACCTGAGTTTCATTCACTTGGTGCCATTGCTTACTCCTATCCCCTTTCCTGAGCATCCTTTGATTTCTCTTGTTTGAGAAAAGTATTCCTATTAATCTATTTTAGAGTAACCCTCCTGACTCAATACCATAGCATGATGTCATCCTTCTAAATTAAGTATTTTGGGGGCTAAATGACAGCAACAAAACAACAGCAACAGCAACAACAAAAAAANGTCAAACTATGGCAGAAACCACTACAATATTGTAAAGTAATTAGCCTCCAATTAAAATAAATAATTTTTTAATGAACAGTTGATATATATCTCAAAAATAATAATGTTGAGTTGAAGCATGACCAAAAAAAATCACATTTTATGGAAAATTCTATAAAATGTATTCTATTCCATTATGACAAAAATCATATTAGTTGGTTATTGGGAAATAGAAAGTGTGAATAGAGAGGGTCAAGACTGACGAACTACAAGTGGTTACAAATCAACTTTCAAAAGCTATAAATATGTGCATTATGTTAACGGTGATGGTTCCATAGGTGCATACATATGTCAAAGTTAAATTTTATATGCAAATATGTGCCATGTGTGTCATACCTCAAAGTTGTTAGTAGTTTGTCATAAACTAAGGATGAGTATTGCTAGAAGGGAAATTTCCTCTTAAAAAAAAAAAAAACAAAAAACAAAAAACACACGCACACATTGTTCTCCTGAACATTTCCACATTTCCAATGTGATTTTAGCGCTCTGGCTCTTAAGTCTTCCTAAATGTCATTGTAATAGCCATGCCTCCTGTTTTCTCTATTCAAATGCTTGGACATGTGGAGTTTTGTTGACCCCGGAAGAATTCCTCCTCCAAGGGCTAGCGAAATTCCTAGAGATGGTAAATAGTCTGCCCAGTGACAGTACTTTTCAAATGCAAACAAACTAGTCAAGGGCTTGTACCCATAGCCACTTCCTTGATGGTGCTCTCTCACTGAGCCACTATCTACCTGCCCAGTTCGTTTCAGGATCAGCTATCAGACAGACAACTAGGGACAGCTTCTCTGCCCCAGAGCACTCTGAAATTATACAGACTATTCATTTCTAAAGTTGGTTGATTCTGTTTTATCATTCTTTCCCAAAGAACCTACAAGGAAGGCTTTTGTCCACAGGTACCATCCTTTCTTTACCTCCAGGTCATGGCATATTCCCTTCTCTTTGGAACACTGAATAGAAAAGACTTTTCTGTGTTACTCGTCTCATCTGTGGGTTCAAGTAATAAAATCTGTCAAAGACAGTCATCTTAATTTTGTTAGTCTTCAGTTTCCAACAGAAATATTTATACTTGTTTTCAACATGGATAACCTGTCTAGTTAATGGTATCTCATGGATTAAACTTTAAAAATGGCATATTAACTAATAGTTTTTAATTAACTAATGTCACCAAATGATATTTGGTAGTAAAAGTGATGTATGCATGAAATATTAAGTGATTCATTGAAACAGCCTCCCAAAATAACAGAATAGTAATCATGCTGTCAAAGAATACATACATACATATATATATATATATATGAGACCTTTATAGCCCTTGATTTCGATTTCACAGGCGTGTCATCCAAACTGTAAGATTCACCACCACCTCTCCTCTAACTGTACTACAGCAGCCAGTTTTATAAAAGACAAAGTTCTGAAAACCATTTGTCAGAAGGTTATTAGTGAATTAGGTGCACAGTTGCTAGAATAGCTTAAATGCCTGGGTGGAGAGGTACCCACAAAGAAGTAACTTTTTGGAACTTTGGAGTGTGGTCAGCTGTTTTAGAATATATACCTTACCCTTAATGAAAAAAAAAAAAAGAATCACCAGTAGTTAAAGTATGTTCTTTCCAACTTAATTTTGTCCTTATTTAGAGCTCAAAGGAAAAACTACTCTGAATATGTGGAATTTGACCTTTTTGTACCAATTTTTAGGGTTTGCATTTTCATGAATTAAACATAGAGCACGCATTATTCAGACTTAATGGCTCTTTAAATGTCTGAGTGACCTCCTCTCAACTACAGACATTTCACACATAAATCATTAGACATACATGGTGATCTAGTGCTTAGCACAAGGGTTTAAAATCCTTTCTGACTTCTCTTCTTGGTTCTAATATTTGTGTTTCCATACGATGGTGTGGTTAGTCTACATTCTATCTAGTTCCTCAAGTGTTCACTTCTGGCCAATATTGCCAATCTGATGGAATTCAGAAGCACATAGAATTGATGCTAGATCCTGGGGAAATATGCAGAAAGCATATAACCTATTCCAGGTCTCAGAGTGCTTAGATGAATACTAGAGAAGTAAACTTGTGTCCCAGGTGGCTCAGTGGTAAAGAATCTGCCCACCAGTGTAGGAGATGCATGTTTAATCCCTAGGTTAGGAAGATCTCCTGGAGAAGAAAGTGGCAACCCACTTCAGTATTCTTGCCTGAAAATCCCATAGACAGAGGAGCCTGGCTGGCTACAGTCACGGGATCACAAAGAGTCAGACATGACTGAGTGATTCAGCACACAATAGAGGACAAGATGCAATGATACAACTTTATAATTATATGCTAACTTGAATATAATTTCATGTGTTAGTGAATCCTTTAGTAAAACCTTTAGAACAGGGCAGTATTCAGAATCAGGTTTCCTACATCGGAATTCTCACTTTACCACCAACTAGCTTGACTAGAGGCCTTGGGCAGTTTGACTACTACCTTTCAGTCAAATCTGGTTTTCCTGTCCATGGCATAAGCTTGTTAAGATTAAATGCAATTTTCTATGTAAAGTGCTCAGTATAGAATCTGTTCAAATATATAAGTTTTACTCAAAACCATAAGCACCACACGCAGCCTCCTATTTCAATGACAACCCTATCAGGAAAGGACATCATTCTGTATAAAATTAGGTTGGTCTATAGAAGCAGAAGCCAGAGGGTGGGAGAAGACTCAAACCATAGTTAAGGGGGAAGTTGTCATCATGGTCAAAGTGTGTTGAGACCTCCACAGCACAGGGGAAAAAAAGAACCAAAATATTTAACAATTTATAAACCCTTGAAAAACTTGGAGATAGTTCTACTTTCCCATTCTGATAAATTACACTAAGACTGTGAACCATATTAGAATATTGAGAGGCAAGCTTACATGGAGTTGGCCGCATAACATAGGGGTTAGCATTCCAGTTACAGAGTCATGCTAAATTAAATGAGTTTAAGATATTACTTTGTTTCAAGGAAGTAAAAGATATGTATTGTTTAGAATAATAGCAACAGGGTCAATTCTAGGACTAACATTTTAAGAGTTTACATATAAAATGCTAGTGAAAGTTACAGAAATTGTTACAGGAGAAACAATTGAGCAATCTAGAGATACTATGTAGATGATTTGTAGGGAACAAATGATGCCAAATTTAAAGTATAATAGTTGTATGAAATAGATGCTTAATTACACAATTTAAATAGTAATATTAACAGCTGCTAATACATCTATATTAATAGTATTTACTATGTGCCAGGCTTCCTAATAGGTGATTTCTATATTTTAAGTAATTAAATATTTTTACGCTAGAACAGGATATGTCTTCAGCATGGGTACACAACAATAACTATAAAAGTGCAGCATTACTTGCAAGAGGGGTTCAGAGACAAGAAGACTAAAGAGGTATGCAGATGTTGGTCCACAGTTCTGTGCTTAATATGAGTGGACAAATGGAGAGCTTAGAGCTATCTTCCTCAGTTCCTTGTCAGCAGCATCACCACCACCATCACTGGCATCATGACACCATCCTCATTACCACTACCATTAATATTTTCTGCGTATCTGTTTTGTGCTGGACACATCTAATCCATACCACAAAGTTGGTCAGAACTGTCTCTCCCTCTATATGGATGTCATAAATAATGTTCAGACTAAATAATTAGTTTTTCCAAATTCACGAAAATAAGTCGAAAAATAAAATCAGGATTTGGGTCCATAATGGCAGACTTAAGATTTCACGATTTCCCCTAAACATGACCTGACTTTTAAAGCAAGTGTAAAGGTGGAACTATCATCTCTGTTTTTTTCTTTAGAGGCACCTTTTACTAGAAATAGACAAGATTAGTATACGTGAATCTAAGAAAAAGCCTTTGTAGGGACTCAGCTCTCCAATGAGAAAATAGTCTGTGTCACCAGGATCTCAGGTCTGCTAGTCACAGTTGCAGCAAAATGGGGAAGCCAGAGCTGCTCTGCTTTTGCGTAAGCTATAGAATGAAGGCTCCAGAGACATGTTTGTTGTTATTGTTCAGTTAGCTAACTTGTGTCTAACTCTGTGACCCCGTGTACCACAGCACACTAGGCTCCTTTATCCACCACTGTCTCCTGGAGTTTGCTCAAATTCATGTCCACTGAATCCATGATGCAGTCTAACAACAAAAACAAACTCAACAGTCAATAAAATCATACATATGGGAGCACAAGAGAAGTGAATTCACAAGTCAACATGATAGAGAGATATCCAAAAAGCAATAAGCCCCAAAAAGAGATGTCAGGTGCAAATCACTTCATCTTTGGAAGCAGAATAGGGCTAAATTATGGCCAGCATATAAGTGGGTAAAAATAAGAGCCATACAAATTAATAAACAGAAGCCTCAATAGAAACAGAGGCCAGAAGGGAGAATACACATACCTGTGAATGTAGCAGAGTCCCAACCAGAAGAAAGACTCTTCTTTCCTGGCAAGGACTCAGACAATGAAAAGTCACGGGCTCTGTTTACTGGAGCCCCCCCAACTTTCTCTTCCTTTCTGTAAATGAGTTCTCCTTCCCTTGCCCTGACTGACTAGCCATAATTACAAATCTCTGCTTGCAATTCTCTGCTGATCTCAAATAAACCCATTTTCGCTAGCGAAATATCTGACAATCTGTTTCAGATCAACATCAATTTCCAAACTCTTCTCCATTTCTAATTGGCTTTCCCGAAACAATTATGAACATACACCATCGTCCAGCATTTAATTTCTTTTCAGTTATTTAATGTTTTATGCCACATTTCAAAATAGTTTCTAGTTTGAAGGCAAAACAGTCTTCTTTTACATCCTACTTTTATAAATTTCAGACTAGATTCTCTAAACTTTGGGGAAATACCTTCACGAACACTGGTCATTGAATATTTGCTTTATTCTCTTAAAAGAGGCAAAAATTCCAAAATTAAACAGACACAGGTTTATGTGGTTACTGCCATGTACTCTGTGTCTTTATATAAAGATTAAATGAATAACTTCATTGTTCTTTATGTACCTTTTAAGGTTAATATCAGACACCATGGGTCTAACACAGCACATGGGTATAACACATCAAATGTTTTCAAACAGATAAGTGATCACAAAAACAAGCATTCAGTCACTCCCTTCCACTCTTTTCCTTTGCAGACATTCAATCATTCATAGCATATCTCACTCCCACACCTCTCCCCAAACGCTGCCCCCTTGAGCCAGGAGAAGACTCAGATTCCTCTCACAGATTCATGCAAATACTGCCAACTTATAGAAACTGGCAAGTGGCCTATAACCTCTTTAACATCCTTGAGTCTAACTAGAATAACAATGAAGCAAATAGCTGAAAAGCATGAAAATACTAGATACATGTTGGAAAATGGCTAGAGATCAGAAATGGCTTCCCAATTGAGTTGATATGACAGGAGACAGATGATTATGTCAAAGTTCAATGAAATGAAAATTCTGTTTACAGAAGAAGTGTACATGGGTAGTAAAGAGATAAAGAGTCAGAGAAGCCAGATAATAAATATCTTCGAAAACTGGCATGAAGTTCAAACTATTTGACACAGAGGATTTTAAGGGGACTGGATAAAACATGTTTGCAGGAAAAAAAAGTTTAATGTTTAGAATTAAACATTTATAGTTATTTAGAAGATAAATTTGACAAGGTAAGACCAATTCAAAACTATTATAGGAACATAGGTAAGAGGTAATTGGCATATTCCACAGTGGGAATGGGAAGAACTAAGGTGATTATAACTGGGAATGCCAAGTAGGTCATGTTTAGAAATAATGACATATGTCTAAATACTAAAAAGTGTTTCTCAATATTTTGTTGTCTATGTTCCCAGTTCCTTCTTATCCCACGAGATTCTTAAAGCAAACCAAACTTATCTTTTCATCTATAAATATTTATATTTTCTAAAAGAATTTTTTCAAACATAACCATTATCACAACTGAAAAATACTGACAATTTCCTAGTATCAATTAACATCCAGTTATTGTTCAGAGTCTTCAATATTGTCTTTTTTAAACAGTTGTTTCTTCAAACCAGAACCAAACAAGGCTCCTTTTTGCATGTGGTTAACATATCTCTAAGTCTTGGTGACAATTTACCCCTTCCATTTAAGATACTAAGAGGAGGCAGAATTAGGGACTAAGGGAGGAGGTCATGTACATATTGTGCCCTCCAGTTGACCTAAACTGGACTCAGGCAACTACAGGCTCATCCCCACCTCCTTGTCTTTGCAATATGCATGCTGCCTACACCACTCCCACACTAGAAGCTAGTTCAAGGGCACAGCCTTGAGAGAATAAGGTATTGGCAAGATCACCTAAACTAAATATGTGTCTGAACCAAGTTAAGGACTCTGTATAACCTTTTAAGATTCTGGTGATCTGTTGAAGATATGATCCATTAATTCTGTGGCCACCCAGGACAAGCCAAATAAATTCCTTTGATGAACCCTGCCATTTACTTATCTGCCATGGCCTGTCACTTTGTTCAGTCTTTCAGATTTCCCCTGAGAAACTCCCAAGGTTGTGACTTTTTACCTTTGCATAATAAAGAGAAGGAAGCATAGATTAGTCCATAGACAATAAGAATATAAAAGTTTTCTTTAAAGAGAAATGAGACTACAGCCTGAGAAACACAGATTCAAGAGGCACTTGAATTGTGTTCTACTGGACTATGAAAAGAGAGAGGTTTATAAACCACAAGGGTGCAGTTAGTTACAGGAGTTGTTTAACAATTATAGTTGGAGCTAGCAAGAACTAAGGGTGCTGGTTAAGCAAGAGCTGGAGGGGGTCTGAAATTGTTGCATAAAGTTTACTTGAGACCATAAAGTTATGGCTGGCAGCTGCTAGCAAGACACTGTTTTGGGAATGGTTGGTCATGTCCTCAAGTTTGAGAGAGTACAGAAAACTGAAAATCTTAAAAATGCAACAATGGACCTGAAAGCACATTCACAAAGTATCCGGCTCTATTCTCAATGCCTAAACCACAGTTACTACATTTTGAATCATAAGTGCATCCTTTTAGTGGTTAAAGCAGATGTACAATGTCTGTTTGATGGGCCATAAGACATGCCGTTTTAGTTAACAAAGTTCAAGCCAAATCCAGCATAAATCAGAATTAATTCCCCATATCTTAATACATGAAAATCTTTTCCATCAGAATGTCTGGATTCATGGATTTTATCAGGTTAGATGATAATGCCATTTGTTGACAGAGAAACAATTGGAGAAGTGAAAAGTTGTGTAAGAATGGAAACAATTGCAGTTGATCTTTTCTGAACATGCCTGTGTGGCAAATATGTGCCATAGTAGGGTAAGTATTACCAATGTGTAGCTCAGGAGGTAGATATCAGTTTTTAGTTTTGTAATCTTGAGGCATGAGTTGAGCTTCCCTCATAGCTCAGTCAGTGAAGAATCTGCATGTAATGCAGAAGACCTGGGTCTAGAAGATCCCCTGGAGAAGGAGATGGCAATGCACTCTTGCCTGAAAAATCCCATGGACAGAGGAGGTTGGCAGGCTACAGTCCAGGGGGTTGCAAAGAGTCAGACACAAATTAGCTACTAAACAACAACAGAGAAAGTCTTGCTTGAAATATTTTAACAAATATGGAGCCATGAAATTCAGCCATATAAACAGAATGCTATGACAGAAAGACAAATAATGGATTTTTATTAACAAAGTCTGAAAAGACCTCTTAAGAGGTTAGAAGCTGTCCTCTAAAAACAGGAACTGATAATATGGACAGAGGGGAAGACACCTAGGCCCACATATGGAAGCAATTGTGCAAATGCAGGGAAAGTAAAAGAATAGCATGTGCTTGGTGGTTCCCCCAAGCAGGTAACAATAGGAATTTGATGTAATGATTCAAAGTTTCTTTACGTGTCAAATAGGAATCTCCCCCATATAAATACTACAGTCACCATCTGCCACTATATGGAAGAATATATCTTAATCCTTTCTGACCAAGTTCATTCATCTAGAGAAAACAAGGCATGCTTCTCTAAAGGCCATTCTGAGTTTCCTTTCATCAACTTAATCCCAACCTTATCCAGCATACCCTAGAGAATAGCAGTGAATTGTTACAAATATTTTTTATACCATATATTTGTCTAAAAATAGATGTTAGTATTTCAAAGTCTGTCTTAAGAGGGAAGTGTTAAAACTATTTTAATTACTTAAATATAATTAAGAATATCTTTCTAATTCTAAGTTCTTAAAATTTCTCAACAGGGACTCTTACAATGTCATGGTTTCCCAAGTTGTTACAGAAATAAAGAGCACTTACTCAGCCATAGAACATTTTTAAATCATGATTATTGATCAATTGCTTCTAATCATAACTGAGTCTCTCCTCTTGATTAAAGGGTCTTATTCTTCCTCTTCTGCTACTAATATGAATATCATATCATATGCATTCAAACTAGGCTGATGATCAAGATTTGAGATTGTCTAAAATAAAAGTTGGCAACTGATGCTCAGGGGACCAAATCTGGTTCTGAGGAGAGCTTTACAGGTTCACAGAGATAGCCTTCTTAGTATTTAATTTTTTAAAAAGTAGCCAATATTTAAAGATTAGGATAGTCAAATAAAAAGTTTTGGATGTTTATTAAAAATACAAATATTGAGCCTACATTTTTCCATATTAGCAATCAGCTGTAGATAATAAGAGGCCAACTATTGTACAAAAGTGAAAGAAAGTGAAAGTCACTCAGTTGTGTTCAACTCTTTGCAACCTCATGACCTATACAGTCCATGGAATTCTCCAGGCAAGAATAGTGGATTGGCTAGCCTATCCCTTCTCCAGGGGAGCTTCCCAACCCAGGGATCAAACCCAGGTCTCTCCCAAATATCAGGCAGATTCTTTACCAGATGGGCCACCAGGGAATCCCAAGAATACTGGAGTGGGTAGCCTATCCCTTCTCCAGTGGGTCTTCCCAACACAGGAATTGAACCTGGGTCTCCTGCATTGCAGGTGGATTCTTTACCAGCTGAGCTACCAGGCAATCAGTATTGTATAGGGAAGAACAAATCTGACTCCATTTTTAGATCTGTTCATTTTTACTTTAACTTTTGTGCTTCACTGCCTGTGCCCTACATCTTTTGTAAAATAATATTGCCTGTAACCAGAAAGCGCTCCAAGCCAACATTTCCATATTTTTGGCCTCATTATGCATTTGGCACAGAAACTTGCTATTGGTAACTCTACCACTGTTAAAGTACAGTAAAAAATTGAGACTAAACAAATTCTGAGCACTGAAACCACTTAAGCCATGTAAGCAAATCTAGTTTTACTTTATTTTATGAACATAAGTGCAACTTAGGTTATTTCTTGCAAATGCCTCTGATATTCAAGAAATAAATTTAATTCATCTTTCTAAAATAGTATAAGATAGATCATTTTTAACCATTCCTCCTCTATCTAGAAACCCAAACTATAATTCCCGGTCATTGCAAAGGTTAAAGGAATCTTTCATTTTCACTTTATAAGCCATCCTGTAACATTAAGCCTCTGAGTTTCGTATCAGTTTGGAATATGAAGACATCCAGTTCAAATCGTTCTATGAGTAGACAACAAGTGCTATTTTACCAATCTGGTTTTAATCTTTACCATTTCTGGATCTGACAACCTTTAGATTACACTTTCAAGTTTTCATAACTGCTACTACTTCTGATTACTTCTCAACTTTGAAGCCAAGATATGGTTTTCATCTTATATAGCTGTTACACTTAAATTCAAGAACAGGCATACCCTGAAGATATCAAATGTTTGGTTCCAGACAACTGCAATAAATCAGATATTGCAACAAAGTGAGTAACATAAAGTTTTGGTTTCCCAGCACTTAAGAGTTTACTACAGTTTAAGTTTACAGTAGCATTATGTCTAAAACAATATACATATCTTATTTTAGAAAGCACTATATTATTTTAAAAATGTTTAAATAGTAACAAACATCACATCACCAAAGAAATATAATTTTTGAAATACTATAAGAATTGACAATTCTCACAAAAAATGTGACACAGACACCAAGCAAGCAAATGCTTTTGGAAAAATTACACCAATAGAATTGCTTGATACAGGGATGCCACAAACCTTCACTTTGTAAGTTACACTCTATCTTCATAGTGCAATAAAATGAGCTATTCTGTACTTTTAAAAGCAAAGTAAAATATTTTATTTATGTCTCCAGCAAAAGTGTGAGCATTAAGATAGACCAAGAGAATAAAATGTTATGAAGAAGATTTTTATAATGATGAACCAAGAGACCAGACTTTTCTGTAGCAGTTAAGACTATACCTATGTGCTTAAACGTACAAAGCAAACATGAGTATGTTGGAGGTAGGGAGAAAGGAAACAATCCTGGTTTATACGTTTACTTTATCTGTAAGGGTCCAAGAGGAAAACTCATGCTCTTTAAGGCAGAGTGTTACTATTTAGTTACTGATGAATTGAAAAGGCAGGACATGGCAAGATATATATTACATATGAATGCATATGAGTGGAATGGAGAAAAAAATTACACAGATGAACTCATTTTCAAAGAATAAACAGAGATACAGACATAGAAGACAAATGTATGGATACCAAGAGGTGGGATGGATTGAGAGAGTTGGATTGATGTATACACACTACTAGGTATAGAATAGAGAACTAATGAGAACATACTCTATAGAACAGGAAACTCTATCAAGTGCTCTTTAGTGACCTAAATGAGAAGGAAATCCAAAAAAGAGGGGCTATATGTGTACGCATAGCTGATTCATTTTGCTGTACAACAGAAACTAACACACCATTGTAAAGCAACTATACTTCAGTTAAAACACATACATACACACAAAACAGCTACCAAAACCAGCTACCAAGCCAAAGGCTGAGGAACAATGAGAAGAGATTGAAATTATTTAAATTTGGAAATTCATTCTGCTGCTGCTGCTGCTGCTGCTAAGTCACTTCAGCTGTGTCCGACTCTGTGCGACCCCATAGACGGCAGTCCACCAGGCTCCACTGTCCCTGGGATTCTCCAGGCAAGAACATTGGAGTGGGTTGCCATTCCTGCCAAAAAGAAATTCAGACCTGTGAGAAGAGGTCACTCCTTGAAAGCGTTGATTACTCAAGGCTAAAGTGCCCCCACTTGGCCAGGATCTGGAACTCTGAAGAGGTGCTAGCAGGGAGGTGCTGAAGTCTGAGGGATCTAAAGAAACTAGTTATGCAACCCATCGGAAAGCTCTGTGGGATCAACTACTGACACTTTAACCTGTCACCACCAGAGTGAAGAAACTGCTGGGGTGTTGCTAATAGGACAGAAAGTTGAAAAAGACAAGAAGCAAAAGGATAATAAGAGGCAAAACAGAGAAAACTCTTTTAATGTCAGCTTTCCAGTCCCTTATTACTATTCCCTACCAGATTTAACAGGAATCAGCTAGCAAACCAGAGCTATAGTATGGGTTCTAGCTCCAGCTCAGAGATAATACTCTACCAACTAGCAGTTGCAGTGTTTTGATCTACAAAGTTTTTTTCAAGTATGCATGTCATTTACTATTTTTGACCTTCACAGAGCAGACTTGAGAACATCCATTATGCACATGAAGGAACTGGTTTATATATCCAACATCATATGGGTGGAGGAGTCAGCATTAGAACCTAGCAACTCATTTCATTGTTCGAGTAATCAAAAGATGCAAATCCAACAGGCAACTGGATTCTTAAGGCTGACTGATCCTGTGAATCTCACTCCTGCACCAACAGAAAGCTGGATGTGTGGAAGGCCCTAAATCACAAATGGTAACCACCTGCTGCCCTTCTAAATTAAAAATTTCAGCTGAAGATATGGGACATCAATGAGCAATTGTATACTATTTACTGAAACAATTATCAGTTCAGTTCAGTCACTCAGTTGTATCCAACTCTTTGGGATCCCATGGACTGCAGCACTCCAGGCCTCCTTGTCCATCACTAACTCCCGGAGTCCACCCAAACCCATGTCCATTGAGTCAGTGATGCCATCCAACCATCTCATCCTCTGTCATCCCCTTCTCCTCCTGCCCTCAGTCTTTCCCAGCATCAGGGCCTTTTCAGATGAGTCAGTTCTTCACATCAGATGGCCAGAATATTGGAGTTTCAGCTTCAACATCAGTCCTTCCAATGAACACTCAGGGCTAATCTTCTTTAGGATGGACTGGTTGGATCAATTATATGCCTTTTAAAAACACCTGAAGAGTACAATTCAGTTTAGCACCTCAATATCTCTAGGAAAGGCATCACTCTACCCCAATCCTGCTCCCAGTTAAGGGTACAGATTTTAGTTGGTTTAAAGTATTTCCCTCACCCTGCAACTACTATACAGAATAAATTACTGTGACTTCAGTTAAAAAAAAATTCTTCCTCAGTTAACAGCATTCTTCTTTGCTATTGGCCAAAAACAAATATGATTTAGAAGATACATTTTTTGAACAACTACTAGGTTAGTGGAAACCAGGAACATTTTTCATTTGTTCAACCAATATTGCTCAACCAATTTTAACTGGCAGCCTGGTTTCTACAGATCACTAGTTAGTTAGGTCCTTAATAACTGTTGGTTTTTTTTTTTTTTTTGGCAGGGGGACAGAAGATGCATTTTTATGATTGAGTTTAGCAAGTATTTACCATAACTATGGGACTTACCAGTATCATTACTATTTTAATGTGAACCATGGGACTTCCTTTATTTATTCTCCAAATTTGTGTGCCAAAATACAGATACAGAGTTTTTAACAGTGTCTGCAGACATCTATGCTAATAGTCTGTGAAACAGATTTGAAGAAACACATATTTAAGGAAATAACATCCCTTGGTCCTATCTCCAACACCCTTATTTAATTCTTATTGAAGATCTGCTCGGAAAGAAAAAGTCCACTTACTCTCAAGTTTTCTTTCTTCTTTTTCTTAATTCCCATTTTACTCCCAACACACACACACACACACACACACACACACACACACACACAAACTTAGATTGCTTCTGCTGTTTAGTACACAGCTTCAGTTCTCTTACAATAACAAGCAAACAAAAAACCCACACAAAATTACAGACCAAAATTATGCCAAAGAGAACTTCTCAAAATCTCATATTTTTTAGCAGAGTTGTTTCAAAGGGTAAAAGTAAATCTCAAAATTCCATAACAGACCCTCTCAGCTCGTCAAATATTCATCTCTCTCTTTTCTTCCTATAAAGCCAGGATATTTCTTCCATTCTCTAAAAATGTGCTTATTGTCTGTGACGTGAATGTAGAGAGCAGTCTATAAGGACTGGCATTTACATCACTTTATTTGCAGGCTTCCTTGGCATAGGCCTACCTCAAAGGCGGAAGATATTTGAGGGTGATTATGAGCTTTGCTTTCTGGATGGTAAAGAAAATGAAAACCGAAAAGGGAGCACAGAATTGGCCAAGATAATTACATATTTTCATTCTAAACTGCTTTCTCCTAACACAGGATATTACAGCTAGAAAGGTCATCCAACTCTTACCTTGATACAGTGAAGGAAAAGAGGTGGGAGGGGGTAAATGTCCAGAGCTCACCAGGTAGCATCTAAAGCAAAAGTAAAACTGAGCTCTCCGAAACCCTCTCCCCTGGCCCATGCTGTTTAGTCAGTTATGAGCTGGGTTAGGCTGGAATGATTTGCACGTAGCTATAATCAATGATGCCCAAGCCTAGTTAGTCATCAGATTCACGTAGATTTCTCTTGTACCTATAGTCTTTCAGGTCCTACTCCAAACTTTGTGATAGTTAAATCATGGAGTCTGTTCTTCAATAATCTAAAGTCTATTCCAATGAGTATGAAATCATAAATGTTGGATAACTCTGGAAAAGACCGTGGAGTTTGAGAATTATAAGATATAACTTCATTGTCCCAGACTTGCTTTTATTCTATAAGTTAGTGTAAGAGATGGACATTCCTTGGTAAAGTCAAGGGTATGGTTACTACTTTACACCTAGCTAGACTTTGCTACGTGACCTATGGGAGGCTGCTTAATTGTTTTCAAGTCATATCTATTATGAAAGCTGATTTACAATGACCTGTCTCTGGGTTCCTATAAAAGCCCAATTAATTATTAGGAGAAAAGGTCTTTAACCTTTCAATAAAAATTATTGAAAATTCAATGCTTTTTTAAACAGCATTTTAAATTTCAGCTATGCAAGGTGAAAGAGAAACGTCTATGTAATTAAAAACAAGCAAATAAAGCATAAATAAAACAAAACTAAAAGTCTCATCTACACATGAACCCCCAAAATAACTGGAAGCAGTATTTGAAACATTTAGAGAAGAAACAGATGCTGTGCATTCTAAAATCTATTTCATCCTATGTAGGATAGCTTCTCCTATTTCTTTCTCTTTATCTGTTGGGCCATATCACCTGTTTTTATGAGAATAAAAGACAAATGATATTTCTAGTACAGATAAGAAATGTATATATATATATATATATAAAACAAACTTTGGGGAAATTTACCAACTGGCCAATTATGATTAGAGATGAACTACTATGGAAGATAAAAATAATAAAATTCTAATGAACAAACCAGTAGCAGAAATCTGACTTATAAGTCTGTAATTTTTCTTCTCTTTCATTGAAAGTTTGTAGAATCTAAACTCTGTTAGGAATTATGTGTTTAGAAATAATTCACTTTCCTGGAACTTGGGAGAACAGCTTTCCTTCTGATCAGCTCACATGTCAACATTAGTAGCCACAAAACTTCCTTACTGTGGACCCACTCTGTGTGATTAGATGACAGAATCAACCAAATACTGCGAAATAGTATACAGTGGTGGTAAGGATATGAATTCCCACATGAGACTTTCTGGAACCAAAGCCTGACTCCATCATTTTACCAGGTATATACATCTGGGCAAGTTACTTAACTTCTCTATGCCTCAGTTTAGTCATTTGAAAAATGACAGATGTGATATCTCCAAAATTGAATTTTTTTCAAGTTTTTGATCACATACTGCACGAGGAATACTCAGCAAACTATAAGTGTGAGTAATGGGTAACCAATAAATGGACACTTCATAACGAAGAATATAGAAACACAAACTCTGGAGTAAATTAAAAGTAACTCCAATGAATATAATATTCTAATTTAACCAAATCACTTAACAAATATTTATGGATGTTTTGCTATGTGCCAGGCATTGGGCTATAAGATAGAGGTGTTATAGAAAGGAAGATGGTACCTTCTTGCCTCAGAGAGAAACTGATAAAGGTAAGGTGCACATATCAGGGAGCTCCCCAGTGCCAACATTTTCATAGGAAAGTCTTAATCATGACTGGGAGATGGGTGGGTATCCTGTGATGTCTTTCAGACACATACTTGTGGCTTATCTTTGCTTGCCATAGGAGCCAAGGACAAGCTACCAGAATGGGCTAATAAAATGAAAGAGGTGATTTCTGGCCTCTGCCCTGCCAGATATTCAAAGTGTAACCATGGGCAAGCCCCTCTCCCTCTCTCTGATCTCTCTTTCCTTCACAGCATCTCTCCAAGACTGGCTATGACAATTCAATGAGCTAATTCTTGTGACAAGTACCTTGTGAGTTTTCAGAGGCTGTGTCAATGAAAGGGTAAGGAAAATAAGATAAATTTGATGATACCCACTGAGAATCAATTTTGAGCAAAAAGCAGAACAAAAAGTAAACATTCAGTACCCCCTGTCTAGCCCCAAGATTTCCCTCCGAGCCCCAAGTCTGTCAATACCTCTAATCTCCTCTTTTATTTATGCTGGGCACTAAGCTAAATGCCTTATAAGTATTATTTCCATTAGCCAGCACAGCTGCCCCATGAACTGGGCACTATCGGTATCCCTCTTTACAGACCAGAAATCTGAAGCCAAGGGCCATCAGGTCCACAGTGGACCGAACCAGACCTAGAACCCAGCCTAGGTTTCTCTGATGCTGAAACTTGTGTCATAAACCACTTTCACATTGAATTTCTAAGTTTACACCTCAGGACCCTGAAGCCAGACCAGCTACCTACATGCTGGTCCTTAGGCCTGGACTTCAGGGCACCTGGGGCTGCCCAGTGCAGCCCTTTTCTCCTGTATTAATTTCATGGCTTCTAAGTGCCTCCAAGTTTCCTTTTTGATTGTCAATATGTTCATATAATAAAACTAGATTAAAGCATCTCCCTGTCATTGAGAGAAGAGAAGCACTTATTAAATGGGCCTTTGGTTATTGATGGCCTGTCTTGATGCAGTGAAAGGAGGCATCCCAGAACATTCCACAAGAAACTCCTGACAACTCAGCCACTAACTTTCCACGTTCCCTCAGACAAATAGTTTAACTGTTTTGAGCCTCAGTTTCTTCATCTGTAAAAGAGAACACTGCCTGCCATTCCTACTTTCTTGACTTCCTATAGGGATAAAATTAGATCATGCATATGGAATAGGGTTATAAGCTTTAAAGTTCTACCGTATTAACCATTGCCCTTTAACAGTATCTGTGGTATAATGGAATAATATGGATAAACTGAACTTAAATTCAAGTCCAGACATGACATTAAATACTCTATAATATTATCCAGGATTCTGTTCTATGAACATCATTTCTATAATCAGATAATAGGGGATTGAAAACCTACTTTTTATAGTGGAGTTATAAGATTAAAAATAGAAAAATTGCTTAAAAGTGAGCTCAACACATTATTCTAGTAAATACTATAATTACTGTTAGCAGTTATGCATATTAATTTTCCCTAATTATTAAAAAACACAAATTACAGTATTTGGGCTTATTATCACTTAGAAAATAGACTCAAGATGTGTAGATTTCTTTGGGAGGCTGTTAGAATACAACCTATCTTGAGGGGTGAGGGGAGGGTTGGAGAAGACACAGCAGCCTAAGATGTAAAACCTCCTTTTAGGGGTGGAAGGGCTAGGGAGATTTAAAGCATGGCCACTATTATTGACACAGTCTGCTCTGGGCAAGGGTTAGGCCAGCTCCTGCTGTTTCTCTTGGCAAGAAGTGCAGATCTGCTTTCATTAGGCCTGGCCTTTTCACTCTTGGAAGAGCGGCAACAGCAGCTTTTCGCTGTGAGGGGCCGTGGTAACCATGTTCTTGGAGCAAGACCAAGACTTTCTTGCGATCTGTGTTGCCCTCTCCTTTGATATGTACCCGGGCCTGATGCTTGCTGAAGGCCCTTGCCCTGAAGGCCCCTCCTGAAGGCCCTTGCCCTGTGTGGAATGGGGTGAAGATGGCCCTTCACATGCCTGTGGTCCCCTGTACTTCCAGGTTCCTGATTCCAGAAAAATGATAAGCAACATCGGGTATTCTGAAAGGGATGAAGTAGCCAAAGAGAAAACAAGTGGTCCCACTTAAGAAAGCATAGGTTTATGAGTCTTAAATGGATTTGGAGTTTAGACCCATCACTGTCTAGATTTGTATCTTTAGGGCCATTTTTAAAGTCTCTGGGTTTTAGTTTCCTCATCTGTTCAAAGAGGAAATATAATAGCAACCTGTCTTGGTTGTCCCCTCAGGAATTGCCTGAGTTAATGGATAAAGAAATTAGACTAGCAATTAACTCATTTTGTGTGTTCAACTGCAGTTGCTTTTACTACTGTTTCTTCCCTTTTGCAGATCATAAATGTATGTGGGGACTTTACAGCAAGCTTCTGGCTGCTCTGTGTTGTTCTGAAGAGTTTTCTTTAGCACTTGTGTCAGGCAAGAGGATTAGCTAGAAGCTGTGGGGAATACAAAGATGCTTGCACGGTGGCTCTGTCTTTAAGTAGCTGCCTAGCCAGCTGGTAAGACAGAGCATAAGCAGAGAGTGAGATCCAACAGAAGGAGGTACATATGGGTGCCTGATGAGTGGCCCAGGTGGTGAATGCTACAGGAACTGAGACGTGGGGAAGGTCACTCACTGTGGGAGGAAACTGTTGGAAAAGTTTCTTTTAGTCAGTCAGTCAAGTAGCTGCTCTCATTGAATGTCCATATGGTTCCATAAACTGTGCTCAGATTTAGGTTTAAGCTGGGCCTTGGATGATAAGTAGAAATCTAACTATTACACATTGTCTTCATTTCCTTGGCTGCAATTACCTTATTTTGTTCATCTCTCTACACTCTCCAGCCCTAACTAAAACTTCTGAGCATGTCCATCTATCAGCAGGTTCTACAGGAATTTCAAACTCAATATACTCCAAGCTGAGGACATTATCTTTCTTTTATACATGTCATGACCTAGAATTTTTATTTCAATTCCCATCCCTATACATCCAATAGCCCCAAATTATGAACATTAAAATCAGTTCTAACTATTTTCTCACCCTATGTTTTGCAAAGAACTGCTCAAAAGATAAGCTCAGTTCAGTTCCGTTGCTCAGTCATATCTGACTCTTTGCAATCCCGTGGACCGCAGCACACCAGGCTTCCCTGTCCATCAACAACTCCCAGTGCTTGCTCAAACTCAAGGCCGTCCAGTTGGTGATGCCATCCAACCATCTCATCCTCTGTCATTCCCTTCTCCTCTTTCTCTCTCCTTCAATCTTTCCCAGAATCAGAATCTTTTCCAATGAGTCATTTCTTCATATCAGGTAGCCAAAATATTGGAGCTTCAGCTTCAGTGTCAGTCCTTGCAATGAATATTGAGGACTGATTTCCTTTAGGATTGACTGGTTGGATCTTCTTGCAGTCCAAGGGACTCACAAGCATCTTCTCCAACACCAGAGTTCAAAAGCATCCATTCTTTGGTGCTAAGCTTTCTTTATAGTCCAAATCTTACATCCATACATGACTGCTGGAAAAAAACATAGCTTTGACTAGATGGACCTTTGTTGACAAAGTAAAGCCCCTGCTTTTTTTTTAATATGCTTTCTAGGTTTGTCATAAATTTTCTTCCAAGGAGCGAGTGTCTTTTAATTTCATGTCTGTAGTCACCATGTAGAGTGATTTTGGGCACCAGAAAAATAAAGTTTCTCACTGTTTCCATTGTTTCTCCATTTATTTGCCATGAAGTGATGGGACTGGATGCCATGATCTTTGCTTTCTGAATGTTGAGTTTTAAGCCAGCTCTTTCACTCTCCTCTTTCACGTTCATCAAGAGGCTCTTCAGTTCCTCTTCAGTTTTTGCCATAAAGGTGGAGACATCTGCATATCTGAGCTTATTGATAATTCTCTTGGTAATCTTCTTTCCAGCTTGTGCTTCATCCAGCCCTGCATTTTGCATGATGTACTGTGTATAAAAGTTAAATTAGCAGGATAAAAGCCTTGACACACTCCTTTCCCAATATGAAGCCACTCCATTGTTCCATGTCTGGTTCTAATTGTTTCTTGCCCTGCATACAGATTTCTCAGGAGACAGGGAAGGTGGTCAGGTATTCCCATCTGTTTCAGAGTATTCCACACTTTGTTGTGGTACATACAGTGAAAGGCTTTAGCATAGTCAATGAAGCAGAAGTAGATGCTTTTTTGGACTTCTCTTGATTTTTCTGTGATCCAACAGATGATGGCAATTTAGTCTCTGGTTCCTCTGCCATTTTTAAATCCACCTTGAACATCTGGAAATTTCAGTTCACATACTGTTGAAGCCTAGCCTGGGGAATTTTGAGAATGATTTTATTAGCATGTGAGATGAGTGCAATTGTTCTGTAGTTTGAACATTCTTTGGCATTGTCTTTCTTTGGGACTGGAATGAAAATTGCCCTTTTCCAGTCCTGTGGCCACTGCTGAGTTTTCCAAATTTGCTGGCATATTGAGTGCAGCACTTTCACAGCATCATCTTTTAGGATTTGAATTAGCTCAGCTTGAATTCCATCACCCCACTAACTTTGTTCCTAGTGATGCTTCCTAAGGCCCACTTGACTTTGCACTCCAGGATGTCTGCCTCTAAGTGAGTGATCACACCATTAAGTGATTAAGATCTTTTTTGTATAGTTCTTCTGTGTATTTTTGCCACCTCTTCTTAATACCTTCTGCTTCTGTTAGGTCCATACAGTTTCTGTACTCTATTGTATCCATCTTTGCATGAAATGTTCCCTTGATATCTCGAATTTTCTTGAAGAGATCTCTAGTCTTTCCCATTCTATTGTTTTCCTCTATTTCTTTACATTGATCACTTAGGAAGGCTTTCTTATCTCTCTTTGCTATTCATTCCAACTCTGCATTCAGATGGATATATCTTTCCTTTTCTCCTTTACCTTTTGTTTCTCTCCTTTTCTCAGTTATTTGTAAGGCCTCCCTGGACAACCATTTTGCCTCTTTGCATATCTTTTTCTTGGGGATGGTTTTGATCAGGGTCTCCTGTACAATGTTACAACCCTTTGTCTATAGTTCTGCAGGCACTCTATCAGATCTAATCCCTTGAATCTGTCACTTCCACTGTATAATCGTAAGGAATTTGATTTAGTTCATACCTGAATAGTCTAGTGGTCTTCCCTACTTTCTTCCATTTAAGTCTGAATTTGGCAGTAAAGAGCTCATGATCTGAGCCACAGCTAGCTTCCATTCCTGTTTTGCTGACTATATAGAGCATCTCCATCTTCAGCTGCAAAGAATATAATCAATATGATTTCAGTATTGACCATCTGGTGATGTCCAGGTGTACAGTCATCTCTTGTGTTGTTGGAAGAGTCTCTTATGTTGTTGCTCAAAATACAGGAGTATCCAAACTCTAAGACAAGAAAGATGTTTTCTAAATTATGTCTCTTCCCCTTATTGCCACATGGAGCTGGTGGTGGTGGTGGTAGCGGTTTAGTTGCTCAGTTGTGTCCTACTCTTTGCAAGCCCATCATGCTTCTCTTTCCATGGGATTTTTCAGACAAGAATACTTGAGTAGGTTACTACTTCCTCTTCCAAATGATCTTCCCGATCCAGGTATCAAACGTGTGTCTCCTACATTTCAGGCAGTTTCTTTACTGTTGAACCCAAGAGCTCCTGGGAATTAAGAGATGGATTGCCTTGGGAGAGGGGCAAGGGTGTCACGTTTTACAGCTCACCATAGTCAATGATTTAAATTTTTATCACTTAAACAGTAAAGAGTTGTTCTGAATTTTTAACCTGTGCTTCTTAAATCTTGCAGAACCTTTGTCTGTAGAATGTGGTCATGGCCTGAACTGTAGGAATAAGAGGAAAGAGAATGCAAATGGGGCAGGAAATAAGTAGAACATTATGTAGAAGTGTATAAAACAGAAGTTCACAGGCAACACCCCATAAACATTTTTGAAAGAGAAGGTGTATATTGCATATGGAGTATGCTCTTGAGATAGTCTGTAGACAAAGTTAACTACCTTTGAACTCCCTTATTATACAACCGTTTAATATCCCTATAACCATAAAAGTAAACTTTCCTTATAATTAGGGTGACATTATAATTAATCACCCAACTCAGAATATTTTTGAAAGGGAAGGAAGGTTCTTTTAAATCTAATACAGAATAACAAGCATAAATTGCGACTCTCTTGGGAAGCCAGCATATGAGTTTACTTTACTTATAATGAGAGGTGGTGACAACCTGTAATCTAAGCCAATTTGTTTAAGTTCCAGGAAAGATAAATTTAGACTTATTTCTGTACTCTAGAAAATAAAATGTAAGTATGTAAAAAAAAAGTCACTACTTTATTTTTTTTCCTCCTGATTATGAAAATAATTCTGAGGCTTATTCAAGTTATTTGACTTTTTTATAGTGTATAATGATGGGAAAACACTTACTATAGAGGATTCCTCTAGAAAATACTCAGATATTTAATACACTCACTCATTCATTCATCTACTTTTTCAGTAACTATTTAGTGGGTACTTAATACATACCAGCCACAGTGCTAGGGCATATACAAATTATGGCCATGACAGAAATATATAAAGAACTTTAGGTGAAAAAGTTTGAAGGACTAGGGAGGACCTCTTTGAAAGGGCTAAGAAAGCAAAACATTAGCAGGAGGGGAAAAGATTCACTGTTTATTTTGGATTAAGTGAAGATGGAGCAAGTATTTTGAAGGACAAGGGTGGTTGGGTCCAGACATTGAAAAGCTGAGCACACATACAATTCCCATGATGTATGTACATGCTACTTTACATGGTAAAAGGGACTTTCCAGACAGGATTATTTGCATAGCCTAATATAACCACAAGGCCCTTATAAGAGGGAAGAAGGAGGGTCAGAGTCAAAGAGATACAAGGATAGAAGCAGAAGTCAGAGAGGAGAGAAGATGCTGCCCTGTTGGCTTTCAGCATGAAGGAAGGGGCAGTGAGCCAGGAGATGCAGACAGCCTCCCATCACAAGAGCAAAGCAGGAAAGCAGTACTTCTTTAGAGCTCCCTGAAGGAACCAGGCTCGCCAACACTTTGACTTTAGTCCAGGGAACCTGGTTTCAGACTTCTGATCTCTAGAGTAGTGAGAATAAATTTGTGGGTTTTAAGCCACTAAGTTCTTGATAATTTATTATAACAATGGAAAACCAATATACTGACTGCAAAAAAGGGACATTATATGCTGCTACCAGTCAAAATTCCATGGACACCTTGCTTCAAATACGGCTTGAGCCTGGTGTTCAAGCACCATCACCACTCTTTCTTTGTATTCTCATTCTTTATCTCATAACTCACTCTGAACAGGTACTCTGAAATTTCTTTGTATACTACTCTTGTTATTATAATCACACATTGTATACAGAGTAGCTTCTTGCTTTCAGGTGATTAATCAGAAGGAAGTCTTTTTCAGTCTGAGAAGACATCACAAACTTCTACTACAGGAAAGTGAAAGATCATGAAAATATAAATGAAAAACAAGTGGTAACTGAGAGAAAATGGGGAAATAATGAAAAAAATAATGAAATAGAAGATAGACTATATGGAACATGGATTTTCACCAATAGCCACTGATTTTTTAGCAGGCTTTTATTAAGCATCTAATATTTCCAACATCAGGGTCTTCAAATGAGTCAGTTCTTCACACCAGTGGCCAAATTATTGGAGTTTCAGCTTCACCATCAGTATTTCCAATGAACAACTAGGACTGATCTTTAGGATAGACTGGTTGAATCCCCTTGCAGCCCAAGGAACTCTCAAGAGTCTTCTCCAACACCACAGTTCAAAAGTATAAATTCTTTAGTGCTCAGCTTTCTTTATAGTCCAATTCTCACATTCATACAAGTCTACTTTAAAAAACATAGCTTTGATGAGGCAGACCATTGTTGGCAAAGAAATGCCTCTGCTTTTTAATATGCTATCTAGGTTGATCATCGGAGAAGGAAATGGCACCCCACTCCAGTACTCCTGCCTGGAAAATCCCATGGATGGAGGAGCCTGGTAGGCTGCAGTCCATGAGGTCGCTAAGAGTTGGACACAAATGAGTGACTTCACTTTCACTTTTCACTTTCATGCATTGGAGAAGGAAATGAAAACCCACTCCAGTATTCTTGCCTGGAGAATCCCAGGGATGAGGGAGCCTGGTGGGCTGCCATCTATGGGATCGCACAAAGTTGAACACGACTGAAGTGACGTAGCAGCAGCAGTGGCAGCAGGTTGGTCATAACTTTTCTTCCAAGGAGTAAGTATCTTCTAATTTCAAGGCTGCAGTCACCATCTGCAGTATTTTGGAGGCCCCAAAATAAAGTCTGCCACTGTTTCCAATGTTTGCCCATCTATTTGCCATGAAGTGAGGGACCAGACGCCATGATCTTAGTTTTCTGAATGTTGACTTTTTAACCAACCTTTTTTACTCTCCTCTTTCACTTTCATCAAGAGGCTTTTTAGTTCTTCCTCGCTTTCTGCCATAAGGGTGGTGTCATCTGCATATCTGAGGTTACTTATATTTCTTCCAGCAATCTTTATTCCAGCTTGTGCTTCATCTAGTCTGGCATTTCACATGTTATACTACTGCATATAAGTTAAATAAGCAGGGTGACAATATACAGCCTTGACACACTCTTTTCCCGATTTGGAACCAGTCTCTTGTTCCATGCCCAGTTCTAACAGTTGCTTCCTGATCTGCATACAGATTTCTCAAGAGGCAGGTCAGGTGATCTGATATTCTCATCTCCTGAAGAATTTTCTACAGTTTGTGGTGATCCACATGATCAAAGGCTTTGGCATAGTCAATAAAACAGAAGTAGATGTTTTTCTGGAACTCTCTTGCTTCTTTGATGATCCAGTGGATGTTGGCAATTTGATTTCTGCTTCCTCTGCTTTTTCTAAACCCAGATTGAACATCTGAATATTCATGGTTCATGTACTGTTGAAGCCTGGCTTGGAGAATTTTGAACATTACTTTGCTATCGTGTGAGATGAGTGCAATTGTGTGGTAGTTTGAACATTCTTTGGCATCGCCTTTCTTTAGGATTGGAATGAAAACTTACCATTTCCAGTCCTGTGGCCACTGCTCAGTTTTCCAAATTTGCTGGCATATTTAGTGTAGTACTTTCACAGCATCATCTTTTAGGGTTTGAAATAGCTCAACTGGAATTCCATCACCTCTACTAGATTTATTCGTAGTGATTCTTCCTAAGGTACACTTGAATTCTCATTCCAGAGTCTGGCTCTAGGTGAGTGATCATACCATTATGATTATCTGGGTGGTGAAGATCTTTTTTTATAGTTCTTCTGTGTATTCTTGCCACTTTTTCTTAATATCTTCTGCTTCTCTTAGGGCCATACAATTGCTGTCCTTTATTGTGCCCATCTTTGCATGGAATATTTCCTTGGTATCTCTAATTTTCTTGAAGGGATATCTAATATTTTCTATTCTATTATTTTCCTCTATTTCTTTGCATTGATCACTGAGGAAGCCTTTCTTATCTCTCTTTGCTATTCTTTGGAACTCCGCATTCAAATGGGTATATTTTTTCCTTTCCTTCTTTGCCTTTGCTTCTCTTCTTTTCATAGCTATTTGTAAGCCCTCCTCAAAGAACCATTTTGCTTTTTTGCATTTTTTTTTCTTGGGGATGGTCTTGATCCCTGCCTCCTGCCCAGTGTCATGAACATCCGTCCGTAGTTCTTCACACACTTAGTCTATCAAATCTAATCCCTTGAATCTATTTCTCACTTCCACTGTATAATCATAACGGGTTTGATTTAGGTCATACCTGAATGGTCTAGTGGTTTTCTCTACTTTCTTCAATTTAAGACTGAATTTGGCAATAATGAGCTCACGATCAGAGCCACAATCAGCTTCTGGTCTTGTTTTTGCTGACTGTATAGAGCGTCTCCATCTTTGGCTGTAAAGAATATAATCAATCTGACTTTGCTGTTGACCACCTGGTGATGTCCATGTGTACAGCCTTCTCTTGTGTTGTTGGAGAGGGTGTTTGCTATGAGCAGTGTGTTTTCTTGGCAAAAGCATTAGCCTTTGCCCTGTTTTATTCTGTACTCCAAGGCCAAATTTGCCTATTATTCTAGTAGTTTCTTGACTTCCTACATTTGCATTCCAGTCCCATATAATGAAGAGGGCATCTTTTTGGGGTGTTAGTTCTAGAAGGTCTTGTAGGTCTTCATAAAACCGTTCAACTTCAGCTTCTTCAGCATTACTGGGTGGGGCATAGACTTGGATTACTGTGATATTGAATGATTTGCCTTGGAAATGAACAGAAATCATTCTATTGTTTTTGAGACTGCATCCAAGTACTGCATTTCAGACTCTTTTGTTGACTATGATGGGTATTCCATTTCTTCTGAGTGATTCTTGCCCATAGTAGTAGATATAATGACCATCTGAGTTAAATTCACCCATTTCAGTCCTTTTTAGTTCACTGATTCCTAAAATGTCAACGTTCACTCTTGCCTTCTCCTGTTTGACCACTTCCCATTTGCCTTGATTCATGGACCTAACACTCCAGGTTCTTATGCAATACTGTTCTTTATAGCATTGGACTTTACTTCCAACACTAGTCACATTCACAACTGGGTGGTGTTTTTGCCTCCATCTCTTCATTCTTTCTGGAGTTATTTTCCATTGGTCTCCAGTAGAATATTGGGTACCTACTGATCTGGGGAGTTCATCTTTCAGTATATAGTATAGGAATTCTTGTTTTCTTAAAACATATAGTATAAGAATTCCTTTTTATCATTGTCTACTATTTCATTTTAATGATTTGTATTCAATGAAAGAGAGCGTGTAAGGTCTAGTGTGAAGTGGGGGGAGGGCACTAAGACATCCTTGATGGTCACAAGGCCTACTTTGCAAGCAGAGAAGGGAGGGAAAGTATGTGGCCCTGGGACAAAATCATGTTAGATCAAAGTCTGGTCAAGCAAAGCTTCTTTTTAAGGAAAGCTTCTTGAAAATGTGATATCTGGATTGGGGCAAAGGACAATGTCTGGTACAATCTGAATGCAGATTTCAGAGAAGGTAGCAAGAAAAGGGAGTTGAAATAAGGACTGGGGTAAGGTCCCAGTGTTACTGAATGAGTTCGTTTGAGGTCAGTCTTTGTGTTTGATAATGAGATTTGAGAGTCTTAGATCCTCCCTGTGGTTTGACCCAGTTAATGGCTCAGAGTAAGGTCTTCAGGCTCATCCATCATGACAGGAGAGCGAAAACTGTCCCAGGTGGAGTTCAGAACCTCGAAGCCAGTCTGTCTTCTCTCAGAACAGGAAAGTTTCTTCTGGTGAGACAGTTGTTCAGAATGTCACATTGATTCCATGTGCCCAGGCCCTATTGAATAGGGGAACAGACAGAAGGTACATTTTCTGCAATAATCACACACATCTTCATTATTTCCCAAGAAGGATGAGGGAAAATGAGCTGCAGCTCCTTGCAAACGAACACAATTCTTCTAGCCTATAGATGAGCACATATTCATTCCAGTCAGAGAAGTGGTCCCTGAAAGAATTTAAAATACCCCTTTCACATTTAAATTACAAAAGCTAGTTAATTTGGCTAATTAACTCTTGGTGGTGAAATACAAAAAAAGTCTAAATTTTGCTTCTCACATATGAGTTCCTGATAATAGTCATCAATCTCAAGGGAAAAAAAAAAAGAAAAAAAAAAACTCACCCCAGGTAAAAATAGCATTGTCATAAGAAGAGAAACTTCAAAACAACTTTTTTCCTCAAATCGCTATATTGAATATTTAAAATAAATTTGTTGAAAGAAAATCTGAACATGAAAATCAATGAGGAAATGAACACAAAAACCAATCATACTCCCTCCACCTAAAAAAGAACCTCTGTAGACATTCTGGGTAAGTCCTTACAGTGTTATCCACTACATATGTATTTCCTATTAAAAATACTCTTGTGCTCTGCTGAAATACCTTTAAATTTGTCTAAAAATTAGATTAAAATAATCATTTTCATATTATTATACTACTATAACATCATACATTTAAAAAGTGAATATGTTTTAATGTAAACTGCTTAGATGCACACATTCATAATTTAACCCACTGAAAATTGTGGCAGGAGAGATGGTAACAGTTCCTCATTCATTTTGATGTATTTCTTCAAACCTTTCTGGCCCAGAAGCATCGAGATGTCTTTGAAAGTGAAAGTGAAAGTGAAATTGCTCAGTCGTGTCTGACTCTTTGCAACCCATGGACTGTAGACTACCAGGCTTCTCTGTCCATGGAATTTTCCAGGCAAGAATACTGGAGTGGGTTGTCACTTTGCTCAGGTATAAAAGCATGATGAGCAATGGCTTCCAACATGTTTAGAAAATGACAGCCTAAAACAAACACCTGAACAAACTAACAAACAAGAAATAAAGTTCAAGTAACTTCAAAGAGTGTCCTTCTGCAGTGATAGGGGGACTCTAAACTCCCCTATCATCACCCTTGATTGTAACTGAATTCTTCAAGAGTTTTCTTTCTATCTGGGGCCATTAGAGGAAGAGCTACAGCTCTAAAAGTCTGACCTGAAGGCAGGTGACTAGTGGGAACACTCCCAGGGCTGCACATTAACTTCACAAAGAACATTTAATGATTTAAAATAGCATGTGTTTTTATAGTACTTTTTTTCTTATAGCAGCTAACATACTGGGCTACAGATTTTAACGTCATTTGAATTTGGATTTGTATGAGAGTAATAGGTATGTTCCTATAAGGCTGTAGGTGATTTAGAATTTAAAAAATTGAATTATACTTAAAATATACAATAACAACTCAGTCTTTGAAGAAACCCTGCAGTGTATCCCTTGGAATTTCAAAGAATCCTTGATTCTGTGAATAACTACGGTTCTTGAAAACTTGCTGCATTGCTTGTGTCATTCAGCATTTTCATACTGAAGGAGGGTAGTCCGTGGTTTTTTTTTAGGTCCGTTTAGTTCATTAATATTTATGAGACTCTTCATTTTAAAAGGTAAGTCTTTGTTTCTTTTGTACCCACTGAGATTCTTTCCTGAAATGTGATTATTTTCAGTTGGCATCACTGTTAATATCATGCTAAATATTTCATATATTCATATTATAGATTATATTTTGGAAAGTAGATTGAAAATGGAGCCAATTAGCACACCTATTTACCATGATTTGGGAGCAATGCAGAACTGCGGTTACTATCACATCAACAAAGATATCCTGATTCCCGACTGTGAGAGGACAAGGACATGCTCATACAAAGGAAAGCATCAGAGACACTAGAGGGGGGTTAAGAACTAACCACACAAAGTCAGTTCTTAGATGTATTGATTTTTACATTATTTGCTTCTGTTGGAAAAAAAAAAATAGACAAAAGAGAAAAGATGAGCATAGAAAGACGCCAGAAAAACATATCTTTTAGAAAACTATCATGTACAAATTATTCAATGAATAGTTGGCATTTAGATTTATTTATGGAATAAACTTAAAAACAGAGAAACCATTGTAGAATTTTTTATTATTTTAGAATTATGCTACCATAAATACACAGATTTCTATTGAAATGAGTCACATTTCTTCCAGTCCATTATGAAGAATGCAAAGTATCCTTAACAGTGTGAGAGTTCAAGAAGTGTGCCTAGGATACTGTGGACCATACCTGACATTGAAGGTTGAACAAAAACTAAAACATTTTATACTTTGATTATAATATTAGAAAAAAATAATATATGAAACAGCACATTCACCCCCAACCCCTGTTACTGCTGCTAAGTCGCTTCAGTCATGTCTGACTCTGTGTGACCCTAGAGATGGCAGCCCACCAGGCTCCCCTGTCCCTGGGATTCCCCAGGCAAGAACACTGGAGTGGGTTGCCATTTCCTTCTCCAATGCATGAAAGTGAAAGTGAAGTTGCTCAGTCACATCTGACCCTCAGCGACCTCATGGACTGCAGCCTTCCAGGCTCCTCTGTCCATGGGATTTTCCAGGCAAGAGTACTGGAGTGGGGTGCCATTGCCTTCTCCACCCGCAACCCCACACTACATCAACAAGATAAATCAGTTTCTAGCTGGGAATTGGACCATAAAGAAGGCTGAGCGCTCAAGAATTGATGCTTTTGAACAGTGGTGTTGGAGAAGACTCTAAAGAATTCATTGGACTGCAAGGAGATCAAGTCAATCAATCCTAAAGGAAATCCATCCTGAATATTCTTTGGAAGGACTGTTGTTGAAGCTGAAATTCCAATACTTTTGGCCACCTGATGTGAAAACCGACTCAGAGAAGATCCTGATGCTGGGAAAGACTGAAGGCAGGAGGAGAAGGGTTGACAGAGGACGAGATGGTTGGATGGCATCACTGACTCAATAGACATGAGTTTGACCAAACTCTGGGAGATGGTGAAGGACTGGGAAGCCTAGCATGCTGCAGTCCATGGAGTCACAATGAAGCGGACATGACTGAGCGACTACACAAAAACAAAACCTGGGGTTTGGCTGCAGATTTATCCCAGATCATGTGTCCTTTCTCCCCTCCTGCATGGTTTCATCATCAGTTGCCAGAGGAGGATGCTACCTCACATAAAGCCTTTCTTCTAATCATTGTGGGGCTTTGGGCAGTCATGAAGCAGCACTTGCATCCAGACAGACTGTGAGTCTTCCCAGTCAATGCGAAATGCATTTATACTATATTTTTGGTTGGTCAAACATTACATTACATCATATGGAAAAAACCCCAATAAATTTCTTGACCAACCCAATACTTTCTTTTGACAAACCCATAACAGTTACATATATATATATATATATATCCAGTGTTATGAATCTTCAGTTATTTCTGATTCTTTTGCATAAGCTCTGTGAGCCCTATGATTTGTTTACCTTTGTAAATCCTGTCAACCAGGCAGACAACTGGGAAGGTAGGTGCTGCAAATGGATAGCTACCTCTAATCAAGAGAAAACATTTTCTCTGGAAGCCCAGAACAATGATATGGAGCAGAGCAGAGCAGCGGGCCCATGCCAGGGCCTTAGGAAGAACAACTGACTGAAAATTTCAGCCTAGAGGCCTGGCAGCACTGACCTCAGAAGGAAATAAAGACCCAGTTTTGGGGGTCATATTATGCCTAGAGCCTAAGATTATCTCACAACTTGAGAATGGCTTGATTTAAGGCTAATTCCATTCAAAATGTTTGATACCATTCCTGATAGGTGCTTATGGCAACTCCTTGAAGTCATGGGCTATATATTGAATGTTCCTAACTGATGTATCAATGTTCAATATATGGGTGGACTCCAAAAGTCATGGGCTATATATTTAATGTTCTTAACTGATGTATCAATGTTCAATATATGGATGGACTCCAAGTGTGTGGGCTGGTGGACTGTTGTGGACTTAAAAAAAAAAAAAACCTTTAGTACAGAAGGAATAACTAGTGTAGTATCTTTTAAGCTTTACTCTTACCCTCAACCAGATGTGTCCAAATAAGTGAATCAGAGATTCTGAAAGTTTCTCAGGGCTTCACTCAATGGTCTGGTGCTGGGGTCCAGCCCCGGTGGATCCAGGGTGATTCAAAGGAAAGATGGATAGGTGAGGAAAAACTTATTTATTTAGAAATATAAGATTAGATTAGGAAATAATCGTATAGTAGGAAAAATTAGTGGAGAAAAGAGGCTGAATAACTTGAATTATGGGGAAAACNAAAGTTTCTCAGGGCTTCACTCAATGGTCTGGTGCTGGGGTCCAGCCCCGGTGGATCCAGGGTGATTCAAAGGAAAGATGGATAGGTGAGGAAAAACTTATTTATTTAGAAATATAAGATTAGATTAGGAAATAATCGTATAGTAGGAAAAATTAGTGGAGAAAAGAGGCTGAATAACTTGAATTATGGGGAAAACCAATAAAATCTCAGGACAAGAGATTTGCACCCTCTACGTTGGGCCACCGGTGCCCACTTGAATATCTAAGGGTGCCCCACCTTGGGATCCCTTTCACACCGATCTTAAAAAGCCAGGACAAGTAAGTAAACGTGGTGAGCCTCCCTGTTCCAGATGGGAATTTAGCCGGAAAAGGAGAGGGAAAGAGAGGGAGAAAGGAAAGAAGAGAGAGACATGAGGGGAGCCAGATTTCCAAGAAACTAGTTCAAGAGACTAGTCCGAGAAACTGGTCCATCCTTTATTATTCAGAAAGCTTTTTATACATAAAGATCAATGGGTAACACAAAGTTATGCANTGCAAATAATGAGAATGTAGAGGAGGGAATGTCACATTCAACCTGAACCTGCACACCCACAATATTCTCACTAAGTGAAGAGTATCAGAGAAAGAAAATGGGAAAATATATTTTAAAAAGACTTCATCAAAGACATCTATTCATAGCCAGTAAGCACATGAAAAGATGCTGAAAATCATGTCATGAGAAAAATGCAATTTAAATCACAGCTAAATACCACTTCACACCTACCAGAATGATTAAAATAAAGAGACATGTTTGAGAGAATCTGGAGAAACTGGAACCCTCTGCTGAGAATATCAAAGGCACAGTTACTTTGATAGCTTCTGAAAGAGTTAAATATTATATAAACTCATCATAGTAACCACTTATGGTGACAATTGTGTTTATATGACATGTCCTAAAAAGGAATACCTACAGAAACAAAATGTAAAGACTGGCTGCCTGGGGCTAGAGGTAGCAATGGGAAGTGTATGCAAATGGGCACATAGGATCTTTTGGGGGGAGATAGAAATGTTCTAAAATTAGATTGTGGTAAAAGTTGCATAACTGTAAATTTTCTGAAAATCTTTGAAATTATACATTTAAAATTGGAGTATTTTATGGTATGTAAATTATATCTAAAAAGCATAAGATTAAATTAAATAACTGTGTTATAATCCAAATGTTTGTAAAAGCAAAAATGAATTACTTCTCTATCTATATCAAACCAAAGCTGAGCCAAAAATGTCAAATGTATATTAATACCTAAAAACTACATATTCATATAACTACACATATATTTAAAACTACTAAAAACTCTTTGCAGTATTTTGATGGGTTTTGCTTTGAAAAGTTTAGAGTAATGTAGCAAACTAAATTTAATATTTAAAAAGTGACTACTGTTTTTCTCAAAGCAATTCCATCATAATCATCATTATTATCATATTTAATAATCATTGTATGTATTAACCTAACAAACAATGAAGCCGTGGAACCCATTCAAGGACACTTGTGGATGTAATAACCTAAACATTCATCTGACATCTTCATTCAAGATATCTCTTCCAAGATTAGAGAAGGATTACTTCCTGAGGCAGCACATTTAATGGCACTCTGAATCCCAGGAAAACATTTTCAAGTTTCTAACAAATATCTTTACTTGCATGATCTAGAGCAATGTTTTCTGATAAAACTTTCTGCAATAATATAAATGTTTTATAATCTATGGTCCAATATAATGACCACCCCCTAGCAACATGTTACTGTTAAGAACCTGAAATGTGGCTAGTGGACATGAGGTCCTAAGATTTAATTTTAATTAATTCTAATGAATTTAAATTTAAATAACTGTGTATGGCTAATGGTTACCATATTGGATAGCACAGGGCCAGAGGTCCATCCAATTTAAATGAATAAGGAAAACTGAAGTCTTACTCCTTCTTGAAAAATCTACTTATTCTCTTGTTGTACTCCCCATCTCAGTGAAAGTTACAATCATTCATCCATTCCAGAAATCTTGAAGTCATCCCAGAGATGACTTGCCATCTGCTTGCCATCTGTCATCCAACCCTAGAAATTCTCTACCTTCAAAACGACTCTTCGTGTCTGCCCTCTGTATTTCACTGCTTCATGCTTCATTCTTTTTCATGCTTTTTTATTTCTCACCTCATCTTGTACCAGTCTGTTTTGTCTCTGTGTCACTTATTTCACTAGCCTATACCCTCTGTCTCTCCATGACTGCTGCAGTAACTTTTACAAGGCATGTCTGAAAATGCCTCCCTACTCTTGAAATCCTTCAGTGCCCTCCATTGTATTCTAGACATAATCTAAATTTTATTTGAGCTTCTTCATTACGTGGCCTCTCCTGTACTTGTCATTACTCAGCTCTGCTCCCTCACACCATTTGCACAGGTTGTCCTCTTATATTCTATTATAGACTGTCTTCTATGTTTTTATAGGGAAGGCAGGAATCACAGACAACAAGAATAGGTGATCCAGATGCAGACTATGGGGATTTAAATGTTTGGTCCCCCACTTAGCTTCTCTTAGGTCACACTTCTTAAGCTGTAAAAGTGGGATAATAACAGCAAATACCTCATAGAGTTAACAATATAATGCTCATAAAGCATAAACTTGTGTCTGAGGTTAAGTGTGCATTCCATGAATATTTGCTATTGTTATTAATGTTCTTGACTTGTCCATCTTATGGATCACTATTTATATTTCAAGATTCGGATACCACATTGCCAAAGATATCATTTGTAATGGCCTTCTTTCTCCCAATCAATTTGTCATCCTAAGCTATAATTCTCTAATTAAATTGGCATGCAGTTTTATGACTCAATGTATAGGGGATACTGTTACATTTTTATATTTACCTCTTCTATGAAACCTATAAACATCTGAGAGTAGGAACTATGGTTCATTCAGGAGAACTCACTTGTGCCAACATCTAATCTACTACAGATATTCAATAAATATGACCTTCCCATGTGAAGTTAGAAAAACAGTACAGTTTTTTAGGGATGAGCATGTTGTGGTTCAGTTGCAAAGTCATGTCTAACTCTTTGTGAGCCCATGAATTATAGCATGTGAAGCCTGCTAGAGGGTAATCGCTCAATAAGCTTCCAGGTCAGTTGTTGAAATGTGTAATCTACTGGTACTCTGCTTTAATTACATTAGACAACCTGCAACTTGAGCATCGAACAAGGTCCCTAGATCAAAAATCGAAATGCAGCCAAACTTGGGTCAGACTAGGTACAGCTGATTTTACTCTAGGCTGTTCATTTAATTCCAAAACAAGTCTTCATCAGAATCCTAACTGGGGAGAAAAACACTAACTATGAATTTTCTCTGATATATATAGCCTCTAAGAAGTCAACATGTGAGCAGATATGAGAGGTTACCCTCATCAAGTCAAGATATAATTTCCTCACTTTTATAGAAGATGTTATCTTGCCAAAGTAGCTCGAAACTCACCCCCTTACCAGTTTTGAAATGTTTCTCTTCTACCATAATTACACTGCCATAGTGAAGGATATTTTATTGAAACCTTAGGTGGTTAGTTCTATATATTAACAAGATTAAGCTATGTTTTTCATTCGCTAAGTCATGTCTGATTCTTTGTGACCCCATGAATGGCAGCATAACACAATTCCCCGTCCCCTTCACTATCTCCCTGAGTTTGCTCAATNCCATAATTACACTGCCATAGTGAAGGATATTTTATTGAAACCTTAGGTGGTTAGTTCTATATATTAACAAGATTAAGCTATGTTTTTCATTCGCTAAGTCATGTCTGATTCTTTGTGACCCCATGAATGGCAGCATAACACAATTCCCCGTCCCCTTCACTATCTCCCTGAGTTTGCTCAATTTCATGTCCACTGGGTCAGTGATGCCATCCAAATGTCTCAATCTCTGTAACCCTCTTTACCTCTTGTCTTCAATCTTTCCTAGCATCAGGGTCTTTTCTAAGGAGTCAGCTCTTCGCATCAAGTGGCCAAATTGTTTGGGCTTCAGCTTCAGCATCAGTTCATCCAGTGAATATTCAGAGTTGATTTCCTTTAGGGTTGGCTGGCTCCATCTCCTTGCAGTTCAAGGGACTCTCAAGAGTCTTATCCAGCACCACATTTCAAAAGCATCAATTCTTTGGCCTTCAGCCTTCTTTATGGCCCAACTCTCACATCCATACATGATTACTGGAAAAACCATAGCTTTGACTATACAGACCTTTGTTGACAAAGTGATGTCTCTTCTTTTTAATATGTTTCTAGGTTTATCATAGCTTTTCTTCTAAGGAGTAACTGTCTTTTAATTTCATGGCTTCAGTCACCAGCTACAGTGATTTTGGAGCCCAAGAAAATGAAGTCTGTCACTGTTTCCACCTTTTCCCCATATATTTAGGGTGAGGTGATGGGACTGGATGTCATGATCTTAGCTTTTTGAATGTTGAGTTTTAAACCAGTTTTTTCACTCTCCTCTTTCACCTTGATCAAGAGGCTCTCTAGTTCCTCTTTGCTTTCAACCATTAAAGTGGTATCATCTGCATACCTGAGGTTGTTGATATTTCTCCCACAATCTTGATTCCAGTTTGTGATTCATCTAGTCCAACATTTCACATGATGTGCATGTTATATAAGTTAAAAAAGCAAGATGACAATATACAGCCTTGACGGACTCCTTTCCCAATTTGGAACCAATCCATTGTTCCAAGTCCTGCCAACAGATGTTGGCAGTTTGACCTCTCGTTCCTCTGCCTTTTATAACCAAGCTTGTATATCTGGATGTTTTAGGTTCATGTCCTGCTGAAGCCTAGCTTGAAGGATTTTGAGCATAATCTTGCTAGAGTGTGAAATGAGTAAAATTGTGCAGTAGTTTAAATATTCTTTGGCATTGCCAATCTATGAGATTGGAATGAAAACTGATTTTTCCACTCCTGTGACTATTGCTGAGTTTTCCTGATTTGCTGGTATATTGAGCACAGCACTTTAACAGCATTATATTTTAGGATTCGAAATAGTTCAGCTGGAATTCCATCACCTCCACTAGCTTTGTTCATAGTAATGCTTCCGAAACCCCACTTGATTTCACACTCCAGGATGTCTGGCTCTAGGTGTGTGTTCACACCATTGTGGTTATCTGGGTCATTAAGACCTTTTTTTACAATTCTTCTGTTTATTCTTGCCACCTCTTAATCTCTTCTGCTTCTGCTGGGTCCTTGCCTTTTCCATCCTTTATTGTGCCTATTTTGAAAGAAATGTTCCCTTGGTATCTCTAATTTTCTTAATGAGATCTCTAGTCTTTCCCATTCTATTGTTTCCCTCTATGTCTTTGCATTGTTCACTTAAGAATTCTTCATTTTCTTTCCTTGTAAGAAATGTAAATGATCTCATAGTCAACAAAAGAGTCCAAAATACAGTACTTGGGTGCAGTCTCTAAAACAAAAGAATGATCTTGGTTCATTTCCAAGGCAAATCATTCAGCATCACTATTGTGATCCAAGCCTATGCCCCAACCACTAAGGCCAAAGATGCTAAAGTCTAACAGTTCTATGAAGACCTACAAGACCTTCAAGAGCTAACACCAACAAAAAGATATGCTTTTCATCATAGAGGACTGGAATGCAAAAGTAGGTCGTCAAGAAATACCTGGAATAATAGTAAGTTTTGTCTTGGAGTACAAAATGAAGAGGACAAGGACTAATAGGGATTTGAATTAGATATAGATTAGATGAGATTAGAAATCATTCAGTAGGGTATATCTTCCCCTTTCTCCTTTGCCTTTCACTTCTCTTCTTTTCTCAGCTATTTGTAAGGCCTCATCAGACAACAGTTTTTCCTTTTTTGCATTTCTTTTTCTTGGTGATGATTTTGGTCACCAAAATCATATTTTGGAGGTACAATATTATGAACCTCCAGATTGCCTGAAGATAGAATCTAATCCTTTGAATCTATTTTTCACTTCCATTGTATAATCATAAGGGATTTTATTTAGGTAAAACCTGAATGGCCTAGTGGTTTTCCCTATGTTCTTCAATTTTAGCCTGAAATCTGCAGTAAGTCGTTGATGATCTGTGTCACAGTTAGTTCCAGGTCTTGTTTTTGCTAACTGTATGCTGCTGCTGCTACTGCTGCTAAGTCGCTTCAGTCGTATCCAAATCTATGCAGCCCCATAGACGGCAGCCCACTAGGCCCCTCTGTCTCTGCGATTCTCCAGGCAAGAGTACCAAAGTGGGTTGCCATTTCCCTCTCCAATGCATACATACATGCTAACTCACTTCAGTTGTGTCTGAATCCATGTGACCCCATGGACAGCAGCCCACCAGACACCTCTGTACACAGGATTCTTTAGGCAAGAATACTGGAGTGGGTTGCCATTTCCTTCTCCAGCTAACTGTATAGAGCATCTCTATCTTTGGCTACAAAGAATATAATCAATCTGATTTTGGAGTTGACCATCTGGGATGTCCTTGAGTAGAGTCATCTCTTATGTTGTGAGAGGAGGGTGTTTGCTAGGACTAGTGCATTCTCTTAGTAAATCACTATTAGTCTTTGCCTGTTTCATTTTGTACTCCAAGGCAAAACTTGCTGTTATTCCAGGTATTTCTTGACGACCTACTTTTGCATTCCAGTCCCCTGTGATGAAAAGAATATCTTTTTATCTTTTTGTTGGTGTTAGTTCTTGAAGGTCTTGTAGGTCTTCATAGAACTGTTAGACTTTAGTATCTTCAGCCTTAGTGGTTGGGGCATAGGCTTGGATTATTGTGATGCTGAATGATTTGCCTTGGAAATGAACCAAGATCATTCTTTTGTTTTAGAGACTGCACCCAAGTACTGCATTTTGGACTCTTTCGCTGACTATAAGGACATTTCCATTTCTTACAAGGGATTCTTTCTCACAGTAGTAGATATAATGGTCATCTGAATTAAATTTGCTCATTCCAATCAATTTTAGTTCAACAATTCCTAAAATGTTGAAAATGTCGATGTTCACTCTTGCCATTTCCTGCTTGACCATGTCCAATTTACTTCAGTTCATGGACCTAACATTCCAGTTTCCTATGCAATACTGTTTTTTACAGCACTGAACTTTTCTTTCATCATCAGACTTGTCCACAACTGAGTGACCTTTCTGCTTTAGCCCAGTCTCTTCGTGCCTTTTGGAGCTGCTTCTCCACTGTTTCTCATTAGCATATTGGATATCTAACAACCTGGTGGCTTATCTTCTGATGTCATATCTTTTTGCCTTTTCATTGTGTTCATGGGGTTCTCAAGGCAAGAATACTGGTTTGCCATTCCCTTTTCCAGTGGACCATATCTTATCAGGTCCTGAGTAGCAAGAACATGCCCTTCAGCCACTCCACATAGCTGGATGACATGCCTGGTGCCCTCCCAATTATTTCATCAAATACTAACCTATATGTTACTGTGAAGGTAATTTACAGACGTGATTAACATCTTCAATTACTAATTTTAATTATAGGAAATTACTCTCAACAGTGTGGGGTGTCAAGGCCTTAAGAGTAAACAAACAAAGAAATGTTTCCTAGAAGAAATTATATATCCAGATGCAACATCAATTCTGTCCTGAGCCTGACACCTTGCCTTATAGACTTCAGGCCAGCCAGTCCCCAAAATCTTAAGAGACATTTTCTTCAAAATCCTCCCTCTGTAAATGGATGGATGGATGGATGGATAGGAGATACTTATCTACATGTATTATGTATACCACTTTCTATTTCTCTGGTTCAACTTGCTCAAGAATAAGGTAATGTACCAAGGAGATGAATCTTTAAAGTATGGTTATCTTCCAACATGTCCAGGAAGATTTATCAGTACGTCAAGGCTCATTTTCAGAAACTTGATTTTGCACCCCAAGAATTTTGCATCCAACCTTTCTGATGATTCAGAACCACCTGACAAAAACTGATACAACTATCTGAAGACACAGAAACTTGATAGACCCATGTGATTTTAGCTCTAAAGTCTTAAGTCTTCCCATTTTATTCATCCTTTTTAAACCCTTTCCTGAACTATCCTATTTCCAATTTAACCTTAATTTCTGAGAACATGGGTGATATATAATACTTAACTCTTACAAAAATGCATCTAATCCTTCCTACTTCTGCAAATGGATACTTGTACTACTGTTTATAAAACAGTAGTATATCACCAGCAGCAGCATATTTTTTTATGGCTATTTATACTAAACACAATGAAATATCCAAAACAGAAGTCAAAATGGCTCTACTCTATTCTTTATGTATACACTAATCAAATAGCTTATTGCATGTGGGTAACAATCAAACATTTTATTATAAATAAGAAATGCTTTTAGGAAAGAAAAAGCTATAAGGCAATCTCAGTAAGTTCTTATTACCTCACAGCTTTACACTTAAGTTTATGTTTGATGACTTTTTATGTAATGATTTATTATATCACACTATTATGTTTATATCCATGAAAGAATTTTATAAAAATTAAGAATCAATATGATTTAGGGGAAAAGCAAATGTGAATTTAACTTTCTATTTAAGTCAAAATAATACCATACATAGATAAGAATACAAAATATTCATACATGGTAGGATTTCCTCATTTATGTTCAAAGAACACTAACAGTTTTCTGAAACATGCCCTTTTTTGCTTGTTGCTACGCATTTTTATATAATTACAGCATATAAAACACTTAGATCCATTCCTTCTCAGGTCCTATAGCTCCATTTTTGGATGATTCCTGAGATGCTTTCTTGTGCTTTTATTTACATATCTCTCTCCAATTTGTGGACAAATAGATTTTAAAGACTCATCCTTCTTAATTCAAAGAAAAAGTTATGGGAACCAAAGGAACACCTAATGTGTCAATAATTAAGTTACTATATCTGATCTACTAACACATAGGCCTCTACTCTGACTGTCCTCTGATTTTAAAAAATGTGATCATATGAAGAACAGATCTAGGGACTATAGCATCAAAGGTAAGATACTGGGGATGGTTTGGGAATAGTATTGGCTCTGCACACAGTGTGGAGCTTCTTTCTAATACAAAATTGGATACTTAAAAGCTGCTGCTGCTGCTGCTAAGTCACTTCAGTCGTGTCCGACTCTGTGTGACCCCATAGACAGCAGCCCACCAGGCTCCGCCGTCCCTGGGATTCTTCAGGCAAGAACGCTGGAGTGGGTTGCCATTTCCTTCTCCAATGCATGAAAGTGAAAACTGAAAGTGAAGTTGCTCAGTCGTGTCCAGCCCTCAGCGATCNTATCCAGATGCAACATCAATTCTGTCCTGAGCCTGACACCTTGCCTTATAGACTTCAGGCCAGCCAGTCCCCAAAATCTTAAGAGACATTTTCTTCAAAATCCTCCCTCTGTAAATGGATGGATGGATGGATGGATAGGAGATACTTATCTACATGTATTATGTATACCACTTTCTATTTCTCTGGTTCAACTTGCTCAAGAATAAGGTAATGTACCAAGGAGATGAATCTTTAAAGTATGGTTATCTTCCAACATGTCCAGGAAGATTTATCAGTACGTCAAGGCTCATTTTCAGAAACTTGATTTTGCACCCCAAGAATTTTGCATCCAACCTTTCTGATGATTCAGAACCACCTGACAAAAACTGATACAACTATCTGAAGACACAGAAACTTGATAGACCCATGTGATTTTAGCTCTAAAGTCTTAAGTCTTCCCATTTTATTCATCCTTTTTAAACCCTTTCCTGAACTATCCTATTTCCAATTTAACCTTAATTTCTGAGAACATGGGTGATATATAATACTTAACTCTTACAAAAATGCATCTAATCCTTCCTACTTCTGCAAATGGATACTTGTACTACTGTTTATAAAACAGTAGTATATCACCAGCAGCAGCATATTTTTTTATGGCTATTTATACTAAACACAATGAAATATCCAAAACAGAAGTCAAAATGGCTCTACTCTATTCTTTATGTATACACTAATCAAATAGCTTATTGCATGTGGGTAACAATCAAACATTTTATTATAAATAAGAAATGCTTTTAGGAAAGAAAAAGCTATAAGGCAATCTCAGTAAGTTCTTATTACCTCACAGCTTTACACTTAAGTTTATGTTTGATGACTTTTTATGTAATGATTTATTATATCACACTATTATGTTTATATCCATGAAAGAATTTTATAAAAATTAAGAATCAATATGATTTAGGGGAAAAGCAAATGTGAATTTAACTTTCTATTTAAGTCAAAATAATACCATACATAGATAAGAATACAAAATATTCATACATGGTAGGATTTCCTCATTTATGTTCAAAGAACACTAACAGTTTTCTGAAACATGCCCTTTTTTGCTTGTTGCTACGCATTTTTATATAATTACAGCATATAAAACACTTAGATCCATTCCTTCTCAGGTCCTATAGCTCCATTTTTGGATGATTCCTGAGATGCTTTCTTGTGCTTTTATTTACATATCTCTCTCCAATTTGTGGACAAATAGATTTTAAAGACTCATCCTTCTTAATTCAAAGAAAAAGTTATGGGAACCAAAGGAACACCTAATGTGTCAATAATTAAGTTACTATATCTGATCTACTAACACATAGGCCTCTACTCTGACTGTCCTCTGATTTTAAAAAATGTGATCATATGAAGAACAGATCTAGGGACTATAGCATCAAAGGTAAGATACTGGGGATGGTTTGGGAATAGTATTGGCTCTGCACACAGTGTGGAGCTTCTTTCTAATACAAAATTGGATACTTAAAAGCTGCTGCTGCTGCTGCTAAGTCACTTCAGTCGTGTCCGACTCTGTGTGACCCCATAGACAGCAGCCCACCAGGCTCCGCCGTCCCTGGGATTCTTCAGGCAAGAACGCTGGAGTGGGTTGCCATTTCCTTCTCCAATGCATGAAAGTGAAAACTGAAAGTGAAGTTGCTCAGTCGTGTCCAGCCCTCAGCGATCCCATGGACTACAGCCTTCCAGGCTCCTCTATCCACAGGATTTTCCAGGCAAGAGTACTGGAGTCGGGTGCCATTGCCTTCTCCGACTTAAAAGCTACATCATGCAATAGACTCATGATGAACTAAATCACTACTTTTTATTAATTGTGATTAAGTGTCTACCAAATAAGAGCATGAGAGAAGCAAATGTCTTCTGTGTGTGACCATTAAGCATGAGTGTGTGATGGGGAAGGCTAAGGCTAATAATCCATATATCTTATACACTACAGGGCTGACAGAAATTAAGTAACAAACTCAGCTTAAAATTTCAACTTGTTACTTTTTTTTTTTAATTAAAAAAGTACTTATTGGTTCTGCCAAGATGGAATATTCTCATTTCCTAGTCCATTCTCTTACAACTAAAAGTCTCTGAGAATAACAACAGATAACAACAAAATCATGGAAAGACTTCAAAAAGTGAAGAAAAAAAAAAAGACACACTGGGTTCTCTGGGGTTCCTACTGCCTCCCAGAAATAGGACATGGACACTTTAAAAGCCTTCAATACAGAACTGCAAACAGGCATAAACAACAAAATCTTTAAGAAAATTATTTTCATATCAAAGAAGACAAACAAGTGGGGAGGCATACTGTGTTCATGAATAGGAAGACTCAACATAGTAAACATATCAATTTCTCCTGAAAATTGATCTCTAGGCTTAATGTGATTCCTATAAAAATCCCAGCATGTACATGCATGCATGCTCAGTCACTCGTCTGTGTCCTCTTTGCCAACCCCATGAATTACAGCCCACCAGGCTCCTCTGTCCATGGTATTCTTCAGCCAAGAATACTGGAGTTGGCTACCATGCCTATTCCAGGGGATCTTCCTGACCCAAGGCTCAAACCTGAATCTCCTGTGTGTCCTGCATTGCAGGCCGATTCTTTAGCACTGAGCCACTGGGGAATCACTGGTTTAGTGGTATAGACAAGCTAATTCTAAAGTTATACGGAAAGGCAGAGGTCTTAGGACAGTTAAAACAATCTTTAAAAAAAAGTGGGAGAAATTACTCTATCCAATATTAAAGTCCGTTAGACAGTTGCAGAAGCAGGGGAATGTCATAATAGCAGAAGTATAGACACCCAGATCAATACAGTGGAATAGAGAACCAGACAAAGACCACATAAATATGCCCAACTGGATTTTGATAAAGGTCAAAATGCAATTCTGTAGAAGAATAGTCTCTTCAACAAAAGGTACTGAAGTAACTGGATATCAACAGACTAAAAATACAAGCCTGACTTAAAGCTCAGAACTTGCACAAGAATAACTCAAAATAGATCTCAAATTTAAATGAAATTTATAACACTTTTAGAAATCAACATGGGAGAACTTCTATAGGATCTAAGCTAGAGAAAACATTCTTAAACTTGACGTCAAAAGTACAGTTCATAAAACAAAAAAGTGATATTCTCATCAAAATAAAATCCCTTAAATCTCAAATGAAAAAAAAATAATTAATTTATGTAGCTACTTTGTTTTCCTATAAACTCCCTAGTGCTTAAGTGACTTCCATTGGTGGGGAGGCTAACTTCACAGGAGAGAAAACTAATAAACACCACTATAGTCAGACAATTAATGTTGACATCAACTGTGATAAGTCACGTTAATAGTATTTACTCTTGACATGATGTCATGAAAATGGTACATTATGTCTGTGATCTTCCTCCCCCAAACACACAAATTTCACTTAAAAATGAGAAAAACAACAGACAAATCCCAATTGAGAGACATTCTTCAAAAGACCTGGTTAGTACCCTTCAAAATTCTTAAGGCCATCAAAAAATGAGGAACATCTGAGAAACTGTCACAGCCAAGGAGATCCTAAGTAGGTATGGCTATTGAATATAATGTACCCAGAATGGGATCCTGGAATAGAAGAAAGGACATAAGGTAAATAGTAAGGACATGCAAATAAAGAGTAAACTTTAGTTAACAGTAATGTATACATATTAGTTCATTAATTATACACTCACTATAGTAAAGCAAGGTGCTAATAATCAGAGAAAACTGGGTACAGGAGTTATGTACTTTCTTTACTTTTGTCCCCCTAAATCCAAAATTCTTCTATAATAAAAAAGTGAGTAAATAACAAAAATAGATTTTTTAATCTGTGGAAAAATTCACAAATATACTCACTACCAGTCACATTTAATGTTTAGTTGTTCTGGTTTCAAGAATACATAAGTGAATTTACAGATTCAACTATGTTTACTTGTGTCCCACATCCTAAATATGATATTTGTATAAGTTTTCAGAATTAAATTCCTCTCCATTCAATTAGAGGTCTTCCCTGGTGGCTCAGATGGTAAAGACTTGGCCTGCAGTGCAGGAGACCAAGAATTTGAACCCTGGGTCTGGAAGATCCCTGGAGAAGGGAATGGCAACCCACTCCAGCGTTCCTGCCTGGCGAATCCCATGGACAGAGGAGCCTGGTGGGCTCCAGTCCATAGGGTCACAAAGAGTCAGAAACGACTGAGTGACTAACACTTTCACTTTCATTCAATTAGTTGCCAGATTCTGGTGCGGCTGCTAAGTTGCTTCGGTCATGTCCGACTCTGTGCGACGCCATGGACTGCAGCCTCCCAGGCTCCTCCATCCATGGGATTTTCCAGGCAAGAGTACTGGAGCGGGTTGCCCTTGCCTTCTCAATGCCAGATTCTACTAGTGGTTAAATATGTAATCAGTTCCTTCTATATTCCTAAAACAGGCCAGGCCCAAATACTGATTCATGATTCACTGTCAGATATTTCCTGCTCCATTTTAATTGTCCCCTAAATTGTTCTACTATTTCCTTGCTTCTTGTTCACTTCAGACCATATTTATTAAAAGAAATCTATACAGTCTCCCTAGAGAACCTATATATTTGGGCCATGAAAAGGTATCACCATAGACAGATACCTAGTTAAGGAGTGAAATACAATAGCATGTCATAGAGACCGTGTGACTTTTCACACTTTTGTATCTGGAGAAACCAAAGCCCCTTAGTAGAAATGTACAATACAATTGTCTCATTGTTTTCTGCAGAAAGGCCTTATTTCTAGAGTCAACAGTATGGTATTAAATCAAGTGAGTATATTTACAGTACTGTTATGCATATCAAATAAACATTTGCTGAAATAAATAATAATTGCTTCTTGCCTGCCTCTGCTGTTGACAATTTTGGATATATATTCTATGCTTCACTAGGCCATACTGATGGCATTTGCAAGCATTTTGATATAGCAAAAAAGCCAGGAGCAAAGACAGCTAGATGCTGATTTACTGTTAATGAAGAAAGTGTCAAAGCAGGACTGACCTTTACTTATCCAGATCCATTTTAATTTAGAAAAATTCAGTCAGCTTTGGCAATGGAAAAAAATAAAGAAAACACTATTTTCTGATTTTCTTCTTCCTATCCTAGGGGAAGAAATAAAGAAATAAACAGAGCTGCCTGTTATTTATAAAGGGCCACTTGGCCTTAGTTTGATGTGGAGACATGGGAAATTGAAATTTGCAGCACCAAGGGCATTGTTCCTTCCTCTGGAGATGGTCATCCTGTTTGCATGTGTAAAAATATTTCTGGGTTGTTTTACATATTCATCACATTTCTGCTCATCAAGCTCATTTTGTGAGCATTCTGTAACAGATTGAAGATAGGGTTGCATTATACATGGGCAGGCAGCCATATTGGATAAATATCATTACGTTTAAAAATATATTTTTCTCAGACTTTCTTTCGTCTTCTCACTCTTGCCCCTTTGTCCCTGATTCTTGAATTAATTTTACTCATAAACTCACAGAAGCCAGCTAAGATCACAGAGCTAGGTTGGGAATCTGACAATCTCAAATGTTCCTTTTGAGTGTTCTGCTTACAAACCTGTCAAGAATATGTGGTTTGATTGCTAAGGCATGTCCGACTCCTGAGACACCAAGGGCTGCAGTCCCCCAAGCTCCTCTGTCCATGAGACTCTCCAGGTAAGAATATTGGAGTGGATTGCCATTTCCTGCTCCAGGGCATCTTTCCCACCCAGGAATCAAATTCAAGTCTCTCGCATTGCAGGCAGATTCTTTACCTACTGAGCTATAAAGGAATCCCACACCAAACCTGTCAAAGGTATTATTAGTTCCCTAGGATTGTACAGTTTATCCAGTCTACAAGAGCACCCCAAGTTTTATAGGCCAAAGAAAGATACTGCATGTAGTATTTGTTATGATTGAGAGGATTTGAAGTCAAAATTATCTAAAACAAAATTTCTGCTACATCACATGCCAGCTACATACCCTTTCAAAGCCTCACTTTTCTCATCTGTAAATTCTAACATGGGATAAAAGTAAGATACTGTAATGAATATAAAGAGAAATATCACAATAACTATCCCAGATGAAATAATTTAAAGAGAACTTCTGGGCTAGAATGGGCTTTAAGGAGAACCTACTTATTGCATTGGAGAAGGCAATGGCATCCCACTCCAGTACTCTTGCCTGGAAAATCCCGTGAGTGGAGGAGCCTGGTAGGCTCCATGGGGTCGCTAAAAGTCGGACATGACTGAGCTACTTCGCTTTCACTTTTCACTTTCATGCATTGGAGAAGGAAATGGCAACCCACTCCAGTATTCTTGCCTAGAGAATCCCAGGGATGGAGGAACCTGGTCGGCTGCCAACTATGGGGTCGCACAGAGTCGGACACGACTGAAGCGACTTAGCAGCAGCAGCAACTTATTGCATTATTCCAATGGGTACTCAGACTTGCAATGGGGAAATTTGTATGAATTGGAAAAAGTTAAGGAGATTTAATCTCTAGTTTCTCATTACCTATTCCTCACTCACTATGCCTAAAGCTAATATGCATTTTGCAATATTCCTAACAAGTGTTACTTTAATCACCATTTACATATCTTGACTGAAATAAATTTACTACTTCTTAGAGAAGCCTTGTTCATTCATATTGAACTGGATCCTTCATTTTAACTCATGATCAGCGGACTTGAGTCAAATTTATCTTATAAAGCTGTCCCTCCTACTGACAATCACTCCGCTTTATCTACGGGATGAAAACTCAACAACCTCCATTCAAAACCAGTGTCTTTCTCTTTGGGCATAACCATGCTTGTTGTTGCAACCCCATAGACTATAGCACACCTGGCTCCTCTGTCTATCGGATTTCCTACGCAAGAATGCTGGAGTGGGTTGCCATTTCCTTCACCAGGGGATCTTCCTGACTCAGAGATTGAACTGACATCTCTAGCATTAGCAGGCAGATTCTCTACCACTGAGCCCATGGAAGCTCTATACCCATGCTGTCTACTCTTATTTCCCTCTACATCCTGAGATGAAGCTTCCAAAGCAGCCAAATTGATCCTTCCCAGTCCATTCTTCAAGATTCTGAACCAGTAGTAATCCTTACTCCGTTTCCCTATCCATCTAAATCACTTGTTTAAAATATTCTGCTTAAGGGTCACATCTTTTGAAAGCATGTCCCTTAGAAAGACAGCCGGTATTTTTCTCTGTACATCTGCTTTCTACAACTCAATCAACTCAGAATATATTGTTAGATATCTTTCTGAATGAATATTTTTATTAGGGCAGCTGGAGGGTAAGAAGCTCTTCAAAGTAAAATCTCTTCCATTTATCTGATTAGTTGTTAAATTAAAAAAAAAAACTTACACATTAATACACTGAACTAGAATGGTAGAATTGAATACAGTATAAGTTCCATGAGTAATTAAGACAATCTGTGTTTATTAATGATCTGGCTGTGAGATATTAAACTTAAGAGTCTCAGGGTTAGGCACTGGGGCACTTTAGTTTCAATCAAAGAATTGCCTGACTGAGTAAATATTTCTGAGCCATTGCTTCATATTATCCATAAAATGCAAATAAGGCCACTTCTTCCTAGTTATGGAACAAACTGAGCAAGTAAAATAATTGAAGTTAAACTACCCAGGACCTTCTTGGATAACATCTTGTTTGAGCCCAGAAACCTTAGGGCCACCACAGAATGTATTCTCTTGAGATATTCTATACTATATCTGAGGTTTTGAGATGCCTCTAATCTTGGCAAACACTTGTTAAAATAAAGGGCAGCCTGGAGACCTTGGAGAAGAAGTCTGTCGGGAAGCCAATTAACTTAGGTCCACCCCTGACTCTGCTCAGTAGTTGCTCTAAGACTACTACCCTAGTAGTCTTTTCATTTTTATAACCTGTAATTAGTTACTGCAACATATAATTTCCATGACCACAGGAAGCATTTAACTGCAGCATCAGGGCACCTGGGAGAAAGATATATTCTAGGGAGGTTATTTGTTGAGTGATTACAGCACCTCAGGCAGAAAATCTCAATTGTCTGAGAATGCCTGTAATTTGAGGATCAAAGAAAGACCTTCTGTTTGCATGGCATCCTACCATGGCTGTGTGATCCAGCTGAGGACAGCATGGGCCCCTGGGCTCCTGAAACAAGGGGCATTGTCACATCTGGTTTCTAAGGTTGCAACCCGAGGCTAGCTTTGATTCTGTAAGAAATATGACCCTCTTCCCTTCACCAAACAACAGAAGAAGGCAAGTCATAAACTCATTTCAAATGGTGACAGAATAGTTCTTTAGCAAAATAGTGATACTTGGTTTCGTTTGACACTAAGTTTCCTCATCCATTTCTCTCTCTCTCACACACACACACACACACACACACACACACACACACCACATACATGATACTGCCTCATTATTCACCTCCCGTGCTTACAGCTCTTCCATTAATTTGAAAATTCCAATAACTAAGTTACTCCTCCTAGGAATATACTCCTTGCTACTCATCCCTTCACTTTTCTGCATCCTTACTATTTGTTTAGGACTCAACCAGGAATTTTAAAAGATATTTAGATCCAATCACAAAAGGCTGTTGTTGTCAAGAAATATTCAGGTTGGTAGGAGTAAGGTAAAGTCAATATCTGTACCTCAGTTCTGTGTAAGGGACATGGCAGTTTATGTACATTTTAACATCTACCTTAATGTCAGTATTATTTTTTCCCATTTTTAAAATAAGGTAACTGATATTTGAAGAGGTTAAATAAATACTGAAAGTTCACAGATATATCAGCATTACAGCCCTAATTTGAACTTAGGACTGTTTGTTTCTGAAACTCCTGTTCATTTTACTACAGCATTATTAATAACAATTGTAACAAATTTTAAAATGATATAGAAGAGAAAAGCTATCAATTTGGAAAGTATGTAAAGGTTATCTTTGTTTGAATGTGTATCTGTGCTTAGTATGAAACAGAATAAAATAAAAAGTGAATAAATATTTGTTGAGAAACTATGGCAAGTGAAGAAATGCTTTGTAGCCAGGATATACATCAACTGAACTCATACAATCCAAGGGCCCCAGGTAAGGCTGCCCTGAAGAGGCCGTCTTCTCAAACATATAGAGCTCCTCTCCTTAAAGGCAGCTTCTTCACTTAAAGGCATTTTTGTGTCTTGTTGTTCAGTTGCTCAACTGCGTCTAGCTCCATGCGACCCCACAGACTGGCATGACAGGCTTCCGTGTCCTTCACCATTTTCTGAAGCCTGCTCAAACTCATCTCCATCAAGTCGGTGATACCATCCAACCATCTTGATCTGTTTCCCCTTCTACTCCTGCCTTCAATCTTCCCCAGCATCAGGATCTTGTCCAAAGAGCAGGCTTTTTGCATCAGGTGGCCAATGTATTGGAGCTTCAGCTTCATCATCAGTCCTTCCAAAGAATATTCAGGATTAATTTCTTTTAGGACTGACTGGTTTCATCTCCTTGCACTCCAAGGGATTGTCTTCTCTAATATCACAATTCAAAAGCATAAATTTTTCACTTTTTTGTGTATAAATAAATAAAATTTATAAACCATATTTATGAAACACACAAATAATAATAGTAAGTTAGGCTTACTATATAACTATAGTTACCTATAACTATAGAGTTACCTATAACTCTGAAAGTGAAAGTCCCTAAGTTGTGGCCTACTCTTTGTGACCCCATGGATTATATAGTACATGGAATTCTCCAGGCCAGAATCCTGGAGTGGATAGCCTTTCCCTTCTCCAGGGAATCTTTGAACCCAGGTCTCCCACATTTCAGGCAGATTTTTTACCAGCTGAGCCACAAAGGGAAGCCCATAGGATGTCAACTCAAAGGGCTTTAACAAGGGAAAGGTTATAGAAGTGTTGGAGGACATTTTACACCATACAAGAGGACAGTCTAAGCAAAAATTATATAACCAAGAATATATGTCTTTCTTTACTCACTAAGACTATGGATCTATCTGTCTGGTAGTAGATTCTACTCAACTTCACCCCTCTTTTAATTGTATTCCATCCTATTTCCTTAAATTGTCATATTATTCAAAGATTAGCTCTCCTTCCTTGCAAGTTAGAATTCCTATTATCTGAATTACTTATTTGCAGTTGCCATCACAATTATCTTTTGCAGTAAAGTGATGTGGAACTAAAAATAAATTCAAACAAATTGTGTGGAGCCTTGCATCCTCACAAACCATGAGACTCTGTGGCTTACACCATTATAAATTTTGTTCCACCTCCAAAACCTTGAATCTCTTCCATGATTCCACAATATTTGTACACAGGCTCTTTCCCCTTTATGGTGTACTCTATCTGCATTACTTTTCTAGCTAACTCAGACCCTCACTCCTGGAAAGTTTCTGTGGCATCCTGAATCTGGGTTGGCTTAGATACTCCTTTTTTGTGTCTCTATAGCATTCCCTCTCTGTATGTGTGTGTGTGTGTTACACCAATTTCTGTGTTGTACACCTTCTTGGAGAAAATGCTATCATAGGATGGCCCCTGGCTTACCATCTCTGAAGAAAAATAATTTCTTCTTTGTGGTCTCTCAAGAAAAGACAACAATAAGACAATAATATCTCAAATAAGATATTCTTGAAATTTGTCTTTGGCCAAGCTTGGGACCCCTAGATGACTCAGAGGTAAAGAAACTTCCTGTAAATGCAGGAGATATAGGAGACATGGGTTCAATCCCTGGGTCAGGAAGGTCCCCTGGAGGAGGAAATGGCAACCCATTCCAGTATTCTAACCTAGAAAATTCTATGGGCAGAGGAGCATGGCAGGCTACAATCCATGGGGTCGCAAAAAGTCAGACAGGATTGAGTGACTGAGCAGGCATGATCCTAAAAGCAAGCTTAGTCAGTTCAGTTGCTAAGTTGTGTCCAACTCTTTGCAACCCCAGGGATTGCAGCACACCAAGTTTCCCTGTCCATCACCAACTCCCAGAGCTTGCTCAAATTCATGTATATTGAGTCGGTGATGCCATCCAACTATCTCATCCTCTGTCATTCCCTTCTTCTCCTGCCTTCAATCTTTCCCAGCCATCAGGGTCTTTTCCAGTGAGTCAGTTCTTCATATCATGTGGCCAAAGGATTAGAGTTTCAGCTTCAGCATCAGTCCTTTCAATGAATATTCAGGACTGATTTCCTTTAGGATTGACTGGATCTCCTTGCAGTTCAAGGGACTCTCAAGAGTCTTCTCCAACACCACAGTTCAAAACCATCAATTCTTCAGCACTCAGCTTTTTTACAGTCCAACTCTCACATCCACACGTGACTACTGGAAAAATAATAGCTTTGACTAGACAGACCTTTGCTGGCAAAGTAATGTCTGCTTTTTCGTATGCTGTCTATCTACTTGCCATGAAGTGAAGGGACTGGATGCCATGATCTTAGTTTTCTGAATGTTGAGCTTTAAGCCAACTTTTTCACTCTCCTCTTCCACTTTCATCAAGAGGCTCTTTAGTTCTTCCTCTCTTTCTGCCATAAGGTGGTGTCATCTGCGTATCTGAGGTTATTGGTATTTCCCCAGGCAATCTTGATTCCAGCTTGTGCTTCATACAGCCCGGCATTTCACATGATGTACTCTGCATATAATTTAAATAAGCAAGGTAACAATATACAGCCTTGATGTACTCCTTTCACAATTTGGAACCAGTCTATTGTTCTATGTCCGGTTCTAACTGTTGCTTCTTGACCTATATACAGATTTCTCAGGAGGCAAGTAAGGTGGTCTGTTATTCCTATTTCTTGAAGAATTTTCCACTTTTTGTTGTGATCCACAGAGTCAAGGGCTTTGGCACAGTAAATAAAGCAGAAGTAGATATTTTCTGGAACTCTCTTGCCTTTTCAGTGATCTAACAGATTTTGGCAATTTGATCTCTGGTTTCTCTGCCATTTCTAAATTCACTCTGAACATCTGGAAGTTCACGATTCAGGTACTGCTGAATCCTGGCTTATAGAATTTTAACTATTTCTTTGCTACAGTGTGAGATGAATGCAATTGTGCTGTAGTTTGAACATTCTTTGGCATTGCCTTTCTTTGGGATTTCAGTGAAAACTGACATTTTCCAGTCTTGTGGCCACTATGGAGTTTTCCAAATTTGCTGGCATATTGAGTTCAGCACTTTCACAGCATCATCTTTTAATATTTGAAATAGCTCAACTGGAATTCCATCACATCCACTAGCTTTGTTTCTAGTGATGCTTCCTAAGGCCCACTTGACTTTGCATCCCATGATGTCTGGCTCTAAGTGAGTGATCACACCATCGTGGTTATCTGGGTCATGACAATCTTTTTTGTACAGTTCTTCTGTGTATTCTTGCCACATCTTCTTAATATCTTCTGCTTCTGTTAGGTCCATACTATTTCTGTCCTTTATCGAGCCCATCTTTGCATAAAATGTTCCCTAGTTATCTATAATTTTCTTGAAGAGATCTCTAGTCTTTCCCATTCTATCATTTTCCTCTATTTATTTGCACTGATCACTTAGGAAGGCTTTCTTATCTCTCTTTGTCATTCTTTGGAACTCTGCTTTCAAATGGGTATGTCTTTCCTTTTCTTCTTTGCCTTTTGCATCTCTTCTTTTCTCAGCTATTCGTAAGACTTCCTCAGACAAAGATTTTGCCTTTTTGCATTTCTTTTTCTTCAGGATGGTCTTGATTACTATCTCTTGTACAATATCACAAACCTCTGTCCATAGTTCTTCAAGCACTCTCTTTCTCAGATATAAATCTTGAACCTATCTGTCACTTCTACTGTATAAATATAAGGGATTTGATTTAGGTCATACCTGAACGGTCTAGTGGTTTTTCCTACTTTATTCAATTTAAATCTGAATTTTGCAATAAGGCGTTCATGTTCATGATACAATCTCTGGCGTATGCCTAACCCCAGAATGAGTAACTGAAATCTAATCCACTTAAATCATTTAAGCAAAAAGGAAAAAGATGTATATGTGGTGAAATATTTTCTAAATAGATATTTATTTTCAATAATCAAGGAAAACTTAACAACAAACATTAGAGGGGACAAAATAAATTGACTGTCACCTTGGAAAAGTAAGAAATATGACAACCCTTCTACTATACCCTAAGAGGGACATCAACCTACACCACCAAAGAATTATCATACCTCCTTCATGTGCAGGAAGTTTTGTTTGTGTTTTTTTTTTTTAATCTTTGTTTTAATAAGCAAAGAGATTTTCCCTGAAATGATAAAAATTTATAGAAAAACTCAATTCCATGTTTTGTTTTGAAGAATGGGGCAGTGCTAGGAAAGGACTAGTATTTACTGAACTAGTAAAGCGTACATTTTGTAAATCTCACTTGTTTGTATAAGTAATTATGTATCTCATTTCTTTGTACACATGTACTGATCACTATAACCCTGGGTAGGCAGGTGTCAGTTTCACGATAAACAAGCAGTTTCAGCAATATTGTGAAATATGTCCAGACACTTATCTTGCAAGAAGTGGACACAGGATTTGAACCTGAGTCTATGGAAACCCAAAGTTCTTGCTTCCTTCACTAGAACATGGTGCCTGCTCATACTTGTTTCCTTTGTTTACAGCTGCAGTTATAACTGGTATTTTTGATGCTTTCCACTTGGTACATCAGCCTTATGCTCTTTTCTGCCATGCTTTGGTTATACAACATTTTCTTTCTAGAAATGCAGTATGGAAATGACTGCCAATTGAGCCTTCTTCCAAGGACACACACACTGCCTCTCAGATGAAACAGCAGAACAATTACAGGAACTAGTGAGTGCAGTTTCTGCCAGTCCAAAGAGTGTATGTCTGGGAAAACAGTGGGACAGCCAGCCATTACTCTATTAATAATGATAATGTTTGAATTTGTAGGACTTTTTATGTGGTCCATTGCCTACTTGAATGAATTACTGACCATATGGAAGTGAGTCTTCTGGGAAAAGGACTGAGCATAAATCATAGCATGATTTGACTTCACTCATCAAAAGCAGAAATGGCACTTTAAAGTTCAATGAGAATAAATCAACCTAAGCTAATTTTTGCAAAAGACAATTGAGTGAGAGAGTGGAAACATAGCTGATAGAAGATCTTCCTGCTCCTCTCTGCTAATGTTTTAATTTTTCATTACTGGTTTTGGCTCTTAAACCATATAAAATTGGCAAAAAAAAAAAAGAAAGAAATGAAGTATATAATGAAATATAAAAGCCAGTGATATCTGTAAAATATTTTTCCAATAGTCATGTATGGATGTGAAAGTTGGTCCACACAGAGGGCTGAAGGCCAAAGAATTTATAGCTTCAAATCGTGGTGCTGGAGAAGGCTCTTGAGAGTCCCTTGGACCACAAGATCAAACCACTAAAGCCTAAAGGAAATCGGTCCTGAATATTCATTGGGAGGACTGATGCTGAAGCTGAAGCTCCAATATTTTCACCACCTGATGTGAAGAGCTGATTCACTGGAAAAGCCCTGATGCTGAGAAAGATTGAAGGCAAAAGAAGAAGAGTGGCAGAGGGTGATATGGTTAAATAGTATCACCAACTCAATAGGTATGAATCAGAGAAAACTCCAGGGTACAGTCCAGGACAGGGAAGCCTGGTGTGCTTCCATGAGGTAGCAAAGAGTCAGACACGACTTAACAACAGAACAACAATTTGTAAAATGTTTACCTGCATTGAACCTGTATTTGATATTATCTTATAGCAAAGACATAAATACAGCATTCCACTCCTTTCCAGTATCCTCTATACTGGTACCTGAGTACGATCTGATTGAAAGATTCCATTACAGGAAATATAAATGGACCTCCAATGTGTTGCCTGCTTGTTCTTTAGTTCTCAAAAAGATAATCTGTCAAATGAAAGATTTAGAAGAGACAACTTCTAAAATATTTAGAAAGACAACTGGGAATACAATCAATTCTTACTGGGTGCATAATTTTTGTTATAACTATATGCCTTTGATGATGCTAGGCAGTTTTGGAATATTCGGTTACCCAATAGAATCATCACAAAGATGAAATGAGACAGTTCGTGTAAATTGCCTATCCAGAATCTGAATGAGTTGGTACTGAGATTGATATGAAAGAGCAATATATGAGTTGGTGGCCATCCCTACCCATCCATCCTGCATATTTATCTCAGTTAGTGCTATTACCTAACAGCAAAATCATTAATCATGTTTTATAACCAAGAATAGTTATTTCACTTCCCTAGGTCTCCTTCTTTATTTATAAAGCACCAATACTTATTTCACGACGCTATTCTAAATAAAGAATTTAGAATGGTGTCTGATACATAGCAATGATTAGGTACATGGTAAGGACTGGTAATAAAGACTGAGGATTTGCAAAGGTGTCTGAGTGGATTTCCTAAAGGATGATAAGGGCCAATGTCTCTCTCCTACCTCATGTCCACAGTGGTCATCACTATTTAGTCCTAGCACCCTTTCTGAGCTCAGGTCAGATTTTAGAATCCTTTCTAATACAAATGATAATGGGATTAGGTCACATAAGAGATAACCCATTTGACATCCCTTTCATGGAAAGTCAGCCTGATGCCATAATCAGGCATTAATTATTAATTAATCACTCTTAATCACAGCTGAGAGGGAGTTGAATTGAAAAAGAGAGATGAGGTAAGTAAAAAGTAAAGTGAAATCGCTCAGTCATGTTTGACTCTTTGCAACCCCATGGACTGTAGCCTACCAGGCTCCTCTGCCCACGGGATTTTCTAGGCAAGAATACTGGAGGGTGTTGCCATTTTCTTCTCCAGGAGATCTTCCCGACTCAGGGATTAAACCTGGGTCTCCCTCATTATAAGTAGATGCTTTACCATCTGAGCCACCAGGGAAATCTCAGATGGACAGAAAAAGAACTTTAAAATAACTATGATTTCTTTGAACATCTTCTAAGTCCTTCCCCTATCATGTTGTTGTTCAGTTGCCCAGTTGTGTGCGACTCTTTGTGATCCCATAGACTGTAGCATGCCAGGCCTCCCTGTCCCTCACCATCTCCCAGAGTTTGCCCAAGTTCATGTTCATTGCACTGGTGATTCCCTCTTCTCCTTCTACCCTCAATCTTTCCCAGCATCCAATGAGTCATCTGTTAACATCAGATGACCAAAATACTGGAGCTTCAGCTTCAGCATTGGACCTTCTAGAGAATATTCATGGTTGATCTCCCTTAAGATTGACTGGTTTGATCTCCTTACTGTCCAAGAGACTTTCAGGTGTCTTTTCTATCACCACTGTTTGAAGGCATCAATTCTTTGGAGTTCTGCCTTCTTTATGGTCCAGCTCTCACAACTGTATGTGACCACTGGGAAGACCATAGCCTGGGAAGACCTTTCCCAGCAGAATAATGTCTCTGGTTTTCAACACACTATCTAGGTTTGTCATCACTTTCCTGACAAGAAGCAATCATATTCTGATATATTCAGATGTATAAGTTCTCTCCCTCAAAATGGCAGATCTCATTTGTGCAACTGGGGATAAGACAAAGACTAATTCAGATAATTCCAGTTGATATTTTTATTTAATATGTGGCTAAATTTGCCCTTTTTTAAACATTTGCCCATTAGACCTTACTGACCAACCTTTTATCTTGAGGTGATGGGTGTGACAGTTGGACTGTGAGGAAAGCTGAGCGCCAAAGAATTGATGCTTTTGAACTGTGGTGTTGGAGAGGACTCTTGAGAGTCCCTTGGACTGCAAGGAGATCCAACCAGTCCATTCTGAAGGAGATCGGCCCTGGGATTTCTTTGGAAGGAATGATACTAAAGCTGAAGCTCCAGTACTTTGGCCACCTCATGTGAAGAGTTGACTCATTGGAAAAGACTCTGATGCTGGGAGGGATTGGGGGCAGGAGGAGAAGGGGACGACAGAGGATGAGATGGCTGGATGGCATCACTGACTCGATGGACGTGAGTCTGAGTGAACTCCGGGAGTTGGTGATGGATGGGGAGGCCTGGTGTGCTGCGATTCATGGGGTCGCAAAGAGTCGGACACGACTGAGCAACTGAACTGAACTGAACCTTTAAATACTTGAGGGAAGACTTGCCCCCTGAAAGGGACATGAGTATTGTTCTTTTAATCTCCTCCCCACCTGAGTAATTTTCAATAAAGTTCTGGGACAAGAAACCTACCTGGGCATTCTGGGTTAATCCCGGCAAAATTACAATAAAGTTGTTACTGGGAAGCTTATTTATGCTTTTATAAGTCCCAAGACTCTTATTTCATTACCTCCTACTCACAGCACAGAATCTGTCAGGAATGATAAAGGATCATTCTCATTATAAACTCAAATTTAGCTCCCTTCCACTGATTACATCAACCTTTATTAGAGTAAGATATGACCGTCAGAAACCAGAGCTTTTCAGCAAAGTTTACTTTCATTTAATATGCGATGCCAAGCAAGTCATGGTTTGCTTTTGGTTTATGAGTGGAATGAAGAATGGGAACTGTGCCGTTTAGTGGATACACAGCAGCACAAACATCATGATATTCCCTTCATAAAACAATTTACAGTTTACCTGTAAGTCATTGGCCCAGTTCTTATTTCTTCTCTCTCCCTCTCTGTCTGTGTGTGTGTGTCATAGGAGCAAGACAAAAGGGAAGAAAAAGAAAAGCAGACTAACTAGCGAATGGAAAGAGAGGATAAAGGGATGCAGATAAGGGAGACGGTCCATTTTCAAAGCAGCAGTTTGTGAATTGACTAATAAAATAAATTATATTGCAGCTAGTGTAAGTTAAATAAATGATGTTTGGTTATTGAAAAATGCATTTCTATCCAATATCTACCAAAATTTAATATCTTTAAATAAATAAAGTGAACCAATACTGGTCTCGGGTGCTAAATAATAAATATTCACCTTCTCCTGTATTATCTTTCACCTAGAGTTTGCTTAGCAATGCTAGAATTTTACAGAGTCTCACTAATGAAGATAAATCAAAACACATACAGAGTGGGTTATTAAGGTGAAACGAGTTTTTTCTTTAATGTGAAAAAATTAGGTCTTTGTTAATAATACCCCCAACTCTGCTGGAGAGTCCCTGCCCTTTAATCAGTTCTTTTTCCTTCCATTCTTTTGTGCTTTGTTAGCCATCATTTGCTTTGTTACTCGTGACAAAATAAGATCTAAGTTACACTACTTTAAAATTAAAAATAAATAAAAGGAAATTTAAAGGATCTTTCTGGAAACAGGTATTCAAAACCATAATTATGATCTTTGCTCTTCTGGTAGTTTCAAGATAATCCCCAAAACCTTCAGCCCTGAATAATCCTTTCAATCTATGATTTCACACAAGAAAAGTACATTTCAATTTCAAAACAGGACTCTAGATTTTTTCCAGGATAACTGACCTAGTTCCACCTGCATCCTTCTAACATTAGTATGTACTACATAACTCTAAATTGGATACGTTACCATGTGGTTGGCTGCTTTCCCTACATTAGAGGTTCTTTTCTTTTTTTTTTTTTTTTTCATGCTGCTATTTTGCCTGGAAACTGGCCTTTACCCTACTGGGAGTCTTCTAACTGGCCTTTGCATCCGTGTAACCTCATAAAACAATCTGCATCACACAACTCTTTGCTTAATAATAGCACACATTAAGTCACTGACATTTTATGAGTTTGTTCCTTTGTTTCTCAACCAGACGATAAATCCATGCACTGCCTCAACCGCACTTGGCTTGTTCATGCAGTGCATACTGTTTACAGTAAGTGGACAATTAAGGATCATAAACATTTTGTATTTATTGTGTAGTCTATTTAGTTGGAGCAATAATGAAAATAATGTTTACAAGGGCTTATCTAGAATAGGTATGCAACTATATGTGTATATATATATAAATAACATTCCTAAGGATAGAGTCCATATCCATTGCTTCTTTTCCCTATCATTCTAAGATGTATAAAGCCAGAAGTGGCATACAGCAAGCACCGAACAGCTGCATTGTGCATGCATGTGTACGTGCTCAGTTGCTCAGCCATGTCCAACTCTTTGCAACCCCATGAACTGTACACCTGGACAACCATGGGACTGTCCAGGCAAGAATACCGGAATGGGTTGCCACTTACTCCTCCAGAAGATCTTCCCGACCCAGGGACTGTACTTGCATCTCCCATGCTCCTGCATCGCAAGCAGATTCTTTTTTTTTTTTTTTTTCCTAAGTCTGTACCCTTTATTTTATTTTTTTTTAATTTTTATTTTTTAGTTTGTTTTGCACAGATTCTTTACCACTGCACTACCTAGGAAACCCAATAGGTGCATATCACTGTTCATTTGCTGCACTGAGTTTTTCTCTTGCCAAATTCCTAACAGTACATATAAGGTAGCGTGACTGCCAACATAAATACATCCTTTCAGAGCTTAATTTCCTTCTTTAAGCTGAGAGATATTTGATTATTTTATTATTTATTTCAGAGTGTATAACCCAAGGTCATAGGGATAAGTTTGGAAGCACAATGTGTAAACATATACTAGTTGCGGAGCACATGGAAACTCTCTCCATTTTTCTGAAACCTGCATGTTAGCAAAAACCAGGGGTTTGAGAAGGAGAAAAGGAATAAACAGGAGTCCAGGATGTCAAGAAGACTGCATTTTTTATTATAATATTTTAATTACTCCTTGAAATTTTTGATGCCCCGAAAAACCTGAGGTTTGAATTTAAAAAAAATAGACTATTTTGCAGCACAGAAATAGAGGAGAGATCCAATAGCTTCTTTAAAAAGTAAAGATTGACAATGTTCAAGGAAAACATTTTAAGTGAAACCATGGAAGCAAGGGCCTTAACACTGACAGTTCTTTGAGTCTATTTTCATTGGATGGGGCTTATAATGAGGTTACAGATTGAGAATGGTTATCTGAAGGGGAAACTCAATTCTCCCTGAAAGGTTAATGATTTTGTAAAAGGCAGCAAAAGTGCCAGTATTTTATTACTCCTTTGATGCCCTTATAGGAGCAAATGTAGCACAAAGATATAAATCATAGGCTTTGAAATAGACAAACTTGAATTTGAGACTTGAGTCTAGCACTTCCTAACTGATTGTGGGCAAGCTTTTTTTGAGTTATCTCATCTCTAAAAATTGAGATACCAATAGTATCTCATATCAAAATAATTTAAAATTAAACTAATTAAACAAGATAATATATTTAAAGCATTTGGTAAAACATAAGGCACACAGCAAGCACCTAGTAAGCCGGCAAGGACAACAGTATCATATTAACACATAAATTATGGTCTTAAGGAATTTTTTTATGGGAAACGCAAATTTCACAAATGGTTCTTCAGATCTGGAAATCATTATAAGTGAATAAAATGGTCAGGAATCTACTAACAATTTTGCAAAAAAGCATATAGTGGGGAAAGGCTTAAAATAGCAGAGTAAAAGGACCTTAAGATTACCTCCTTTTGCAGGCACACCAAATTCAGAACTATCTGCAGAACAAATATTGATTAAAAAAAAAAAAAAACCTGGTGCCTACTAAAAGAAGATATTCTACATCCAAAGACATATAGAAGAAATCCACCAAGATGGTAGGAGGAGTGCACTCACAATATAATCAAATCCCATAACCCCCACATAGGTGATCCACAAATTGGAGAAAAACTATAAAGCAGACGTTCTCCCATAGAAGTGAGAGTTCTGAGCCCCATGTCAGGGTGTCCAGTCTGGAGGTCTGGCATTGGCAGGAAGAGCTGCCAGAGCATTTAGCTTTGAAGGTCAGCAGGCCTTGAGTGCAGGAGACCCACAAGGGACACATAGACTCACTCTTGGAGACTGCCCAAAAGGTCTCATGCGTATTGGGATGAAGGCAAAAGCAGTAATTTCATAGGAGCCTGGGCCAGACCTATATCCAGACCTTGGAGGACCTCCTGGAGAGGTGAGCAGATGGCTGTGGCTCACTGTGGGGACAAGGACACTGGTGGCAGAGGTATTAGGGAGTATTCATTGGTGTCAGCTCTCTTGGAGGCTGTCCTTTTGGCACCAAGACCTGGACCCACCCAATAGCCAATGAGTTAAGTTCCAGAGTAGGAACACTTCTGGGCAATAAGGAACAGGGTGGGAACACATGCCCATCTTAGCAGGCAACCTGCCAAAAGAGTTTCTGAACCCACAGCCACTTCTAGACACAACGCTTGATGTGGCCCTGCCCATCAGAGGGCCAAGACCTAGCCCCACCCACTAGCGGGCAGGGAGAGGCCTCTCCCACCAGGAATCCTGCACAAATCTCTAAACTACCCTCAAACACCAAGATGTAGGCACCAGAAGCAAGAAAAATATAAGCTGGGAGCTTGCAGAAGTGAGGCTCCAAACAATTCAGAACCTGCTCTGGGGACATCTGGTCCTTGGCCTATGCTGATGAAGGGGGAGTGTACTGCTGGGACAAATAGGACATCCCCTATAGAGGGCCACTTTGCCAAGGTCGAGAAATATAGATAACCTTCCACATACATAAAGATATAAACAGAACGACCCTACCTAGTATCTCTTGTATTTCCTCGTATTCCCCCTCCAAGCAAGCATGACTCTCACCTTCACGTCATTCAGCTCTTTGTTCAAATAGCCTTTTCTGACTGTCCTATTGCATCTGACCCCAGTATCTATTCCTTGCCATCATTCTCTACTTGACTTTTCTTCAGAGAATTTTTTCACTAGCATATTATATATATTTACGTATTTATAGCTCATTTTTGGTCACCTTATGCCAAAAATGTAAACACTGTGATGACAGGGAGTTTTTTTCCAATTCTCTTCACAGAGTTTGAGTACCTACTATATTCTAGCATTTTGTTGTGTGCCTTGTTCCTATAGCTTGCCCAAAAGTTTCCATCTCCTAGTCAGTATAGACCTTTTCACAACCCAGAAGGGAGTTCTAAAAGAAGAAATGTGAACTTAGCAACTTAGTTGGCTTGTGATGGTCAGGAGAATGAGCATAATTCTCCCAAAGATGTCATATTCAGTCTTTACAGCAGAAGTTTTACCTTTCTTTTCCCTGGCTAATTATGCTGAATTTAGACATAAAGAGTCAGAGATTAAAACATAGTCACATCATTAAAAGTTCATTAATATAGAATTATCACTTTTTCTAGAAGTATTTGCATAGAGATGACATATTCTACTCAATATGGTATATAAGGAAAATCTTGCGGGAAGACAGGAAGGAAAAAAATCCACAAGATTAGATGTTAAAGTCTTTTAGGAATCTTTCTTTTTGCTGTCGTTATGATGTGATGTGGAATCCCAGTCAACTGTCTATGGCTTGTACAAGGCTGACTATCCACTCATGTACCATTCCTGCTCTGGATGGTATTAACAGATGTGCTTTATATTTGAAATTATGCTCCTGACTCTCTTAATAAGCCATTCATTTTCAGGACTTTTCCTACAGGGCAAATCCTTCTGTAATGAGTCAAATATGCTTTCTTCCCCCATTTTCCTTCATAGAAAAATCACCCTGCATTAAAAATGACTGGTGAGGATTTGATCTACAGCCTTAGCCTAGAGCATAGTATAAAGTTAACTGAGTCCCACAACAATTGGCACCCTCATTGTTGACTCAGAATTACACCACCTTCAATCTCTAATAGGGTATTTGATACAGAACTGTACAGTTCTAAAGCCATGAGTTAATGCAGAAGTACATGTTGCAGTCAAGGGTATTTGAGAGTATCCCCTGCACAGCTAGTGGGTGGCAGGGTAGATTCCGAGGACTCTCTTTACCTAAGGTGCTTAAGGATGCTAGAAGTTTTTCAATACACCAGTTTTCAAGACTGGACTTTCTGCCACTTAGATGAAAACTGAGACTCTCCTATGCATATTCAACAACTCACTCCTTTTCTCTTGCTTCAGTAAATCCAGCATCACTCATTACTTCTTTCTTATTAGTTCCATGATAAATTTGGCAATCAGAAAGTCACTGTCTATCACTTTGTTTATTATAAAGACTCCCTAGTACATGACAAAAAACATTGGCAAGATTCTGATGACTTCCATAGGTCTCTCTAGTTGCTTAAATGCACATAAAGTGTTAACAAATATTGAAGAACATGTCAAACAGTGTTAATAAATATTGAGGTAGCCAGCAGTGTCCCAAGAGTGATAAGCCTATGGGGAAATGGGAGAAGCCCACAGAGAATGCTCAGGGGAAATGCCGGTGAACCTTAAAGAAAGACTTCAAATATATCAGAGCTCTGAGGCGAACATCAAAATTAATGATGTGTTTGCAAATAGATGTGTATTTGCCAGGAGAATCAGGTAAATGAGGCGTGAGCCAAGCAGGAAGCCTCTGCATGTGGTTTTGAGGCAAAGGGCTGGGTGAGAGAGAAGCAGGATGTACCAATCTTAAATTCTGGCAAAGTTCTTGGCAAGTAAAGTAAAAAAAAAAAACAACAACAAAAAAAACATTTAAGTATAAATTGAACACTTGTTCTTCTCTGCCTGGCACTCATCCTTTCCCCAGTTTCTTTTTTAAAAACACACCTGCCACTTATAAATCATGTTGTTGACATTTAGAGGTTTGCCACATCCTGTGTTCCAGGGCTGGGCCTGTGATTCATAAATGGTCTATCAAAACATCACATCTGGTTGATTGAAGCATAGACATGTGACCCAAATCCAGATAACCTGAGTCAAAAAGAGTTATTTTATGAAGATTTATTAGAAACACTGAGAAACAGAGCATTTATTTTGCTAGCTTGAAACTAACAGGATGAAAACCATTAGCTGCAGAGATCAACAAAAAAGGGGAGTGAACTTTACAAGAATGCCAAAACAGAATATGGAAAAGCAATATGGAGGGAAGTGATTTTAATCAAGATATAATTTCAGTCTTTGAAATAAGCCTTGTGTTAAATTTCTAATTTGATGACCCAGTACATTTATTTTTGCTTAAACCTACTGTGTAAGTTTTCTGTCATTTTCACCTGAATCCATATTTCTATCAAGAATTTATGAACTTTTTCCCATCAATATCTGAACCATAAAAAGAATACATTTCCCCCCATATCCTTACTTGTGAAGTGTGCAGCATGTTTTAGCAGTACACAGCGTTCCTCATACTATGAGGTCAGAAAACTATCCTTTTCCTCTAAGCTGCTTGAAATTGTTTACTTTATTTACCAGGACACCCATCCTCTATATTCTTATCATCTTCTTCCAGAATCTCTAAGTGCCTCTGACTGCCAACAGCCTCCTCTAAAGATTAAGCTTCCTGTCCTCATATTATGATGCCTTCACTTAATGAATTAAATATTTGATCTTCATCTACTTTTTCTCAGCAACTGAGACTTTTCTTTCTTTCTCCAAAACAAACCTGATAACCTGCAGTCTGGAAACTGACCTCTGCTAAATTCAAGTTTCTTAATCTCCAACTACCGTGCTCACAGAAGGCACTACTGTCCTTCCGTATCTTGGATATGAAACATTCTCAGTGGAAAAAATAATTCACCCTTCTTAATAGGAAAGAACTGGTAAGAATTTTATGTAACAGCAAAGGATGATTCACAGGTGCCTGTTTATATTTCTTGAAAATAAGAGACTTCTTCTCAAAAAGAACTCAGTTTTCATAAACAAAAATTTAAATAAATATAATTTTAAAGATTTTCAATTGGTATGTTTCCTGTAATAGGAATGCACCAAACCCTGAGGGAGTTCATTACCACCAGACCTGCCTTATAGAAAATGATAAAGAGAGTCTTTTGACTATAAGTAAAAGGATACTAATTAACATCATAAAAGCAAAAGGTATAAATCTCCCTAATAATGGTAAACATATAGCTATAGTTAGATTCTGATATATGGCAATAGTGGTCATATTTTATTTATAACTAGAATTTAAAAGATAAAAATAAAGCATAGTCTAAAAACTATAACTATAGCAATATGTTATTAATTATACAATATGAGAAAAAGTAACCTGTAACAGCAATAACCAAAAATGTGAAGGGAAGGAGAAGCAAAAATGTGAAATTTACAAATATTACTGAAGTGAAATTGTTATCAGTTTAAATAGGGCATTAAAGGGCTTCCTTGGTGGTTCAGCAGTGAAGAATCCATCTGCCAATGCAGAAGATAAGGGTTCAATCCATGGGTTGGGAAGGTCCCCTCAAGTAGGAAATGAAAACTCACTCCAGTATTCTTGCCTGAGAAATCTCATGGACAGAGAAGCCTGGTAGGCTAAAGTCTATGGGGTAGCAAAGAGTCATAGTCAACTTAGCAACTAAAAAACAACATTATAAGTTTAAGATGTTTTAAGTAAACCTCATAGTAACCACAAGGAAAATTCCTGTGGTAATTACACAAAAGAACATAAAAGAGAAGCCAAAACATAATCACCCAATAGCAAAACTAAAAAAATTCAGGATAAGAAAAAATGCATGTGCAAAACAACCAGAGAACATTTAAGAAAATGGCAAGCAATAGTCCTGGTCTATTAATAGTTACTTTAAATGTAAATAAATTAAATTTTCTGAATAGAAAATGAAGAACGCCTGAATGAATAAAAAAAAAAAAGTAGAATCCAACAATCTACTGCCTATAAGAGATTCACTTTAGCCTTAAATATACACAAAGACTGAGAGTTAAGGGAAGGGCAAAATATGTTAAACAAATGGTAACCAAAACAAAGCATGAGTAGCTATACTTAGACAAAGGAGATTTTAAACTAAACATGGTTTTTTAGACAAAGAAGGGCATAATAATAAAAAGATCAATTCATCAAGAAGATATAACAGTTGTAAATATTTATGAACCCAGCATTGCAACACTTAAATATATGAATCAAAAACAAACACAGCTAAAAGGAAAAATGAAGAATATGAATCTAATACCCCACTCTCAACAATAGCTAGATCATCCAGACGGAAAGTCAATAAGCAACCAGAAGATTGGAGCAAAATCGTAGACCAAATGGGCGTAACAGATATGTCTAGAACATTCTGTTCAACAATAGCAGAATTCTCAAAGGCACATGGAAGAGAAGGGAATGTGACAGAGGGAGCAGGCAATTGAATCCAGAAGGACTCTCTGGTTATCTACAAAGATTTTATCTCCTGTAGTAGGTAGACAAAGAAAGAAGAGGGCTAAGATTGCGGGTTAATATCAATGACATAAAAAACTCAAGCAGGACATATTTCATATGCCATACAGCAGGCCTTGGTTAGGAAAATCTGTTTCTGACACACTGGAAGGGGACAAATGGGTAGATAATCCCTAAAATCTTGATCTTTTGAACACTTTGAGTCTACAGAAATGGCATCCCCATTCCTTTAAAACTATCATTCTCCCTTTTATGGAAGACAATGCAGAGCTCTCTTTCCCATAAGACAACTTGAGTTCCACTCCTACCTCCCCTGCTGGCCACTGGCTTTAGAAATACAGTATGATCAGGACAGTGGTCAGAATAAAGTTCAGGATCAGGGTCAAGTCATTCCTCCAAAGCTCTGGCACCAGTGGACCAGGGTATTTTCCCTCACAGGCAGCCTTGGGAGAACCATGCTCTTCCCTCTGTAACCAGGTTGCTCTAGAGAACTCTACAAAAGTAGCTAGGCATGCTGAACCTAAGTCCCCAGCTGGGGGCATGCAGAACCTAATAACGGAGCTATAAGTTTGAGTGGGCAAGTCCTGTCATGAACCAAAGAAACTGAACTAAACTAGGTGTTCAAGACATGCAAATGCCTAGGACTCAAAATTTTAAGTCACCTGAGAGAGTAGAATAATAAATGAAGGGCTATATTACATCAAGTCACAGCTGTCCCCAAGCACTTTTTATATTATAGATATATATACATATATATATATATTTTTTGACTAAAATATATACATGTGTGTATATGTATATATATACATATACATGAAATATATACATATATATGAAATATATACACATATATGAAATATATACATATATATATGAAATATATACACA